>CAVNZW010000006.1:0-55000 GCA_963693085.1 Alisma plantago-aquatica | reverse complement strand
TGCTGGATGTGCTCGAAGTTGCTGGTTGTCCTTCATTTGATGATGGTTTTGATGGTTGAGCCCATCCTTTGTGGATGTCAACGTTCCCCTCTCTCTCCTTTTAGCTGTGGTCTCCTTTCATATCTTCTATTGCTGTCCGTGGGTTTGGTTGAGCTGAATGTTGTCTATCCTCTTCGTGGAAGTTCCCTTCCCTTGTGAAGGTTGTTTTGGCAGATGGTGCCTCTGATCAGTATGTTCTTGGTGGCTGTGCTTTCTTTGGTTTTGCTATCTTGCCTTGTCTGTTTTGATTTGAAGATGGATGGGGCAGGGAAGTTGCTGTCGTTGTACTGCTTAGGTGGTGTTGGTTGATTCTTGAGTGTTTAGTAGTCTGTTTCTTTCCTTCTTGATGAGTTGTGGTTGAAGGTTGAAGAAGTGTTGGTTGTTTATGTGCTCATGTGCTTGTGCTCCCCTCTCACTTTTTGTGATGGTTGAGTATGGGTGATTTTGGCTGTCATGTTTATATTTGGAGGCAGTAGGTTTGTGATGCCCTGGTTCTGCATGCTGCCTTTTTCTTTTCTAGATGAGGCTGAAGGCTGTTCGGCAGTTGGTGCCTTTGTTCGTATGCTCCCCACTTGCTTTGGTGATGGTTTTTGAGGTTGGTTGCTGGGGAATGGTTTTGCTCTGCATTTCTGAGTCTATTTTCTATCATTTTCTTATGGGTTCCTTGAAGCTTCAAGCCTTTGTAGGTTTGAGGCTCCTTTCTCTGGTTTTTTGAGGCATGGACTCATAGTTTGCATGTTCTGATGTAATGATAGAAAGATAGTTTCTTTTTGTTGATTCTTGTTTTGGGAATCAACAAGTTTTGTACAGTTACAAAACAAAAAAAAAATGAAAAAAGAAACAGGAGTCACTACCATCAATATAACAAAGTGTTAATCAACCATCCATCACAAAAGAGACCATAAAGTTTCAGTTAGACAATGGACGTGGGGGTATAGATGTCGATTTTGTTTTGATATTGTGCTAGAGATTGATTTCCAGCATGAACGACTTCTAACATCTTCCCCCTCGAATGGCATGACCTTTCATCCCACTATATAGTTTTACCATTTCATTCTAGACATTTTGGATACTTTCACACGCATAAAGAACAAGCTTTAGAAGATATTACGTTGTAACAGTATGTATCGTTCTATCAGGTATGCACATCTGTGTAATTAAATATATTTATTTTGTGTCTATCAATTTATATATTTTTAGAGTGTTGAGAAAATAAAGAGATTTACTAGGCTCATGTCAGTTTGAAGATTATAGCATTTGAGATGCATGAAGAATAGATATAGACTTAATGAATTGATGTTATATTGAATGCATTAAAGTGGAATAGTTTTATTTTCTTACTATTTTACAGAATATGAAAGTATATGGTTTTTCTGTTGATTTAGTTATGGAAACCTCTTGATGATTAGTTTGTTTGTTGTTGGTTTAAGTGCAAAGATTTGTTTAAGCTAGTGTTGATATAGTTAGATGGCAACTGGATTGTGGGTTATACAGTTTGTTTATCTTAAATTTTACTAGGACCATGACCATCTAGTGGCCTCCTATCCTATGTATGGTCTATGATTCTTATCTGGTTTTACCTAAGTATGGTGTAGGGATCCCTTTATTGGAGGGTTGTTTGCAACTATGCCTTCCCTACAAGAACTATCCACATATTTATACTCACCCCTTTTATCGTTGTGCAACAATGGATCGAAAGTGGATGTCTTCAAATCGCTTATCTGAAGAGTATGAAAAAGGAGTGGATGAATTTGTAAGGTGTGCAATTGAACATCTTCTAAAGCTTTGATTTACTCATCACCATCAACTGACTTGATGTTCAATTAGCATAATTTTCTAATACTGCCCCTTCTCCCTGTTCTGTGATCGCACTCTTTATCAATACTGAATATTAATACATTATATTATCTGTACTTAATCTGGTAGGATATAGTTGGGATGAAAAGTGTAATCTTACAGTGTAAATATATATTGCAAGTTCATACTTCATCATCCGGCTACACTGAACCAAGATTCAACGTATCACTCATTCTGCTAGCTTGTATGATAAGTGATACATATTGTATAAGCATCTGCTAGCTTGTTTACTTCATTAACATAAAAGTAATTATTTTCACAAAAAAGCTAGTTGATAAGGCTGGGTCTAGCAAATGTTTTTTTTGTGTGCATAATAATGAATAAGACATAAGCACATAGTTATCAGTTCATCTCAACTGATATCAGAACCACACATCACCGATAAATGTGGATTTCTGTAGTATGCAATGACGTGTGTACATGGTTTTTTAATTTTATGTTTCATACAAGTAGCTTTAGCAGGAAAAGTTGCTCATATCATTAAAAACTATGGTTGCTTTCAATTTGACATCATCATTAGCCTTCAATTTGAAGAACTTGCTAGGCTACCATTTCAACAAAAACAGGATTGACATCATTCCATTAAAATGGCATGTTCAATTGAAGGCCCACAGTTCAGTGTGATTTACCAATGATTCAACCTTGGCTAGATAAATGAAGGCAACAACTCTATTGAAGGTTTTCTGTCTAACAATACATGGTTTCCACGAGTTCTGCTGGCTGCTTTGTCCTTTGGTTTTCCTTCCTTTCTAATATCAAGTTTCCAATGATATTAAAAGGGGTCTTCTTTCTTTTGACTACCATTTTTTTTTTACTTCAGAGGGCTAGACCATGCCTTTGCATTTATAAGGAAAGGCTTATATTTTAGTTTTACAAATAGGGGTACACCGATAACGATCCCTTGAAATGACCTGTAGTTTTTCCCCTATGATCACAATAAGTAGAAGGTTTAGTAAGCACCTCAGGCAGATCTCAAGCTATTTTTCTTCATAAAGCTGATCTTGAATTATTAAGTAGTGGCTTGAAACTTAGATAAGCAGATAGGAGAGCCATAATACTATCTAAATTATATCAACACTAGTAGTATCAATATCATACTACTGATAGATAGTTAAACAATCGGCTCCTATGTAAGTGTATAGACAAAAACTAGAAATGCATTCACCTACAATTGAAAAGATAACTAACTACCAGAAATGTTTTGTTAATTGTCAAAAAGATTGCTAACACTATCACATGCTTGGGACTAGTGCTTATATGATGATGATGATAATAATGTCGAAAAGATTCCTACATTGGTAGATATTAAATCCTAGAATTCTTACATGAGGAATATATTCTATATGTCAGGTTCTTAGCAATGAACTTCCTAATAAAACAAAACTAGGACAGAAAGAGCTACCCCCAACCTGAAAGCAAGTTATATCAGATAGGCCCAGCCGAGAAGAAAGTTTATATCCGTTCCAGATAAAGAACCAGCTTCAAGGCCTTATATGCAAGCACAAAGATTCAAGAAAAAACAATCAAATAAAATTCAGTTTGGTAACTTATGATTGTATCAAAGGCACCATAAACAGCCATTGCACCCCCCACACCAGAGACACCAAGGGATAGTGTTATCACAAGCTTGGTGAATTTAACCCTGATAATAACATGATTAAAAGAAATAAAAGCAGAGTTTTGATATGATATCCTTATATCCTAGTTCCTATTAGATCACGAACATACCACACATATGATTGTTGCAAACCAAAGTAGATTAGAAGAGGAATGATCAGCAACATCCTTTTATCAAATAAAGGGGCAATTACAGAGTTTAGCAGGGACAGAACAGAAGACTGGTCTTCAGAGAACTCAGTATCACCCAGATCTTTGTCATCATGTTTAGATAGCAAACACATTAACATAGAGCCCATAGCAACACAAACAAGAAACACAGAAAACAACAGGGTGGTTTTAGTGGAATCTTCGCCATCCTACATTGAAAAACAATACACAAAGATATTGCATTTGGTCATAAACCATCCATCACCTAATCATAGATTACTGAAACAAGCACTAGCCAGTACGACATAAATAAGGCTAAACCGAGACGAGAAAAATAGAGAGTATAAAGTAGTTGATGCAAGCACAAATATATAATAAGATTATCATTGATTCCAATTGTGCAGGATTAGAACCCAGAAAAAGTGTTCTTTACGGCAGTTGGTCAGATTTTTCACTTGGCACATGATAACAAAGAAGCATAGCCATTCAATTTCAGGATATGGCCAATAAACTTAGAAGAAACCACAGGGCATCAACTATGGGAAAGGGTGACAATTCCTCTACCCTCTATATACCATTCTCCTGATAGATAAAACCGCATACAAATTTAATAAAGCAAACAGGACAAATATCATAGTCCTGGGATTTTCTGTGCCAAATTTTAGATTCCATAACTACAACATTATGATATCCAGAGACTCATCATGAGCTGATGAGCAAGATAACCAGTAGTAGTTGAAAAACAGAACACTGCTAGTAGCCTAGCACTAAAAACTCTTAATTAGATGCAGAAAAAAGAGTCTTACATAAGGGGCATGAGACTTTAAATTTCGAGAGGACCCACCCCGGGTAGGGCCACTACTGGACCCACTTTGGCATGGTAAACTCCCAAGGCCTGAGAGGGTGTGGTCCGCATGGGACCTTTTTTAATGGTTTTCTGTTAATGTTGTGACTTCTGAAGGAGAAAATAGAATTTTGAAAGGAAGCTTTTTACAGAAGGCAAATGTGTGTATAGTGCAATCTGATGGCAGTAAAGCATTTGCTTCCTTTAAAGCCTGAAATTTAAGTTTACTAACAAATTACCATAACGTTTGCAGAAGATGAACATTTAAACATCTGAAGTAATTAGTGAACATTATCTATACCAGTTCCAGAGTTATAATCTACATATTCTCTGAGAACATCACCACCAAGGACTTGCCAGAAGAATATATTTTATACACATAATCTGAAGCGGAAGCTATGCAATATGTAGATTTGCCCCCTATCTTACAATCTACAGTTTTACAATCTATCGGATTGGTTGAGAACAATATCACTAGGTACTACCAGCTGAATATGATTCGTACACATATAGTCTGCAGCAGATGTTAAGCAATTAATCTGCTATTGCTAGCCCATTTATCAGGAAACTGTATAAGTCCATTTGAAGCCCGGGAAGCTAGAAATATCATGCGTTGTGACTAATCTAAGATCCGTCCTATCATTTGTTGATTATTTACCAAGCACTGCACCATTTTCGTTATGATACTGGAACCACTGGCTACTGACATCGCAGGGCTCGTCCGTCCTCTCTTTCACACCGGCGTTAGGCAAGCACCTGCAAGGCTGCGAGAGGAGCCCCATTCCGGGGTCAGCTTCCAGGCAGAGAGCAGAGGGACTTTATCTCTCATGTCTCCTTCTTTGGTCGCCATCTCTACCGGAATACTTGTCCAAAGCTTCAAAGGACCTCCACTTCTAGGATCTTCTTTCCTCTTCCCTTTCTTCTCTAGAGTTTACCTTGCAGTTTAGGCCCAATCTTAAGAGTGTCCTTCCCTGTTGTTGCTTCTACTGCCTGATGTGAGTAAATCTACTCCACTCTACTATTGCTTGTCGTTTCCTATGCCCATAAGTGCATAGGGTTCTCTCCATTTTCTGCTGCTATTGTCTTCTCTTCTCATGTTTGCAGTTGTACCACTGTTGAAAGACCTTCAGTATTTCATCAGCAAAGGGACCCCTTTACACTTTACAGTGCTCAGCCACCTTTTTACGTGACTCTTATCTTTTCTAGGATATGTGCATGAGGAACAGTCGCTGGGGGTACTGAAGGACATGATTGTATCTATAATCTGGATTATGTTGTCAAGTTGTCTATTGAATGCGACGCTTTATCTAAGTTTGCGTCATCTCTATGACGCACTATAGCCTAGGCCATCCTTTTGCTGAGTAGGTGTGAGTTATGTTGCTCGATTAAAACTCCATGTCATTTGAGTGGAGTTGTGTCAGCTTGAAAAGTAGACTCGTGTTGTCTGCCCAAGTAAATCTTGGTTAGGTTGTTTGTCTTTGTTGGTTCATCTCATGTGTGGGGACCTTGCAAGGTCCCAAGTCTATCTGGATACATGTATTTCATTACTTTTTCTTGATTAAATCTCTAGGGAAACCTGGCTATATCTCTTAAAAGGTAGATCGCAGGTGTTCGATATTGTGAAACTTATTTTGAAAAAACTCGATTTTATGTTGCCCATTCGTCCATTATGCATTGACGATGCATTCAAATTTGTTCAGCAGAATCTTGATACCTTTGCCGCACCAATGGAACTCTCCATCAGACGTTGTGCCTACACTCAAACAGCAGAATAGTATTGCCGGTGAAAAAACCATCACTTATTTGCTATTGCCAAGAACCATAATGTAGCACTTCCATGTTCCAAAACATCTTTGGCCCAAAGCCCTCGTATAGCATGTTCCTTAATTAAATGCCTTCGTATTCATTGATGGCTTAGAGCACAGAGATGCTGATGTCATTTACAATTACTTGCGTGCTTATGCTGCTTTTACACATACCTTTTATTAAGTTTTCTGGCTATTTATACCTTTCCATCCTCTTATTTGCTAACAAGTTCTCACAATTCTTTGGATAACAAATTAATATTTATTTTGTATAGTGTCCAAAGCAGCCGAACAATACAGATTGTGGGTATTATGTGCTGAAGTATATGAAAGACATCTTTGATGCGAGAAATAGAAATATTCCTGAATGTGTAAGCTACTTAACATTATATTCTTTTAGTTTGTTCAAATTTCTATATAAATTGAAAATATCACAATATCTTGATATATTTGTCATATGATTGCAGTATTATTCGAAGTATATTGGTCGTTGCTTCAACCAAGAAGAAATCGATGAGGTCCGAAACGAGTGGGCGACATGTGCTCTTGAGCACACATAAGATTATGTGACATGTGGGGGAGACATTTGTTCTTTACCATAGACCAATGTGTGAAACGTTTTTAGTTAGTTTTCAGTTCGATTCTAGAGTGGATACTCATTACTTTGTATTATTGAATCGTTGTATGGATGATTTAATATTAATTAAATTTAGTACGAGTTTCTTTCGAGGTTTGATGGAAATTTTGTTCAACTATGTGTTTGTTTGTGAAATGAAAAAGTATAATTGCATATTTATTATAATTGATTAATAATATGGTTAATTTGATCAATACAATTGGTTCGATATATGACCTTTCAAACTCTAATCAAAGACAACAGTTAATAATATGTTGTAAAATGTATGATTCTACAACAAACAACACATGTTGTGTTATCCACACCTATTACAACAGGTTTGTCAGGAAAAAATACACCTATTACAACAGGTGTTTCTAGTGAACTACAACATGCATAACCTGTTGTATAAATTGTGTATATTACAATAGACACACACCATGTTGTCTAAACAATCTTACTACAATGGTTAAATGTATGGAAAGACAACATACTCCAACTGTTGTATAAATATGTATATTACAACAGGTGCATTGCATGTTGTAATAGACCTACCTATTACAACGGGTGTGTTTAGTGAAAGACAACATGCTTCGACTGTTGTATAATATATATTACAATGGGTGAACCACATGTTGTAAAAAAATACCCCTATTACAATGGGTGTGTTTCGCGAAAGACAATGTCATTCAACTGTTGTATAATATATATTACAACAGGTGCACCGCATGTTGTGTAAAATACCCATATTACAACAGGCCATTCCTTAAAAGACAACATGTTTCAACTGTTGTATAAAATACATCTATTACAACATGCCATCACATGTTGTGTAAAGCACCCCCCATAAGACCACGCGATCTAATACAACGGTTAACACCTATTGTAAATTGAGAAAAGGAACTGTTGTAAAAAGCATTTTCTGTAGTAGTGTTAGGGCTGTCAATGGGGAGGGTATGGGGAGGGTAAGGTCTTACCCTTACCCTTACCCTCTTTAGGTAGCGGGTAAGGGTAACGGTAATTATCCTTCTCAACAATACCCTTACCCTCCCCTTACCCTTACCCTCTTCTCCACAGGGTGAACGGGGAGGGTAAAGGGTAAGCGGGTAATTTTGACAAAAAAGAATTTTATACACATTATGTGTTGATTTTTAATAATTTTATAACTAATTTATTGATAACAACATATAAAACATTATATCCAATTCAAAATTATATGTTTCTCCGTGTAAAGTTAAGTCAATTCACACAATAACAATTTTTTATGCATAAATTATTTTTTTTCCTTTGCATAAGTATGCATAACAAATAAGTATTTCACCAACACCTCATTTTCCGCAAGATATATATGTTTTTCTCTCAACAAGAAAGTATTACAAGCACAACACCAAGTCATTTTCCAATGATAGAATAAAGTATTAGAGTTAAACATTTACATACAAACCCCTTTAGAATATTTATATTTGTGTAACATTTATATCATGTGCGGGTAAAAGGGTAAAAGGGTATGGATAATGTCTATACCTTACCCTCCCCTTATAGTATAGCGGGGAAATGGGGAACGGGTAAACGGATAAAGGGTAATAAAAATCTTTACCCTTACCCTTACCCTCCAGGGTATGGGTAAGGGTAAACGGATAATACCCTCCCCATTGACAACCCTAAGTAGTGTAGCTTATTAAGGGTAACCCTCCATTTGTTCCATCATCATTCAACCAATATCACCGTACCACAATGTCACCCAGAACAATTGGATGTTTAAAAGGTAAGACCATTGGTTGTTTACATAAGTAAACACCTTGGATAAACCACCTGTGAATTCCTTGATTTTTGCTCTAGAAAGAGTCACCATCTAACCCTAGACATCCCTTGATTAACAACACAAAAAGTTCCATTAAGAGTAGGGTAAAACCCACAATCGACTGTTCATTTAAAACAAGCTACCCATTCTCAACAAGTAAGTTCCTTAAGTTGATCATATAAAGGAAACCATATAAATCACATTATTAGGACCAACATATTACATTAGCCATAATTCCACTTTGTTGGAGGAATAAACATTATATCTTGACCATTGGGTCAAGTTCATATATTAAAACCATCAATTACAGTATAGGTTTGACCATTATATCAAGTTACCTAAGAAACCATTAGTCTAAGGCTTAATTGATTATAAAACTATATAATTAACTCACCATAGGTTTTTAAGACCTTATCCACCATCATTAGTGACCATTAAGTCACCATAGGTTGTTAGATCAGCACTATATTCATTAATCAACATCAAATATCAAACTAATATCACCATTGATTGATAGCATCATTAGGGTACTTAGTTGTTAATCACTAGGCTTCTAATTAGGCCAAAACATGACCTAAGGGGGTGGAAATCAGTTGACACCCTTGGTTACTACCATCCATTTTCATGAAGACAACATCATAGGGTTGTTGCAATGGTACCATCATTGGGCCATGGGTTTATAGAAGAATTTAGCTTTAAACCCTAAAATTGACCATTGGTTGATATGTGCTTAACACCATAAGTTGCCAAACCAACCTGATCCAAGTCATATTATACCTTATGAATAATGTACACATGATCACAAGTTCATCTAGAACTGAAATTAGAATATGGAACATTATAAAAATCGAAATCAAAGTCAAGCATAGCTTTTTAATGCACGGATCATCATTTTCAAGCAAGAACATGATCTAGAAAGCTTATCGTAAGCAACAAACGTGGATCAAGTTATAAAACTTGCATCTAATGAGAAGATGAAACCCCAAACAGAAGAAATCTCGAGCATGTAGGGTATAAAATCCAATCATAAGCTATGAACTCGTCCATCTAGCACCTTTCTTCATCAAATGAGCAAACCCTAAGCATAAGGAGCAAGAAAGGTAGGGTTTTAGATCTTTAGAGAAATTTCTACCATGTAACAGCAAGGTTCCAACCTGGAGCAAGGTATAAGGAAGGAGAAGAGAAAGATAAACTGAGAAGGAAGGAAGAAAATAACTTGCCTTGGTTGAAATCCCTAGAAGATGACCTTGGAAACCCTAGGTAGGGCTAAATGGAGCTCTAGGAGACCTTCTTCTCCAAAAAGAGGTTGTCTTCTACCTTAGAGCACTTGGTTACACAGAAAAACAGAGGGGAGTCGTTGCTACAGGTTAAAGGAAAGAGAAAGAAATCATAGTTTCGAACTTGGGCAAGGAAGAGGTAGACATAGCCCATGGATAAGGATGGAAGCAAGCTTGAGGTGTAAAAGTAGCTTCCCCATGTGTCTATGGCCTTTAACTATTAATAATATACAAGAACACACACAAGCAGGTCCCCACCATCTATATAGACCTGTTTAGCTTTCTTTTTTCGAATTTCCCAGCCAATCACATAATTCATTAGTTGATAGCTACTAAAGGTAGCTCATCCATGAAGGGGTAAACCCTAAAATATGCTTCAGGAAAACACCTTCAAACCACAACTCAACTAGGATACCCATGGCTCAAAACACTCAAGAATGATAATATAACATCTAAGGAACATAATTTATGTGATAAATTGCAAAGAAAACTCCTCAATTGGGTAAATTGCATAAAAATCCAAAATGTTCAGAAAATTACATAACTTGCTCAAACAATGTCCAAATTGGACCAAATTTGAAACTTAAGCTAGTATTATGATTTCAAATCATATCACAAGGTTATATTAGGGTTTGAAGAATTAAAGTAAGGTAATTAAGCTTATTCAACTCATTAAGCAAGTTTAGGGGCCTTACAACTATAAACCCCTAACAGGGATTTCACCCCCGAAATCCAAGGTAAACAAAGATGGGTACTTCCTCTGCACCTCATCATATTACCTTCACATGGTTACTTTCATATCATGGTGATGTCACATCATTCATACATATATCCTCTTGGGTTAGCACAAAAACCCCAACCTAAGAAGACATTCTCAATATGGAATGTAGAAGCTTGTTGTGTCATCTATACAACTCTAATAGTAACTTTCAACTTTAAATTCTAGCTATCATCCGAAAATTATATCTATTGTATCAACACATTACTCAAAAGTCATACTTGCTGGTCTTATCAAACATAGAACATTATGTATCTCTTATCATATGTAACTTATGTCATCCACTCTAACTCTTATACATTGATATTTGATCCTAGGTTTATCTTAAAGGAACACGGTATCACATATCTATTAACCAACAAATTATCTATCCTTGATAGTGGTCTTGACCAGCTATCACTAAACCATACACAACATTATAGAATCACTTTTGTTTTTCCTTCCAAACAACATTTAGAGGGTCATCATCAACTCTCTCTCCCTCTCTCTCTACGGAAGAGGAATACTTGGAATGTTTATTTAATAAACATCTCCAACCTTCACATATTTCTCATATTATTAATACATCTTGGATATTAGGATTCATTACCTTGTTATCCACCTCATGTGCTATAAGCAACTCACATCCTTATATCATCTACTTTTACCAACATAACAAATATCAAGATATATAAGAGGAGTCTTCCTAATTATTGGAATGCTCAAAAGAAAAATCATCACAAACTTTATGAACTTGGAACCATAGTCCAAACAACCTTATGCTATAATAAGCTATCCACCCTCATGTTTACAACGAATCCACACATACCAAGTGGCAATGATCCACTTGAAAGTTGTGCCCTGGAAAGGAAAGACACAAAGGGAAACACACTTCCCACATCATAGCAACATTGTTCAAGGTCACTAGCAAAAAGGTAACCAATTCTATTTTCATTATGCAAGTTGTAGCTTCTTATGTATCATTTTACCTTTTTCATTTCAGGTTCCTTGCCATTAGCATAGGAATCATCATGATTAACATATCTCATTACTCCTTCCTTGATGACTATTTATCACACTTGGTATGTTCTCTTATTTTATTATGTTTTTCAACCACTTATCGACAGGTAAATCATCATATTCCACATTTTCTTCATTAAATCAGGATCATCTCCCTTAATTTCTTTTACATGTCATGCTGATTTTTCATTAACACTTTCTTACACACATAGGTTGGTCTGAGATTAATTCAGGTTCTGCCTTATTTCTTTGTCATTTCTCCCATTCATCTTCTCATTTTGTACTTGTTATAGGAGTTCTCTCTATCTTATGTGGATTTCATACCTTGATTCACTTTATAAGCATAGACTTGTTTGTCTTTTACTTTATTATTTTCTTGAATCACATCTTCAAGAAATCCTCTTTTCCTTATTTGTATTCAGATTTAGATTTCATGGTGTTGTATCTTTCTCTTATATTTACCAAACATTCAAGTTTTGATAGATAATGATGCAATTCTCATCTTATTTAAGGTAGGATTGAGATATTCACACCATGATTTCTTATTTGTTATGCTCTTTAGATTGTCTCAAAATGACTACTTGATCAGAGTAATCAGAAAGATAACAATCTAAGAGTTCCATACTTACCTTTTCTTCAATAATTGAATACCTGGCCAGGGCACCCAAATACTGAGATTAGGCAGTAAGCACCATATTTTTATGTCTTATTCCTAATTTTGACATCATCCTAGTCATAAGTCCTAGTGTCCCTGTAGACTCAGTGAACCTAAAGCTCGGATACCAACTTGTGAGAACCTGTTACACTAAATGAGATTACTCAAAACATAAAACACAATCAATCACTAAATAATCACATACCCAAAAATATGGGTAAATTAAAACCGATTTCAATGTCAACACCCACTCAGAAACATTTGTATAAGAGCCCAACATCTTTCTTATATCCATACTATGCCAAGAATTTGATACAAATTGTTCTATCGTCTTAGCTACCACATATATACACAGGAGAACAATATTCGTATATGCCACACAAACAAGCATTAATATGCTAACAAAAGTCCGATTCGTTTGAAATATCATATACAAACTTTTCATGCCTAGACCTGAGAGTACATGGACGACTCTAGGACATAGTAGAAATCTAATCAACTTTCTCAAAGATTCATTACTATAGCTCCTCTTTGCCGCCACATGTTTCTTTTCATCACTTCCGATTACCTAAAAAAATGTGGCCAACCACAAGGATGAGACTCATGTCCCAGTAAGAGATATAACCTCCGACAACGCTTATTGATTACAACATTTTAGGTAATGAGACAATTTAAGTAGTTTAATCATATATAACAAATAGGCTCAACAACACTGATGATTAACAATATACATAAAGGAGCTGATAACAATTATCATCATCAAGCTGACTATCATCATTTTCCTTATTAACCATATAAGAGATTCAATAGCATATGCATAACTAGCATAAGCAAGTCTAGTAGCATATCTCTATTAACATGAATAAGTCTTGTATTATAAGCATATCTAACAATATTAGCATGTCTAACAGTTTGAACGGATCAATATCATAAGCAGAGCTATCAACATAAGCATGAGTATTTGCATAAGCATGATTAGCAGTATATGCATTTCTAATTATAGAGGCATGGATAGCATGCTAAACATAACTAACAACATGATATAGCTAGCATCCTAATTATAATCATCAGTAGCAGTATAGATATCAACATAAGCATGACTACTGTATGTACACATTTACAATCTTACGCATATCCACAACATAAGTATAATTACTATCTCTTAATTGCACTAAGCATGATCTTTATGTAAAGACAACAAACAAGGATTATCATTCAATGTGAAGCGTCGTGTATAACCCTAAATAGATATGCTATATGGTTATATTACATCTTTTATTATGCCCTGAGGAAATTGAGGATACCACTCAAAATCCAACTGACCACTACTAAGTCGAAATCAGTGTCATACAAGATCTAGGAAGAGCGGGACTACTAAGATCTTCTCCGCCCCCGATCAGTATGGGTCTGCCACAGTGACACATAAGGTCAAGCTGCTAACACCCTAGTTCGTCCTTGGTACAGGTCATGACACTAGTGAAAGTAGGTGGGTACGCATACCCTACCATCCGAGGTACAAGCATAGTTATCCTCTAATCTTATCACATATATAATCACTGAGACACGACCGCAGCCGTTCTCAATCACATCAGATGTATGAGGCATGACCATAGCAAACCTCCACAACCAACATTGTGGATGACAAGGATATATCCTCAACTTTCCACCCCCAAATACTCAACAGTATGTGCTCTGAGTTTCCCTTAGGAATACTCGTTTCACCATCTAGTAAGTTCTGACACTCAGATGGATCTATGACACATGGCACTACATGATTAGAGTTACACTTGATTAGTTATTTCAATTGGGTGAATTAAGGCTGTATCAAACAAGTGGACATACAAACCTTAATTCACTTCTAGAAAGCATATAAATATCACAACTTCAAAAGATATAAAAAATGTGAAATATAATTTCTCATCTCATCATCACATGGTACTATTCACTTGCCATTCATGAGACCACACTAGTCATCATACTATCATAAGATATAAATCATTTTCATAATATCACAGGGTATCAACCCTTATCAACACAAGAGGATTACACCTCATTCAGGGCTCAACCATGCCCAAAGGTCATTAAGACCATCATACTATCACATGATATAAATCCTTTTCACAATATCACAGGGTATTAACCCCTATCAACACAAGAGGATTACACCTCATTCATGGCTCAACCATGCCCAAAGGTCATTAAGACCATCATACTATTCCCTACAAGATCATCATTATCTTTGCATGCCTTATAACAAGCCTCAACAACGTCACTTACATATAATACACCAGATCAGCACAATATTGCATTTATGAGCTAGGAGATATTCATAAACAATCATAACAGGGTTATATCAACATTAAGAACATTCCTTT
The DNA here is from genome assembly GCA_963693085.1 of Alisma plantago-aquatica. NCBI lineage: Eukaryota > Viridiplantae > Streptophyta > Magnoliopsida > Alismatales > Alismataceae > Alisma > Alisma plantago-aquatica. The sequence continues at coordinate 40,187 of CAVNZW010000006.1, read as the reverse complement.
ATTTCATCAACATGCAAGGAATCTAGATATGATTACTCTCATCATATTCATAATGCACATGTTTAGCATAAGAAAGTATCAACCATGTGGCTATGATAACCACCAATTAACATATTAAGGTTATGATCATATTAAGGAGGTTATTTCACCATCATGCCATCAGACAAGAAGGTTAAACATGAATACTCATCTTAATCTATTTGCATTAGAGAAAGGACCACAAGATAAATTATATTAATGTTACTAATCAGTACTCATACCCAAACCCTAACTCACGACATCCCCATTGGATCATGGTTGCATAAGGTGAAGCATTACCATCACATTCCATACTATTCTCAAGTATGAATCCACACATAAATCAAGGTGTAACCATCGGGTTATAGCATACTATGGTTTCAACAACAATAAGAGAGTACTCCATGATTGTATTAGTCATTCAAGGACTATTCATACCCAATTACCATCATTTATTTATATTAAAGATAGGTATAACAAGCTATACCTTATTAGGGTTACATATCAATCACAATATGACTATCATCCCTTCTATTAATATGAGTGAATAGGTAAGACTAACTTATTAAGGGTAACCCTCCATTTGTTCCATCATCATTCAACCAATATCACCATACCACAATGTCACCCAGAACAATTGGATGTTTAAAAGGTAAGACCATTGGTTGTTTACTTAAGTAAACACCTTGGATAAACCACCAATGAAGTCCTTGATTTGTTCTCTAGAAAGAGTCACCATTTAACTCTAGACATCCCTTGATTAACAACACAAAAAGTTCCATTAAGAGTAGGGTAAAACCCACAATCGACTGTTCATTTAAAACCAGTTATCCATTGTCAACAAGTAAGCTCCTTAAGTTGATCATATAAAGGAAATCATATAAATCACATTATTAGGACCAACATATTACATTAGCCATCATTCCACTTTATTGGATGAATAAACATTATATCTTGACCATTGGGTCAAGTTCATATATTAAAACCATCAATTATAGTATAGGTCTGACTGTTGCATCAAGTTACCCAAGAAACCACTGGTCTAAGGCTTAATTGATGGAAAAATTATATAATTAACTCACCATAGGTTTTGGAGACCTGATACACCATCATTAGTGATCATTAAGTCACCATAGGTTGTTAGATCAACACTATATTCATTAATCAACATCAAATATCAAACTAATATCACCGTTGATTGATAGCATCATTAGGGTACTTAGTTGTTAATCACTAGGCTTCTAATTAGGCCAAAACATGACCTAAGGGAGTGAACGTCAGTTGACACCCTTGGTTACCACCATCCATTGTCATTAAGACAACATCATAGGGTTGTTGCAATGGTACCATCATGGGGTCATGGGTTTATAGAAGAATTTAGCTTTAAACCCTGAAATTGACCATTGGTTGATAGGTGCTTAACACCATAAGTTGCCAAAATAACCTGATAATAGTCATATTATACCTTATGAATAACATACACATGATCACAGGTTCATCTAGAACTGAAATCAGAACAGGGAACATTATAAAAATTGAAATCCAAGTCAAGCATAGCTTTTTATTGCATGGATCATCATTTTCAAGCAAGAACGTGATCTAGAAAGCTTATGGTAAGAAACAAACATGGAGAAATTTATAAAACTTGCCTCTAATGAGAATATGAAACCCCACACAGAAGAAATCTTGAGTATGTAGGGTAGAAAATCCAAGCATAACCTATGAACTCGTCCATCTAGCACCTTTCTTCATCAAATGAGCAAACCCTAAGCATAAGGAGCAAGAAAGGTAGGGTTTTAGAGATTTAGAGCAATTTGTACCATGGAACAACAAGGTTTTGACCTAGAGTAAGGTCTAAGGAAGGAGAAGAGCAAGAGAAATGGATAAGGAAGGAAGAAAATAACTTGCCTTGGTTAAAATCCCTAGAAGATGACCTTGGAAACCCTAGGTAGGGCTAAATGGAGCTCTGAGAGACCTTCTTCTCCAAAAAGAGGTTGTCCTCTACCTTGGAGCACTTGGTTCTACAGAAAAAAAAGATGGGAGTCGTTGCTCCAGGTTAAAGGAAAGAGAAAGCAAGCATAGTTTTGAACTTGGGCAAGGAAGAGGTAGATATAGCCCATGGATAAGGATGGAAGCAAACATGAGGTGTAAAAATAGCTTCCCCATGTGTCTATGGCCTTAAACTATTAAGAATATACAAGCACACACACAAGCAGGTCCCCCACCGCCCATATAGACCTGATTAGCTTTCTTTTTTCGAATTACCCAGCCAATCACATAATCATTAGTTGATAGCTACTAAAGGTAGCTCGTCCATGAAGGGATAAACCCTAAAATACCCTTCAGGAAAACACCTTCAAACCATGGCTCAGCTAGGAGCCCAATGGCTCAAAACACTCAAGAATGATAATATAACATCTGAGGAACATAATTTATGTGAAAAATTGCAAAGAAAACCCCTCAATTGGGTAAATTGCAGAAAAGTCCAAAATGTACAGAAAATTGCATAACTTGCTCAAACAGTGTCCAAATTGGATCAAATTTGAAACTTAAGCTTGTATTATGATTTATAATCATATCAAAAGGTTATATTAGGGTTCTAAGAATTCAATTATGGTAATTAAGCTTATTTAACGCATTAAACAAGTTTAGGGGCCTTACAAAAACCATGAAAGGGAGGTGTCTCTATCGCGACACCCCCAAAACACCCCTTCAAGGTCGAGACGGGGGTCACCACCTTCAACAAGGTACACATGGTCAAGGCACTCAAAGCCCTAGAAACCCTGATCACCTCTAGTGATGTCACCACTCAACCAAAGCTCAAACAAGGCGCCCCAAAGCATCAAACTCTCTCTCTCTCTCTCTCATGAAACCAAAAGAGAGAAGGAACACTCTAGAGGTGATAAATTACAATTTGACCCAAAACAAGCACACAAAGCACAAACATCATCCAAACAAGCTCAAACTAGAGACTTAAGCTCTCCACAAACTCTAAAACCATATCAAAGGATTAGATAAAGGTTCTAAGCACTTACTTAAGCAAAACAAATAGGGTTAACCCAAAACTGATATCAGGGGTCTTACAAGCCATAAACCCATAACAAGGATTTTGCCCCCAAAATCCTAAGCAAAAAGAGATGCGTATTTCCTTTGAATCTCTTCCTCAAGCTCCCCCATGGCTTTCTCAATGCCACAGTGATACCACAGAACCTTCACCAGCGCTATGTCCTTCTTCTTCAGCTTCTTCTCTCTTCTATGAAGGATCAACATGGGTCCTTCAACATACGGCATATCCTCGTCAAGCTCAACCTCCACTGGATGAAAATCTAGCTCTGTATTAGGGTGGACTTCCTCAACATGGACACATGAAACACTGGATGCAACCTGTACAACTCATGTGGCAACTCCAACCTGTAAGCCACCTTACCAAAACGTGCCACCACACGGTAAGGTCCCATATACCTGGGAGCCAACTTAACCTTCTTCCCAAACCTCAGAATACCCATCCATGGAGAAACTTTGAGATACACCTTGTCTCCCACTTGGAACTCCAAGGGTCTATGACGTTTACTAACATATGACTTATATCTATCTTATGCTACCTTCAACTATTATTGAATCACTTTGATCTTTTCTGTCATCTGTTGCACAAACTTAGGACCAAGAAGCTGATATTAGCCCATCTCATACCAACACAATGGAGATTTACAATGTCTCCCATATAACACTTCATACGATGCCATATTGACGCAAGAAGCATGTTGACTTGGTCAACCTATCAACGATCACCCAAATGGAATCATGGCCTTTAGTTATCCTAGGCAGACCAACCACAAAGTCCATCGTCACATGATCTCATTTCCACTGTGGTATAGGAAATGGTTGCAACGTCCCTGCAAGTTTCTAATGCTCTACTTTAACTTGCTGATGCACTGCACACTTAGCTTGAACTCAGCCACATGATGCTTCAATCTAGGCCACCAATACAAATATTTAAGGTTATGGTACATCTTGGTGCTACATGGGTGCATAGCATACATTGAAGAGTGAGCCTCTTCCAAAACCATCTTCCTCAAGTTGTCAATACTAGGTGCCATGACTATGTTGTGGTAGCACACTGTCCCATCATCTGCCTCGTGGAAGCCATCACGCTTCTCACTACCAATCTCTGATCTTATTTGATGTATCACATGATCAACCTATTGTGCCTCTCTAATTTGCTGCCTCAACGTGGGTTTCACTTGCAGTTGTACCAACAACCCAGCTAGCAAAGAAACCTCTAGCTTCATGTTCATCTGACATAAGGAGACCAACTTGTCTCTCTTATGGCACACCAAGGAACACAACTACACCTTATCTATAGACGACAATGAAGAAGACTTTCTACTCAGGGCATCTACCATCACATTTGCCTTCCATGGATGGTAAAGGATGATGCAATCATAATCCTTGATTAGCTCCATCCATCGTCATTGTCTCATGTTCAACTCTTGTTGTGAAAAGGTATACTTCAAGTTCTCCTCATGCTTCTTCAACTATCTCAATGCAAAAGATATCACATTCTTGTCCTGCATCAACACACAACCCAAACCATTCTTTGATGCATTATAGAAAACTATGTACCCTTCCCCTTCTCAAGAAAAACCTTCACTGGTGCTTTTCAACTTCTCCCTCAATAACTAAAAGGCACATTGACACTTGTCATTCCACACAAAAGGCACATACTTCCTCTCCAGCTTCGTTAGGGGTAACATTACCGAGCTGAAGTTCTTGATGAACCTCCTGTAGTATCATGCCAAACCTAGAAAGCTACAAACTTCTATCAGCATCTTCAGTTGTTCCCACTCCAGCATGGATTCAACCTTCTTGGAGTCCACACGAACACCATCAACATATATCAGATGTCCTAGGAAAGACACCTCCTTCAGCCAAAACTCACACTTGCTAAACTTGGTATATAGCTGATGTTGCCTCAACATGGTCAACGCCTGACAAAGATGTTGTTCATGTTTCTAACTGTCTCTGGAGTATATCAGGATATCATCTATGAAGATCACCATGAATTGATCAAGAAATGACTGGAACACTCTATTCATCAAGTCCATGAACGTTATTGGTGCATTGGTTAGCCCAAACGGCATAACCACGAATTCATAATGACCGTATTGAGTCTTAAAAGCTGACTTAGGTATGTCATGTACCTTTATCCGCAACTAGTGATATCCTGACCTCATGTCTATCTTTGAGAACAATGTGGTGCCACACAACTAATCAAACAAGTCATCTATCCTCAACAAGGGATACTTGTTCTTTATCATCACCTTGTTCAACTGTCTATAGTCTATACACAGCCTCACAGATCCATCTTTCTTCTTCACAAACAACACGGGAGCACCCCATGGTGACATACTTAGCCTGATGAAACCTTTCTTAAGCAACTATTGCAACTGTTTCTTCAACTCTTCCATCTTAGCTGCAGCCATCATGTACGATGTTTGCACTATCGGTTGCATGCCCTGGACTATATTGATCTCAAAATCAATCTCTCTGACTTGGGGAACACCCAAAAACTCATCTGGAAACATGTCCTTAAACTCTCTGACAACTGACACCTCCTGAATACTAGGACATCATGCCTTAGTGTCCACCACATGTGTCAAAAATGCTTCACAGCCTTATCTCATCATCTTCTTAGCCATCATCGTCGACACCAGACATGTCAGAAGAATCTTCCTATCACCGTAGAAGATCCACATCATATCACCGTCTATGAACGTCGCCACCTTGGAACTATAGTTCAAGACCATTTGATACTTCTCCAAATTGTCCATTCCAAGGATCACATCAAATCCATGCATATCAAGTGGCATGAGATCCACTTGAATGTTGTTCCCTAAGAAAGAAAGGACACAGGAAGGACACACCTCCCGCAACTCTATGGAACCAACTAAAGGGGTTCTAAGAAAAGACTATCACGTCTATGACTAATAAGCAAAGAGCAACTATCAATCACTTCTCGAGTGACGAAAGAGTGTGTCACACCTGGGTCAACTAAAACAGATATAAAGCAAGAAGAAGACAAATAATAATGAAATAACTCCATCTGACCTATCACTACTCACGGGTTGACCATTCCTTCCGGCTGACTCATGGTGTAGAATCTAGTCGTTGCATGTTGTCACCCCCCTCCTCTTCTAGCCTAAGCTGACAAACCAGTCTGCAATTCTTATCTACATCCTCAGTCTCCACCACTACTATATTGCTGCCTCTATGAGCACTGTTGACTCTACCTTGGTTGTTGGGTCACCTCATCATCTTTCATAGGGCAATAAGCTTTGTATGCCCAACCTAGCTGAACTTGTAACATGTTTTGGTCTCATACCATGGCCTCGAACGTCATGTTACTAACACTAAGGATGTAGTGTGAGCTCTTGCTGGTGGAAGACTGTGGCCTCTGCCTTTACTTGGTGACCACTGCTTCGGTGCACTGGACCTTTGTTGTGCTGGCGGTGCCTAGAACCTAGGCTTCTTAAAGCCTCCAGAAGACCCTGGTACTATGTCGGTCTCTTCTTGGCACTCTTCTCACGCTTATCAACCACAGACCGTTCAATCCTTCTGATAGACTCCACAAACATGGCAAACTTCTCATGATTCTCCAAAGCAGCCACCGGGATAGACAACTCAACATTCAACCCTTTCTCAAAAATTCAAATCCTCTCCTCATCTATGGTAGCTATATGAGGATAGAACCTCAAAAGATCTATGAACCTTACCTCATACTCGTTGATCATCATGGATTCTTTCCTGATCTTCTCGAATTGGGATATCTTCTCATCCAGATAGGTACACAGAAAGTACCTGCTGATAAACTCTCGTCTGAACTCCTCCCAACTGATAGCAACACATGGCCTCTTCTCCTCTTCTATGGCCCACTAGTGGCCATCACTTCCCTTTATAAGGTACACTGTGTTCTTCATGTTATACACCTCAGGGATATTAAGGATCCTGAAGGCCTTCTCCAACTCTATCAACCAAAGATCCACATCTGTTGGATCCATCATACCAACATACTCCATAGCTCCAACATGTCTCAGCCTATCAAAGGTCTTCCTAGACCCCAAAGATTCCACATTGGGGATTGCTGCTCTCACTTGAGGAATGGGCATTCTATCCGCCATATGTGTAATCGTGGCCATAAACTTCCCAAACATAGACCGATAGGAAGGGTTTTCTAGCATGGTCGGGTCAAACTGGGGAGCATCAGGCACCTAATATTCTATCGCCAGAACCCTTGCACCACCTCCGGGTGCAGCAACACTGCTCTCTACAACATGTTCTTTGTGTTCCCCAGACATCTTTTTTACTATTCTTCTTCTGCATAAGTAGAAGTCATGATAAGACATATTAGAGGACACTAGAATAGACACAGACCTAGTCCTATGTTCTTGTAGACTCGGCAAACCTAAACCTTTGATACCAACCTTAACTTTGATGCCTCGACGAGCCACAAATGAGATTTCTAAAAAACAAAATGCAGAATTGAACTAAACATGTGGATTACCCGAAAACACATGAAAATAAAACTAATTTTCTCGAAGCACCAAAGCCAAAACTTATTACATATAAGTACTTAACAGGACACCTGTATCATATAACACATATATCATGGTGCTTACATCATTCATGTCATCAACTTGTAACATGATATACCTGTTCCACATATATGTACATATACACATGCCAAATCTTACACACATGGCTCACAAGCCAAAAGCGTCATATAGATAACACATCCGCAAAACACAAAGAGAACACCCTCAAAGACCCGAGTGTACAAGGATGACTCTAGGACTCTTAATACCAAAAGACTAGCAGCACATCCAACCTTATCAGCTACTGCTCTTGCTGCTGCTCTTCCTCAGCTGCACGATCTCTACCTCTTCGTGCACGACCACCTAAAAGATGTGGAAACCCATGGGGTGAGACCAAAATTCCCAGTGAGAGATATAATTCTCTACCAACGTCTATTAAAGCACAAATCACTAAGCATATGATACTAAGAAAGTTGAGCAGATTCAACTCAACGATATGTAATCAACTAGAAAAAAGTTGATTAAATAAGACTAGGCAGTTATCACTGAGTAGAAGAACAATCTATTTTCTAAGATGGAATATGAAGAACATGTATAAAAGTTGACTTCTATTACCACCTTATAATTCAAGAAATCAGTAAAAAGGATAAGGAAAAGGGCTCAACCAATGTTATTCGTATTTGACCCTAAGCAAGATACAATACACGACTGTGTTACATCTTTTATTATTGCCCCAAGGATTTGAGTCGTACCACCCAAATACGACCAACCACTTCTAAGTCAAAATCGATGCCATAAAAGGTCAATGGAAGAGTTGGAATCCATGATCTCCCCACACCTCTTGGTCAACACAAGTGAAAAACACTAAAGAGACATACTAGTCAACTGCAACAATGACATATAGTCAAGCTTAGGGATTGACTCACGCATGGCCATCCACATATATAATCACACCTAGCCCACCTTGGTACAGGTAACGGCTCTAGAAGAACAAGCTCACACATGGTCGTTCTAAAAAGAAGGATTGGCTCACTCATGGCCATCAATATCACAAGGAGATCAGCTCATGCATGGCTGTCTCACACAACCTGTAATTTTGGACGCAAGGAGGTACTCAACTTGCTCCCCCACATATTCAAAAATATGTGCTCTGAGTTATAATCATTTCACCAATCCAACAATTAAAGTTGACACTGGAAAGGATATATGGCACATGGCACCTACATGATTAGAGTTTTACTTGATTAATTAAGTCAATTGGGTATCTTTTAGCATCAAACAAGTCGTAACGTATAAAGACATACAAACTCTAAAAGAATAAGGGTTTGGTACAACTTCAGAAGATATAAAATGTATAAGGTGTGAACTTGTCACAAAATCACCACATGATACTTGTAACACTGCCATTCACAAGGCCAACACCAATGTCACATCACTGTGGGACATAAATCCCTCAATCACATCTCTGGAGGTTATGACCTCACAATAGGAACCACGACATCACCATGTCTTAGGACCCAATCACATAAACCCTACATGTACATCACCACATTATGCCTCAACAAGGTGCATAATCACCACTCTATATTATATGATCATCACCACAACATATACAAACCATGGCATACTTATCACCTACAAGGTTAGAAATTTATAAATGAGAGAGAGAAAACACCACAATATAGAAACTACTCTAAGACAAGCAAACACATAATAGTTCTCAACATTAGGGTTAGGGTTACATGTATGGTTGATCATGGTTTATAAGCAATCGCCAAACCCTAGGTACACCCTCCCCCACTTTCTTGGAACATTTTAAGATTAGCACATCTTTAAGTAACATGATAGGGGCATTAGATTAAAGGCACTAGCTATACACATATATACATGTAACATCTCATTGCTTTGCATGTGCCACTACCAACCATCACCCATACATGCATCACACAACCACACACAACACATGTGTGTCTCGACCAAGACACACCACCCTATTCACGACCACAACACCATGGGTCTCGACTCCTCAAGACAAGGACATGTCATGACCCAACACCCTAAAAGCACAGTGTCTTGACCAGCCTATCATGATCGTGACACCCACTGTCTTGATCAACATCCAAATAAGGTGTCAATTCTCAACCTCAAGCCAACAACAAAATCACGCTCATGACAAGGAGTGGTGTCACGCCCACAACAAACATAGATCGTGACCAAAATGGAGCGTCACACCCAGGAGCAAAGCAATGTCCCGATCAAAACCAAATGATAGTCACGACCCAAGGACCACAAAGAGACATGTCTCGACCCAAGACAACACAAGGGGTCTCGACCATATCATAAGGTGTGTGTTCACCCAAGGCAAATGATGTATTGATGGAAATATAAGAAAAGAAAACAACAACAAACCAGGCATCACCCAGATCAAAACCCTTGGATTTAAAACCATTAGACCCTAGAACAAACTCCTCAAAGATCCTCAAGCAAAACCACTTAGGAGAGAGAAAGCTGAACCACAACACATGTGAGAAAAAATATAAATCTCTGAGGAAAACAAGATGACCGAACACAAATCATGGTGACAAAACCAAAGCTCAAGGTTCATGCAAGATCACCCTCTCAAGATCACTTAGAAAACGTACACCAAGAAATTAGGGTTTAGAAAGAGAGTTATCTTCATGAGAAAAACTACAAAATAATACATCCTAGATTTAAAAGATCATCATTTACCATCCTGACATCAGCTTTAGATATGCAAACAAGAACATGCAAGCTTGAAAACAAGGTGTTAATGATAGAAGGAGGTAGAGAGTAATATAACCCACCTGATTTGAAGAGATATCAAGCTCCAAGATCGAGCTCCAAAGAGAAGGAAGGAAGATCCAACAAGATCACCACTTCAGCCACAAGGTCACCTCTGAAAAGAAGAACACCTTGGTCAAAATATAGATCAATAAAAGGTCAAGAAGGACTCTAGGCCGAACCAAAGAAGAAAGGAGAAAAGAGAAGAAAACACCCTCCCACTAGTTACCACCATGGATAGTCCATAGTCTAAGGCCTTTATGAGGAGGGGTTTCTCTCAAGATGACCACTAGGGTAGAACCCTAGTCTAGGAACAAGGGAAGAGGAAGAAAAAGATGGAGGTTCCAAAGGAAAACATATACAAAATAAAGGCATATGCTTACCAAGGTTGAAGATGAGCAAGAATCACCACATGCAAGAGGTTCGATCACCAAAGCTTCCAAAGATCACCCCCTTTTATCTCCTCAAAGCTCCAAGGATGACCAAGAAAGGAAGGATAAAGAAGATGGCCAAAAAGATTTGTTTTTATGGAGAGAAGAGCATTTATAAAGCAAAGGAGGAGAGAAGTAGGATGAGGATGAGGTGTCAACAAGATAGGGCTCCAAAGGGACACTTGTCCACCCAAGAAATCAACATTCAACCACTTAAAACACATATGCATGAGATGGTGATACAAACTATGTTGGGTATTGACCAATTGGGTCACCCAACACATGGTCGCGGTCGCGACCTCCACATGGTGAAGACAAAGCACCTAAACACAATATGGTCGAGACAAAAGGAACACCAACACACTAGGTTGAGACACTTCACTAGAATACAACTGTATCGACCCAAGACAACCCAAAACCATATTAGAAAAAACCGTGAAAGGGAGGTGTCTTGATCTTGACACCCCCAAAACACCCCTTCAAGGTGGAGACAACGGTCACTACCTTCAACAAGGTACACATGGTCAAGGCACTCAAAGCCCTAGAAACCCTAATCACCTCTAGTGATGTCACCACTTAACCAAAGCTCACCCAAGGTGTCGCAAAGCACCACACTCTCTCTCATGAAACCAAGAGAGAGAAGGAACACTCTAGAGGTGCTAAATTGCAAGATAACCCTCATAGATGAGTAAATTGCAATTTGACCCAAAACAAGCACACAAAGCACAAACATCATCCGAACAAGCTCAAACTAGAGACTTAAGCTCTCCACAAGCTCTAAAACCATCTCAAAGGATTAGAGTAAGGTTATAAGCACTTACTAAAGCAAAACACATAGGGTTAACCCAAAACACAAGTTAGGGGTCTTATACAAGGGTTGAGAAGTTATAATAGAAAAATCATGTTTGATTATGTAATAATAATTGCTAATATGGTTGTTTATGTTGTTGCACTTACATGCACATATTTTGATTGCACCCCATGTACACAGTATAGCAAAATATTGATTCGTGTTTTGATTGTTTGTGTTTAAGATAACTACAATATATGAAGATATCAATACATGGTGGAGTATATGAAATTAGTTTGAGACATTAAAGCTAAGAAAAGGAGGATTAGTTAGATACTTATTCTTGTATGTATTAGTCCCACATTGGAAATTCATGTAACTCCTTATAGGAGCATTGTTATACATATTGTAAGCAAAATTTATGAAATAATGGAAATTATTTGCTATTATTTGTTATTTGCTAAATTTGGATCCTTGGGAATTTAAGTAATGGCTCTCGACTTTAAGGTCCTTTCTTAATTGGGGGACACTAAAAAGTGAGGTCATTACATTACATTTTGTGATTTGATTTCATCTTTAATTAATAAGAATTTTGATAAGAAATCTTGATCTTATGTAAATGAAAGAATAATTCAACTCAAGCGCACAACCAAATCTCATATGTGGACTCATATTCAAAGACGAGATGAAGTTGGAAGGCAAAATGGAGCTTTGTAGCACAAATCAGGAAAGTAGATTGGGCGACCAAGATCCCTGATTGAGGGATCAACCTGGCCATTCAAGACATATTAGAGCAAGAAACAAAATTTTTGATCTCCCTCACTGATTGGTTGACCAGGAGGCCATATTCATCATTAGTAAACTCTAATGATTTTGGAAGTCCTTTTGATCAATCGACTGACATTCTTGGTTGTCTGACATATAAAAGAGTGCCTCAAACACAATTTTGATTGATCGATCAACTTTACTAGTCGATCAACCATAATATATGCCTCCCATGTCAATAAACAACATCAAATTTGAGTACCCACTTGATCATCCAATCCACATCATGGATTGACCGACCCACTCACCTCCATGGGCTTATTCAAAATGATGATCAATCAATATCCTGGCTAGTCGCCCAACTAAAAATTCATTAAACATGCTGCCAAGTGGCTGACCAGACAACCAAACTACCTAGTCGCTCGACAAGCGTGGCGAACAAAGAAAATTACACAGCCATCAACCAAATGTTGTTTTGGAAGAAAAAAAAAACAACCTAATTATCATTAAACCCTTTCACTGTCACTAAGAGAAATGTTTTGGAGAAAGGAACCAGAGGAGAAGATGAGGAAGAAGATCATCCTCACAGAGATCTTCAGACTTGGTGCTACTAGAGTGGATTACTACAGTCAGAGACCTTTTACTGCATTCTTATTCTCCATCAATGACATTCTTTCTCCTCTCTCTTCTTGTATTTATGTATTTGCTATGGCCATGAGAGAGTAGAGCTTCTCATTGGGGCATGGAGAGTATCCCCATCACCCATACTCTATCTTTATTGGTATACCAGTCTTATGAGTATGGAGGATTGTTCTTCATTTGAGTTATGCTTTCTTGTTTAATTGATCTCTCAATTAGCATGTTTGATATATATCCTTAGTGTGAAGACCAAGAAACTTATGACTAGATTCCTAAATGGATGCATTGGATTATAGATGTGATATGGAATGATCCTATAGGATGATTGAATCATGATCTATGGGTCACGATATCTCTAGCCCACTGGGTCTTTAGTTCTCGTTCAATTGGCATTCCATAAGGAGGAAAATTCACATGGTCCTGGTATGATTGTTGTGGTTACTGAGTTATAGTGATTAGGGTATGTATGCAGGTGGTGGTAAAATCCAAATGTCCCAGTGTTCTCTAATATTGATTTTAACTGACTCTATTGTGTTTCCTTGCATTGCAACCTTTCAATTCAATTATTAGTCTATAATCCCTCTCAAACAAAAATATCATTCTCAATGACTGGTTTTAAGGTGATTTTTTAATATGTCTTGGGTTTGATCAATTTATATACTACAATAGATTTTTATACTTTCAAGTGAGTTGATTGTATTGTGAAAAAGCTTAAGACCTAGGCTAATGTATCTTAGGAAATTTGTTCATGCATAAAAGTTGCATCAAATTTTGCCATCATTGTGGGGACAACTGAATAGCCTTTGAACTCCATTTTTTTGAACAATTGGGATTTTTTTCCAATCAATATGCACTTAGATTTACTTTTTCCCCCTTGAATTTACCATTATCAGTCATCTTTTTAGGTACTAAAGTTGGATGAGATGCTCACAAAGTATTGAATCCACACCTTTTGAGTTTGATCTAGATATTGACATAATTTATCACTACATGGACCATGCATATTGAATAGGATGGACAAGGAAGAGATCAACCGCATGGTGAGTCTCTCTCTGGAACCAACTTGAGGCTGTTGTTCAGGAGACAAGAACAACTATTTCCATAGAGATCAGAGACAAAGAGGTTGTCACCCTAATGAAGAACAACATAAATATCTTAAGGATTCTTCCATCCCTAAATCTATCGATGCACATCATGCAATGGTTTTTATGGATATCACTATCCCACAAATCAAGATTCGCACACAATGGATCACCATGTTACAAAGCATCACCTTTTCTAGAAATAGAAGTGATGATTGTTAAGACCAGTTGCAACAATTTATCGACCTTTGTGCTTTGAACAAGCAACCTGTCATTTTTGAAGATGTCATCAAACTTTGATTATTCAAGTACATATTGACAGACAAGATGAGGATTTGGTACAACTCCTTGGAGAGAGATGACATCATGATGTGGGAGGGTCTCTAATCCAAGTTTCTAGAGAAGTACTAACTGTCAGTTGTCACTTACTAGATCAAGGGCCAAATTACATAGTTTTGTATGGTCCCAAGTGAGTCCCTAACTAAAGCTTGGGAGTTCACTGAACTTCTTCATTGTTACCCACACCATGACATCTCACAAGTTAAATTGATTGAGACTTTGTACTAAGGTTTTGATGATGACACCATGGAGTTCCTAGACACCTTATCTGGAGGAAATTCATGTTCCAAAATTTTAACAACACATGGGAGGTTGTCAAAAGAGGTTTTGGAAAGTTATCACGGTTCCCTTCTAGCAAAGGACAAGGAGGTGTCCTCAAGGTATCCAAGGTTGAAGCCATTTCTAGATTCAAATCTATAGTTGAGTCTCTCAATAAGTTTGCCTTGAAGCAAGCATTATAGGGTCCTCTTTCAATACATATGAGAGAAGAGGACATACTCAACATTTGCAACAGTATGTGAAGTATGTATATCTCTTTTGGGAAGCTTTTAGGGTTGTAAATGGGTTTTCCTATAGCCATAGACCCACAAATTTAGACCATTTGAAACCCGTCATAGGTCTAAATTTGTGTATTCACATATCCTTATGTGGGACTACTAATGGGTATGCTTGAACCCGAACCTGCTAGACCCATATACTCATTATATATTAAGAACTACTTAAATAATATATTATTTACACCATACTTTACTAGTCTAACTAGTACAATAGTTGATATTATGTACTACTTTAATAAGAATGAAGTTAACACTACTCATCTAATTAAGAACTAACTATTCTAGTTACAATACTAACCAAAATAGTAATATGACGTGCTACAGGACTCACACACTACAACTATGACTAAAAATATTTAGCACTTAACTCAATTAATATTCAATATACAAATTATTATCATATAATATAATCGTGTGATGATTATATCTTATACATATCAATTTCTTACAATATATAGAGCAAGTTGTAATTTTTCTCAAATAAACAATATGATGTTTAATATAGAACAACTTACCTGCATACCCTCAAGTAATTTGGGTATGGGTATGGTGTGAGTCTAGATTTTCATTATGTGTGTCTAGAGCCAAACCCAAACCCAATTTAATTAGATGGGTATGGGTATGGACAAACGCCCACCATTTACACCCCTAGATGCTTGTAAGGGACATAAAAACTCCATTTTTAACTACTAGTTCATGTATTATGTCATGGTAAACAATGCCCAAGTACAAGATGACGACAAACAGGTAGAAGATCTGAAGTGCATCCATAACATTTCAGGCCAATGCTACTACAACCCAGACCAAACTGGAAATCAACCCACTTTCTAGTATGGTAACCCAGTATGAGCAGAGAGGTCATCACAAAAATGGCACGCCCAAGAAATCCACCAAGGTTGTGGTCCTCTCGAGTTCCAATACAATCAACAAAAAAACTTCATGAACCAATGCAACTATAGGGGCAACTTACGGAACCATGAGTACAATCAAGGACATCAATTCATGAATACAAAGGAAATGCCCTAGATTCCACAACCATCCATATCGACATCCAATGATGACAAGTTTTCTACCATTGAAAAGATTCATCAATCTCAACAATCCATGATTTCCACTCAAAAGACTGTGTTTTCTTATAAGTACACTTACAAGAATTCCATTCATTCTCAATTGGCTCAACTATCTACCTCTCTACACCCTCCTATGGGTACCTTTATTGGGAAACCTGAGAACAACTCTAAGCATCTCGAGCAGTTGATGGTCATTTCTACACATTCAGTCAACGTGTATACACGTACCCCCTCCTTCAGTAACACCAACCACCATTTTATAGATGGTGATGATACAATGATGGTTGAGAAGGAACAATTACAATACACAACGATTTATGTTGATCCAGGTAAAGCAACTAGTGTTGAAATTGTTGGCGTATATGCACATAAAGCCATCCCAAGCGATTACATGGAGTCAGATATTAATTAATCAATTAATGTGATTATTTGGTTAATTAATGAATTCTGGAATATTCTAATTAATCCACGAGCGTTTTAATTAATGCAATGTTTCTGTTTACTGATGGGTTTAGGAAACCCTATTTCCCTCCGTATCCTGTTTAAAGGAGGATTGGTGGCCGATATCTATATAAGATAGATAAAGGCTTTTCAGTTTATGCTCACACACGTAAACCCTAGCCGTCATCGTCCTTAGGAGAGAAAGGAGAGAAACACGCCACTAGCACGCCGCCGCAGAGACACGACTCCTTCCCGCCGGCTTGGCAAGTGTGATGTGGAGTTTCGTCCATCCACGTGGACGAAGTAGAGACGCATACGCCTTGACGCCTGCGTTCGGAGGACGCCTGCGTTCGGAGGACGTCGACGACCACCTATACGCGCTGCGAGAAGCGTACGTCACCGCCGTGAAGAAACGCCGCCGGATCTTCCTGCGACGCGCTTGACGAACGGGAGAGAAGTTCTGTCCGTGTAGGCCAGTAGCATTGCACACCGTCGTGCAGCGGGACATCGTCGGACTTGCTCTGTGATAAGGTATATCCAGTAAACACTCCTTCCAAATACGTTGTTGTCGACGAGATCCTATTTTGGGTTGCGTGGATTTTATTGCTTCCGCCGCACATGTTTTCTCCACAAAACCCAACAGTGATACCATAGGTTAATAGCATTGACCCAGATGTGCTAATTTACATGACAAGGCCTCCCTACCAAGCATATATCAAGCAAACAAGGTTGGACTTTACATTCATGAGTTTTAATGAAGATATGAAGAAGTTTTATGTGGACATCCCCTTCTTGGACACCCTTTTTAATATTCCAAGATGGTCTATATATCTGAAGACCCTACTGACTAGGAAGGATATGACTGAGGAGTATGAAATGGTAAAATTAGCAAGAACAACTCCAGACACCATCTTCAACTAAATGCCTAAGAAGCAAAAGGTTTTTGGTTCCTTAGGGATTGGTTGTTAAATCAACAACAATACTTGTAGGAAAGCTCTAGTAGATTTAGGTGATAGAATTTCTATTATGTTGTATAGCTTATGCCAAAGATTGGATTCACTAATATGTTACATATTGCCATAATCATTCAGCTATCAGACTCCTCCATGACGAAGCCCATGGGTATCATATCAGATGTTTCTCTAAAAGTTGGTAAGGATGACTATGTCCCTTGTGACTTTATTATCATGGACATCAAAAAGGATGTATAATATCCTCTCATCTTTGGTCTCAAGTTCCTAGATACACGCACAGGGGCACTGCCCCTATGTACCCCGTACAGGGGCGATTCCCCTATGTACCCTGCATTGTCTGCGTGAGAGTCAGACATTTATTTAATGGGGAATGTCCCACATTAAAAGTACTGCAATTTTAATATGTATATACGTATATGTAGATATACATATTATAGCATACATGTCACCTTTAAAATCTGTTTTATGTGGTGAGTGCATACACGGTTATGGCCTAGTATCCCCTTTTTGTGAATGTTGTGAATGAATGTGGATGTCAATCTTGTGGATATGTTTGTTTGTGAATTCTATGGATGTGTAATGGTTACATATGGATCCTTTGTATAAAGTATTCAGCTTGCATGCCGAGCCTCATCTCTTATTTCAAAGTGTAATTAATTCCTTCCCTTTATATTTGTACACATATGATGTAATAAAGATAGGATTAGTTTTAGTCTTTGTAAACTTGATGTTAGGAGGCCACTTGAAGATCTAACTCCAAGGAGTGTCCATGGAGAAGCACCATGAAGATATAATTCCAAGAAGCAACCTGAAGATCCAACTCCAAGGAGAGTCCATGGAGAAGCAACAAGAAGATCCCATTCCAAGAAGCAACTTGAAGTTCCAACCTCACGAAGCATCCATGAAGTTGTTCATTGTAATGTTGATCATTACATGCTTACAGGTTGATTCACAGGTGTTGCATGAGATGCATAAGACCATAGGTGGACCGTAATCCTTTGTTGCTCCAAAGGATTACAATAGTATGGCCATAACCGATGTATTTGTGTTTATGATTGCATGTCTATCATTTGTGGTTGTGGATATAGTGGTATATGATGCGTACTATAAGTATGTGGTGTTTGGATATGCATATGTATTAATAAAAACCCTCAATTAATAATATTAAGTTTTAGTTTCCTTCCATAAAGCAACACACATGAAAAGCTTGATCGACTATGTGTGGGCATGCCTCCGCGTGGTACACTATCTATCTCGTGGAAGTGTGATGGTGGGTGTGTGGGTCTGCCTCCGCAGGGTGCACACTCATCGTGTTGGCTTATGGGTTGGCCTTAAATAGGGAACCTTGATAGGATCAAGTACCTAGAAGCACACAGATGCATCATGGCAAGGAGTTGTGCATGATCATCTATCCAAGAGTTGCATATGATGCAATTGGCAAAAGTTGCCTACCTTAGTATTTGGTCTTTGACGCCGGCGTTGGCTGGGCATTGATCCAATTATTTTGGATCTTGGCTCACTAGAAGGTTGTGTGTTGCAATCTTCCGAGTTGATATTGAGGGCTATCAATTTGAATAAAATAGTGGGAGCGTAATTAATTAAAGGCCTAATTAATCTCGTTTATTAAATCTTTACAAGTCAAAATGTTTTGGACTAAATGCAAATTTTTCTTTTGTAGCAATCAAATGGCAACCAACACTCACACTTTCTCGTTGTGATCGGTACTTGAGAAGGGAAACTTACCGGAACCAACTTTCAAAACTGGTTTAGGACGCTGAGAATTGTTCTCACACATGAGCGTAAGCTCTATGTCCTTGAAACACCAGAGCCAGAGGAGCCCGCCGTAAATGCGCCCAAGGCTGAAAAGGATGCTTACAAGAAGCACCTTGATGATGTCGTGGATGTCAAGTGTCTGATGTTATGCTCAATGAACTATGAGTTGTAAGAGCAACATGAGAACATGAATGTCATGGAGATGGTAACACATCTCAAGAACATGTATCAACATCAAGCAAGATAGGAGAGATATGATATCTCAAAGGCTTTATTCAAAAGCAAGATGAAAGAGGGAGACTTAGTTGGCACCCATATACTCACCTTGATTGGGTACATGGAAATCCTATCCAAGCTGGGATTTCCCCTAGGTCAAGAGTTGGCCACTGATGTGATTCTACAATCGTTGCCTGAATCATATAATCATTTTGTTATGAACTACAACATGAACAATTTTGACAAGCCGTTGTCAGAATTGTTGGGCATGTTGAGGACAGCTGAAGCACAGATGAAGAAAGACAAGCCCAAGTCTGTGATGGTGATCAGCAAGGCAAAGGGAAAGTCAAAAGGTAAAAGCAAGGCTAAGAAAAGTTCTAAAGCCGGGCAGAAGCCAAAGTCATCCGCGCTCAAAGCTAAAGGTGAGATCTCCAAAGAAGGCAGTTGTCACCATTGTCACCTGCCTGGACATTGGAAAAGAAACTGTCCTCTCTACCTGGAGGAACTGAGGAAGAAGAAGCAGGGGATAGAGATCTCCACTTCAGGTATATACGTTATTGAGATAAACTTAAATACTTCATCATCATGGGTACTGGATACCGGATGTGGATCTCACATATGCTCTAATATGCAGGATCTGATAAGAAGTAAGCCTTTATGAAACGGCCAAGTCGAGCTATGGGTTGCTAATGGAGCAAGAGTTGCTACCACCGCAGTTGGAGTTATTAGTTTATCTTTGCCTATGGGCCTTGTAATAGAATTAGAATATTGCTATTATGTACCTGCCATTAATAGAAATATTATTTCTGTATCTTATATGGACAAGAGTGGATTTGAATTTCACATTAAGAATGGAATTATTTCTATATCTAAAGATGAGATCTTTTATGGCAATGCCCCTATGTCTTATGGTATCTACTTGTTAGAACTTGAGACTAGCATATACAATGTAAATACTAAAAGGTTAAAACTTGACAACTCAAACAAAACATTCTTATGGCATTGTCGTCTTGGGCACATATACAAGAAGCACATATCTAGACTCCATAAGGATGGTTATATAGACTCTTTTGATTTTGAATCATTAGAGACATGTGAGGCATGTTTATTAGGTAAGATGACCAAAACTCCTTTCAATGGACATAGTGAGAGAGCCATTGATCTGCTAGGGCTCATACATACTGATGTATGTGGACCTTTTAGATCAAATGCTAGAGGAGGCTATCAATACTTCATTACCTTCACTGATGACCTCAGTTCAAAAGACACCATATGAGATATGGAATGGGAATCATCCCAATTTGTCTATGTTAAATATTTGGGGATGTGAATCTTATGTTAGGAAACAATTTCCTGAAAAGCTTGGACCCAAATCGGAAAAATGCTATTTTGTTGGATACCCCAAGGAAACTCGGGGATACTACTTCTACACACCAACTGACAACAAAGTGTTTGTTGCTAGGACTGCTGTATTTCTTGAAAAGGAATTTATTTCCAAAGGAATTAGTGGGAGGAATGTAGATCTCGAAGAAGTTCGAGACCAACAAGAAAGCAGATAACCTGAGGAGGTACATAAGGAACATGAAGACTCACAAGTTGTTGTGGAATTTTAAGTTCCAAATGTAACACAGGAACCTCGTAGGTCTAGTAGGACACGACTTGAGCCTGAGAGATTTGGATTTCTCATGACTTAAGACAGTGATGAATTGGGCATAGGAGATGAGCCACCTTCCTATCTAGAAGCTACTAAGGGACCAGAATCTGAGAAATGGCTCAAAGACATGAGATCTGAGATGGAATCCATGTACACCAACAAGGTATGGACCTTAGTGGATCCACCCGAAGGGGTAAGACCCATAGGGTGCAAGTGGGTCTTCAAGAAGAAGACTGACATGGATGGAAATGTTCAAACCTATAAAGGTAGATTGGTTGCAAAAGGATTCCGTCAAATTCAAGGTGTTGATTATGACAAGACCTTCTCACTAGCTGCCATGGTTAAATCCATCAGGATCATGCTTGCCATTACAGCTTATCATGACTATGAGATTTGGAAGATGGATGTTAAAACAACATTCCTTAATGGGAATTTACTCGAGGATGTGTACATGACACAACCTGAGGGTTTTATCAATCCAAAAGAAGCCAATAAAGTCTGTAAGCTACAAAGGTCAATCTATGGATTGAAGCAAGCATCTCGGAGCTGGAATCTACGTTTTGATGAAGTAGTCAAGAAGTTTGGCTTTAGTCAAAATGAAGATGAACCCTGTGTTTACAAAAGGGTTAGTGGGAGCACAATCATATTTCTCATATTGTATGTGGATGACATACTATTGATGGGAAATGACATCCCTACTTTGGCTAGGGAAGACTTTCTCTATGAAGGATTTAGGCGAAGCATCCTATATACTTGGGATCAAGATATATAGAGATAGATCTAGAAGGCTTCTAGGCCTAAGCCAGAGCACATACATTGACAAGGTGCTAAAGAGGTTTAGCATGGAGGGTTCTAAGAGAGGTAACTTGCCCATGTCCCATGGAGTTACGATCTATAAATCCCAATGTCCTAGTTCATGTAATGAACGGGCACACATGAGTAAGATTCCATATGCATCAACAATTGGATCTATCATGTACGCAATGTTATGTACTTGTCCTGATGTGTCGTATGCTTTGAGCATGATGAGACGGTATCAGTCAGATCCAGGTGAATGTCACTGGACAGCCGTAAAGAACATCCTAAAGTACTTGAGAAGGACTAAGGATCAATTCTTGGTATACGGCGGTGAGGAAGAGCTCGTGGTAAAGGGTTACACTGATGCTAGCTTCCAAACTGACAAAGATGACTACATATTGCAATCTGGATTTGTGTTTTGCCTGAACAACGGAGCTGTGAGCTA
The DNA here is from genome assembly GCA_963693085.1 of Alisma plantago-aquatica. Classification (NCBI taxonomy): domain Eukaryota; kingdom Viridiplantae; phylum Streptophyta; class Magnoliopsida; order Alismatales; family Alismataceae; genus Alisma; species Alisma plantago-aquatica. The sequence goes on along the minus strand of CAVNZW010000006.1, from coordinate 17,801 downwards.
GAAGAGTTCCAAGCAAGAGACGGTTGTGGATTCTACAACAGAGGCCAAATATATTGCCGCATCTAATACAGCAAAGGAAGCTGTGTGGATCAAGAAGTTCATTTCTGAACTTGGAGTGGTTCCAAGCGTTGGTGATGCAATTGAGTTGTTTTATGACAACAATGGAGCAATTGCACAAGCTAAAGAACCAAGATTGCACCAACATTCCAAACATATGCTACGGCGGTTCCATCTCATATGAGAGATCGTACAACGAGGATATGTGAAGATTTGCAGAGTACCTACAGAAAGCAATGTGGCTGACCCGTTCACAAAAGCACTTTCACAGCAGAAACATGATGGATATGTTCGATCACTTGGATTGAGATTCATGAGTGATTGGGTATAAGTGTAAGTGGGAATCTGTTGGTATGTATGCCCATAGAGACTATCATTTGATGATTGTAATGGGATACTATGTAAACGATTTGTAATACTACATTGATCATATCAATAAAGGCAAGTTTCCAATCTATATGTTTGTGTTTTATATTGTGAGATGACCATAAAACTTATAAATGTCTATAGAATGATATACTCAATGACATATGTCTTCGGGTTGATGACCTGAATACTGAGATCATATGTATGCTAAGAGTATGTATTCTTGTTTTGTCCCTAATCGGTTGTTATTGTGGAAATATCCATAGACATCAATAACACATAAGATTAGAATGTATGTTGGTTGATGGAAGAATCTCATTATCCATGATATGGAGATATCAAACCAAATACATAGATACTTGTTAGAGAACAGTGTATCGGATAGACCCATCTTGAGAGTGACACATGGATACCATGATTGGTAGTTAGAGCCACATCTCATAATGATGGTGGTGATTGTGGTTCTTAGACCTGAAGTCACTACACTTATCACATGTCGTTCGGTGTACTTTGACATCATCCACAGTGGTCCTGAATAAGGATTGTCATAAAGATGGTGCTTGGGTGCACTGTGACACATGGGGATGACTGTGAGTGATGTAGATGGAATTTGTCCTTCCTACGGGAGTTTGATATTCCAGCCACTTGATAAGCGAGACTGAGAAATGCATGGCCATGTTGATGTGAGTCAATATGGGATATTGAGCTTACATATATCTCAGACAGTCTGCTCTAGTTCAAGGAACATAGATTGAACGTTGAAAAGGATAACAATTCTATGACTCGAGTTCAATTTGGATATCAACGACAAAGGAACTATGCAATCACTGTAACACCAGTCATGAATGATAGGTTAAGTTGTTCTCCAACTTCTCCAATTACTTGGGTGGCAATAAAGTCTTGCTAGATACCAATCATTGCTTGTGAAATCATAATATGATTATGGATATCACTGCCAACGTAATTTGGAGCCTACCGGGTCACACACATAGGATGTGTTGGAATAGGAGTATAATTGTGGATTTGATTGGAATTGCTTCGAATCACATTGATTACTAAAATGTTTATGTAATAGATTAGAATAATATTGGAGTGTCTGGCTCTAAGTGTAAGTGGGAGTTTGTTGGCGTATATGCACATAAAGACATCCCAAGTGATTGCATGGAGTCGGATATTAATTAATCAATTAATGTGATTATTTGGTTAATTAATGAATTCTGGAATATTCTAATTAATCCACAAGCGTTTTAATTAACGCAACATTTATGTTTACCGATGGGTTTAGGAAACCCCATTTCCCTTCGTATCATGTTTAAAGGATAATTGACGGTCGATATCTATATAAGATAGATAGAGGTTTTTCAGTTTACGCTCACGCACGTAAACCCTAGCTGTCATCGTCCTTAGGAGAGAAAGGAGAGAAATGCACCGCTAGAATGCCGCCACAGAGACACGAGTCCTTCCCGCCGGCTTGGGAAGCGCGACGTGGAGTTCCATCCATCCGCGTGGACGAAGTAGAGACGCAGACGCCTTGACGCCTGCGTTCGGAGGACGTCGACGACCACCTGTATGCGCTGTGAGCAGCGTACGTCACCACCGCAAAGAAACGCCGTCGAATCTTCCTGTGACGTGCTTGACGAACGAGAGAGAAGTTTCGTCCGTGTAGGCTAGCAGCGTTGCACACCGTCGTGCAGCGGGACATCGCCAGACTTGCTATGCGATAAGGTATATCCCGTAAACACTCCTTCCAAATACGTTGTTGTCGACGAAATCCTGTTTTGGGTTGCGTGGATTTTATTGCTTCCGCCGCACATGTTTTCTCCACAAAACCCAATAGAAATACCATAGGTTAATATCATTGAGCCAGATGTGCTAATTTACATGACAAGGCCTCCCTACCAAGCATGTATCAAGCAAACAAGGTTGGACTTTACATTCATGAGATTCAATGAAGATATGAAGAAGTTTTATGTGGACATCCCCTTCTTGGATGCCCTTTTTAATATTCTAAGATGGTATACATATCTGAAGACCCTGCTAACTAGGAAGGATATGACTGAGGAGTATGAAATGGTAAAATTAGCAAGAACAACTCCATACATCATCTTCAACTAAATGCCTAAGAAGCAAAAGGTTCTTGGTTCCTTAGGGATTGGTTGTTAAATCAACAACAATACTTGTAGGAAAGCTCTAGTAGATTTAGGTGATAGAATTTCTATTATGTTGTATAGCTTATGACAAAGATTGGATTCACTAATATGTTACATATTGCCATAATCATTCAGCTATCAGACTCCTCCATGACGAAGCCCATGGGTATCATATAGGATGTTTCTCTAAAAGTTGGTAAGGATGACTATGTCCCTTGTGACTTTATTATCATGGACATCAAGAAGGATGTCTAATATCCTCTCATCTTTGGTCTCAAGTTCCTAGATACATCCCAAGCCTTGATTGATGTAGAGGTAGGCACCATTCTTCTAAGATTAGGGAGAGAAACACTTGAATTCTAGGTGTTTGAAAGCATGAAGGGCCCTATCATCCACTTGCTTGATTTTTTTGACAAGCTATCTCATCTTAGACATGACAGTGAAGTAAACAAAGACCCATTGCAAATATCTCTCACCATTCCAGATAGTTCCAATTTTGGTCACGAGTAAGTTAGTCAATGTTGGTTCCATTTAGACACCTTTGTAGAAGGGATAGATGCTAAATTTGAAGAGTTGAAAATGACATTATTGTTGAAGAAAAGGAAGAGCCACCTAAGGCACTAGAGATGAAGGCCCAACCTAAGAGGATGAAGTGTGTTTTTCTTAACAAGCATAAAGTTTCCTAGTGGTCATTAATTTAGAATTCATGCAAGTGCAAGAAGATAGGTTGATGACCGAGCTAAAGGTGACCTTTTCTTACAAAGCGACTGATTTTATAGGTGTAACTCAAGCCATATACATGCACAATATCTCCATGGCAGAGGACTATACACCATCTAGAGAACCCCATTACAAATTGAACCCCAACAGGAAGGAGGTGGTCCGTCTAGAGGTTATTAGACTACTCACATCTAGGATCATCTGTCTTTTTTAGATTCTCCTTAAATAAACCAATACACATTGTTCCTAAGAAGGGTGGCATAGTTGCTATGAGGAATGATAATAATGAGTTCATTACCACCCACATTGCCATAGGTTGGAGGATGAGAATTGACTACAAGAAGTTAAACAAAGTTACAAGGAAGGACCACACCTTCATGTTCCATACCTTGATAAAGTCTTAGAGTGATTGGCACATCAAGAATTATTTTTCTCATTTGATGGATACTCTAGATTCTATCAAATTGATGTCGAGAAGACCAACTACATTTGCCCCTTTGGTACCTATGTTTTTAGGAGGATGCCCTTCAACTTCTACACTCCCCCACTACTTTCTAGTGTTGTATGCACACAATCTTTGTAGAGTTGATATAAAATGTGATTGTAGTTTTCAAGGATGATTTTTCTATTATGACTATTCCTTTGACTCTTGTTTGTACCACCTATATCTTATGTTAGCATAATGCAAATAAGCACATTTGGTGCTAAATTGGGATAAGTTCCACTCACAGTGACGAAGGGCATAGACCTCGACCATAGGGTCAGCAATAGATGGATTGAAGTTGATAAGGCAAATATTAAGGTTATTCCCAAACTCGCACCCCATCAAATGTAAAAGAAGTTTGTGCTTTCTGGGGTCATGCTAGCTTATATAGAAGATTCATCAAGGACTTCTCAAATATTGCAAAGTCAATGACCAATCTTGTTTTGAAGGATGTTATCTTTTCTTTTGATGTTTGCTTGCACAGAAATCTTCACCAACTTAATATTTTCCCTCACTACCATGCCCATCACCCGAGCACCATAGTCGTCTCAACCCCTTTAGATCATGTGTTATACTAATGACTACACCATGGGAGAAGTCTTAGGCCAACAGATTTACAAGAGTCATCACATCATCTACTATGCCTCCAAGACACTAGACGAGTCACAATGGAACTACGCCAGCACCAAGAAAGAACTACTTCCCATTGTGTATGCCTTCAATAAATTCATATCACACCTTGTCAGTTTCAGAGTGATTGTCTATACCAACCATGGTGCCATATGCTACTTGATTATGAAGAAGGATGTCAAGCCTATGTTGATTTAGTGGGTCCTTTTCATATTATAATTCGATGTGGAAATCCATGATAAGAAGGGAAGAAAGCCCAATTCTCTCAGTCACATTCATCTTCCTAACAATGACAACAACTCAATTGGTGATATTGATCCAATCCATTTTGGACCTAGAGTTTTCTTGATGATGGGTAAATTTCTAAATTCAGGGTGGAGGGTGGGTGGCATGTCTCTATTACACCCACATTATCTTCCATTTCTTAATTGAGCATTGCATATGTTTCCTATTATTTTTTTCTTCAAAATTTCCATGGTATTCTAACATGTAGTCTCTCTAGATTCATTTCCACTTCATGTTTTGTTTTGCACCAATAATCAATCTACCCATTGCTGAATGAAATGAAGCCTTTTTACAATAGTAAATCCCAAAAACCAATGGTAGAACATATCATGTCCCCAACGATCATAAATAATATCACTCCCTATAAAAGATGGTAAGTTGTATGGGATTGAGAGAAATCAAACTGCAACATGTCTTTTATTGATTAACATGAACTTATTCTAGAATTGCCATTACTCTTCAAATTATTATATGTGCAAGTGTAACCTCTTATACACTTCTTCCACCACCTCCTCCCCCTATCATTTGCCAATAATAAATCAAAAATAAAAAGGAATGTGCCAAATTTCAAGTTCAGGGTAACACCCCCTCTCACCTCTATGCTTCTTCCATACCCCTCATATGTAATAGGGGTGTACCATAAATAAAAAGATGGCAATGTGAACAACAAAAAGAAAAAGATGCAATCAGTGTAATTGTAGAAAAAGTAAAGTATCGCGTGTGTAGTAGAGGACAGAGTCACTAAATTTCCCTTTCATAACTTCATTCACTTTGTTTTCCTATTAGGGAAACAATAACCCCAAAAATATATTCATGCGTAGTTGAACTTTGTATTTGTGCAAATCTAATAGGGACATGCAAAACTTTCAGAAACATCAATGATATTATGATTGTGATATGCATGTTTTGATATGGAAGCTTATTGTGAATGGGAAGTCAAAATAGCAAATTTAAAGTTGCATATTATGATTCCAAGAGATTGGGGTTGCTTGGCCATATTTGGTTGTAGGTAACCAAGTGATGATATGAAAGAGAGGATGATAGGCTAGTAGTATTAATTAGTAGTGGTTTTGATTTTTTGTTTCTTGAGGATGAGATTTTTTAAAGTTCGAGCTAGTTTGATGAATGCATATTCATCACGTTTTCATTGTATTTCTTGACTTAGTTTTGTTCAATGTCATTAGATTTGCTTATTTTGCCTAATTTTGTGATTTTATTTTCATATTTAGATAAAATAATTTTGATAAGAAATATTGCTCTTATGCAGAGAAAAGAACAATTCAACTCAAGAGCATAACCAAATTCCTTTCCCACACTCAAATTCCAAGATTAGATGAATTCAAAAGGTAAAATGGAGGTTTACCACAAATTATGCAAGTAATGCGGCAAACATGCTCCCTAATTGACCAATCAGTCTATCCATTCAAGACATCTCTAGAGCAACATGATTGCCAAAGAAGGAGGTCATTTTCATGATCAATAAACTATGACAATCAAAAGGAGTCCTTTTGATCCGTTGATCCACCTACAACAGAGCGCCTAAAAGACAAGTCTGATTGGCTGATCCACTTTGTAGAAAGGTTGATCAGAATATGTGCCTCCCACATGAGCAACCAATAGCAAATTCAAGCACCCACATGATTCACCGCTCCATCCCATTGATTGACCGATCCAGTCACTCTCCAGGGGGCTATTCAAAATGATGATCAACCAATCTCCATAGTTGAACAGCTGACCAAAAGTCCATCGGGCATGCCGCCAAGTGGTTGATCGGCTGACCAGACTACCTGCTCGACCAACCAGCATGACATACAAAACAAAACTATGAAACCACCAATCAAAGGATATTTTGGAATAAAAAGGATGAACAAGTTAATTATCATAGAATTAATTCACTCTCATTAAGAACACATTTTTATAGCAAGGAACCAGAGGAAAATACGAGGAAAAATACCATCCTTGCAAAGACCTTTGGACATGTTTCTACTGAAGTGGATTGTTGTAGTCGAAGACCTCTTGTTGCTTTCTTCTTCTCTATAATTGACATGCTTTCTCCTCTCTCTCTCTCTATTCTTGTATTTGTGTATGTGTTATGAACATGAGCAAGTAGACCTTCTTACTGGGGCACGGGGAGTAGACTCATCACCAATACTATATCAGAATTGCTATCAAACTCAGTCTTCTCAATATATCATATTTTTCTTCATTTAATTTATGATTGTTTGTTGAAATGTTCTCTCAATTGGCATGTTTGGTATAATCCGCAACACAGAGACCAAAAAACGTAGTATAAGATTCCCAAATGGATGTGTCAAATTTTGGATGAGATCATGTAATGGTTACTATAGGATGATGGAGTCATGGTCCAAGGGTAACGAGACCTCGAGCCTGTGGGAAAATTTGTCCTTATGCAATTCACATCTATTAAGGAGGCAAATTCACACGGTACAAGTTTGGTTTTTTTGGTTACTAAGTTGTAATTATTAGGGTATGTATGTAGGTGATGGTGGTAAAATTCAAATGTCCCCATTTTCTTTATTATTGATTTCGGCCCAATTATAATTTGTTTCCTTACACTACAATCTTTTATTCCAATCATTATTCAATAATCACTCTCAAAAAATTAGTTTTTGAATATTAATATGAACGACTAGTTCTAAGGTGAATTGTTAAACATGTTGTCTCTTGGGTTCAATCGTTTGCTATATTACAATTCGTCTGTCCACTTGTAGGTGATTTGATTGTACTGTGAAAAAGGTTTAAGATCTAGGATGATATATGTAAGGGAATTTATTTATGCATAGGAACTCACATCAGTATCCATCAGGCCCTTCCAACCATGAAATCTCTCTTCTTATGTTTAACACATATTCTTGCAGTTTTGTTTTTAGACTCCTATAGTATTACATTGCTTGTTTGATTAGCTACCTTCTTGGAGTGTTTGATCTAGGCTACTTATAAAGAACAATTTTAGGAAGATCTAGAGTTTTTTATTAGTGTGGATCCACAATAGTGCCAATCAGTATGAAAAAATTCATACATTTTCTCTTGATCTTGTGGTTACTATCTCGAGAGAGAGGTGCCTTTATATAGAAATATACCTTGATCTTGAGAGAAGGATGGTGTTAGCTATCTTTTATGACTTCTTGAAAAACATGTTAACTATACAAAAATAGGAAAGAGTGTTTTGCATGGTTGATGCTGGATTGATTGGTGAAACACAATCCAAGTTTCCCTTTATCAAAATCATGATAATCCTTGTTTAAGTTTAGCAATTTAGGTTTCTTGCTTTAAGTATATTAATTCATTCCTTAATTGGAATACAGAATTCAAAGTTTTCTTCAACTAAGCTAAGATAAGTCTTTTAGTTTCTCACATATTTACCTCCCCTTATCTATGTTTGAACTCGTAGTACTAGAATTTATTCCACATTGAGTTGTGGATGTCTCTTGAAGTCGGGTACAAATTTAAAGTTTGATACCTTTTATCAACACAATTGTGTTCACATTTTAACCCACATCTAAGGGCAATTTTGCGTTGTTGTTTGGGATTGAACCTGGTGTCACAGGAAGGAATACTAACCATTATAATTCCTAGCATGAAATTGAAACCATAAAACTATTTTTTCTCTCTCTATCTAGTGGCCATTCTCATAAAGGTCTAAGAGTTATTTAAATCTCTGTATGGATCTTTGATGCATGCTGGTGAAGAAAATCACACTGTTCGCATATAGGAGGTGTGATGACATTGTCTATGGGCCTCTCGTGTGATATGTCAATGTTGATGTGGGTCATGTAAGGAGTGGATTCTTACAAATATTGGTTCACAAAATCTTATTTCTCAAACTCTGGGTCCCCAAATTGCTTAGGTTCTGGGTGGAGGGGGAACATCACCCCAAAAATAGGAAGACCAGATATAGGTCAGTAAACAATGAGTAAATGCATGTAAATAACATTTAGGATGGTATAAGGATCAATTTAGGTAAAAGGTTGGCAAGTTCCAATGAAGGACATGGGTTTTAATCACACAAAAGGAACTTTGTGAACAACACTCCATGTTGATTAGACATATGAAGGGGTGACTGAACCACATCCTCCTATGTCCTCGGGTATATCATTCTGGGGTGAGTCACTAAGTGGATTTGCCTAGAATGGGTTCCTTGTGGCCAAGAAAAGACATTATAAGTATCATAAGTACAAAGGATGATCCCATGCAAAGAGAGGTCCATAATATAGGTAGCGGGAGAGGAAGTATCTTAAAATAAGTTAGTCTAAGAGAATGATGCACTAAATCATATGAGAAATATTCAAATTTCAAGTTCTTTCCATATAATTCACTTCCACAATCAACGATAACTATAACTTTTACATGCATATATACGCTACCAATATATATATATATATATATATATATATATATATATATATATATAGAGAGAGAGAGAGAGAGAGAATATCAAAAGCAGGGCCAAGACGCCACTAGTTCATTAGCCAATAAGGGTGGAGATAGCATACCCTACACAGAACAACATGCCCTAACAAGTAAATAGGTGGAACATCATATCATGGTTAGAAAAATATGCCCTAACAAGTAAAAGTGTGGAACAACACACCAAAATAAGTAAATGGGCAGAACAACACATTCTGGATGAAACAAAACATCCAATATGTAAAATCCGTAGAAACAACACACCTGGGGCAAAACAACATGCCCTAATGGTTATAACTACATTGGATGAATACTCTATATGAAATGCATGCATAATAGAGAGTGGCAATAAAGATATAGTTGGATCACTAGTTTTCTTTTGAAAATAAGGTAGGTGGGGTCATAGAACCAATGTAAAAGCATGATCATATTCAATGAAATTATATTTCACGAATAAGGATATCTCAACGAAATGATAATATGAGTCAACCAAGAATAGTTTTGCCTCATTATGAAAATTGGTTCATAGTCATTTATGATTCCTAAATAATTAAGAAAAAGGCACATACCTCGTAAAATGACAGAAACTCCTGATGTTCAATGTCAAGTCTTTCAAAGACTAGTTTTAGTATATGAATACACAAGATTCATTAGTTATTCTATTTGATGTATACAATCCCAAAATGATCTCACCAAAATGCTTGGATTTTGTTTTGGAGAACAAAAATAATAATCAACTGTATTTTTATTATATTAAAATCATACATGTATGTATCTTTTGATGAGACAATATCTAGTTATTAAATTATTTACATTGATGCCTTTGTCTATATTTTAGAAATATAAACATATGGGAAATTATGCATGTGTCCTCTAAAAAGATACTAATAAATCATGGGAACATCTTAGGGATTTAGTCATTTGAAACCTATTTTCATATCACGACATGACAGAGGGCAAGAAGCTTGTTGTTGATCTTCCCATGTGAAGGGAGGTCTTCCAGATTCCCAACTAATGGGGACAAACCATAGTGTGAGAATTTGGTGTTCTATGACTTCAACAATGATCCATCAAACTAGATGAATGTGTATGGGGAGAAACTGATGCAATAAATGTGGAACCAGATGGAACTTCATCATGCCAACTAAAGAATCAACTCATAAGTTAAACTCAAAGATAAAACAACATAAACTAGGGTGAAAGACCTAGAAACTAGCAGAGCATGACCATCACAAAGATAAGCAAATCCTGGGACCCAAAGTTTAGAGTAGGAAGAAACAACAACAAGCAAATTTATAATTCCTATTTGAAGAACCAAATTGAGATCACTAGGTGCCTTCTAGAAAATGAGAGTTATGTTGAGATAATTTCAGTGACTAACCATGGCTTAGTTACTCAATAGATATCCCCATTCTCATAAGTAAGGCCAGTTGGTGCTTCCACAGCTGCGTCAAGGAAGGTTTTTCTTAGACTACTTGCCCTCTTGCAAATTAGAGGCATAGAGCAAGATCCCAATCTCCAGGATGGATCCAGGATTGGTGAGGTGTCCAATGATGTGGAGTTTTATAAACCAAGCATTGTAATTTTCTCAACACATGATTAGAGGAGGGAGAGAGAGACAACAAAGTTAAGGGCAAAGAAGACACTTGCAAGGCTCATCAGAAAGAGAGAAAGTGAAATAGAAGAACTGAGTTGAGGAGTTAGAAGTAGTTGGGAGAAAGGTTGTCAATGTTCATAGAACCTTTCAACATCATTTCCATGGTTTAGGGATCTCTAGTTCCCCATGCCAGCAACAAGCACTATGAATATTAAAATGGGGTCACAACAATAAGGAGTAACCTAATAAAATGAGAAGGAGGTAGAAAGGTTACCAATGATATGAGGTCATGGACCATAATTGTATATTTCTCCTCTACCTATTAGGTCTACCCACCACCAATGAAAGCAATTCTCTCCTTTGTGGTGGTCATTTAAGACCTACTTCTTGACTTTATCCCATATGAAAAAAATTCCTTTGGGTTAAAGCTTCCCAAGTGGAGACAGGGGACACATATAGTGTTAGTTTGGTCTTTGAGGGTCTTATCTCCTCCGCACAATCTGACTTGTGCATGTCACTAGAGAAATTATGGCAAGACCCTCTAGGTCTCCTAGTAGAACAAAAAGTGACTCATTCTAAGGCATATCCCACAAATCTAGTTGCCACTCCCTTATTCCCTAGATATCAATAATAGATGGCTTTCGGCTTATGCCTCCTCCTATGTTTTTCTAGGTTCCATGTGGGTAGTTAAGCTTCCTATCCCTAGTCTAAGTTGCTTTTTAGTTGTTTTCTCTTATTGAACCTTATGTCCATTTTACTATCACTGTTTCCATTGGATTTCATATTCATGGTGTTACCCAAGTTGTGTGTCAGATCTTCAATGAGAATTACCACTATGAGGTCCCAAGTGACCCTATGGTCCATGGTATGGTTCATCAGATTCATCACGATCTCAGGCACTATGAGGTACTAGTTGATGCTACTAAGAAATAGATCTAGTTCAATCATCTCCATTGAGCTCAATCATCGTTCTTCTTTGTGAGAGACCATAATGACTTTGATGCTAATTCCATATACTACCCTTGTTTTAGTTCTTGTTTTGTCACATGGTTAAGGGAAATAACATATTTATGACTCCTTTTTTCATCTTGATTAACATAGTCATAAGTTATCAAATTTACTAATAAACCTTGTAAAGCCACATGATTCAAATTAATATATGGGATTATTATTATAACTTTATAGTGGTTTTGACTTATGAAATCCAAATAAATAGACTATATTAACTATTTGATAACTAATTATTGGTTACTCAAAATTATAACAAAACATGTTTTGGAATAATTGGATTATCTATACACGATGGTTTTGGTTTGGTAACTGAAACTAGTAATAAAAGAATGGTGATTTTTTAGGGTTTTGTTTTTTTATTGGAAATTAACGCTAATTATGTATAAAATTTAATAAGCGATGTGACTCCATGGATTGGAGATAAGGTTAGACAGTGTACCTTTCAGGAAAGGTCTAAGACATGAACACTTGTCCCTTCATACTTGGGCATTATATGATCTAGATTTTGTATAAAAGAGACATCACAATGTTTCTCAATTCCTCTATGCAACCTTTTGGAATTATTTTGGTATGCCCATTATTATTTATTGATTTATCCCATTTTTTTATTGTAATTATTTCATATCTTATATGAGTCCTCTAACCCTAGTTGTCACATCATGGTCTCTTTATCCTATTTCAAGTTTGAAGAGTGGAACATGAATAAATTGTTTATCTTGCCTTCATCATTTACGCAGGTGAGATTAGATAGTAATATATAGAGTAGATGAACTTCTACACAACCATACTTTTATACATTGAGGTTTATCTTCCCGCTACATGTTATACATGGGCATTGAGATTTTATCCCCTATCATGCTTTACATGTTGAAAATTGAGTTCTTATACCTCTTGTAATGGATTAGGATTAAGGGTGTACCAACCATGTTTTATATAATTTTTAGTCTTTATGATAGTCTACATGCAATTTTATAATTTTTGTGAATGGTTTATAAAGGTGATCTTAATATATTCATTGATTATCTACTCAAATATAAATTCATCGTTCTCTTGTTATCTTTTCTCTTTGAGTTATTACATGGTTTTTTATAATCCCTCTTTGACTAGCCTTAATAGTTGCACTTGATTCTTTAAACAACCAAGTACTTTCCTTGTTATACATATCCATATTTTATTGACATTAGCCCCCTTTATGTTTCCCTTTTCTAGGTGTTGTTCGCATACCACTCGGATTTAGGTCCTTTAGGAAAGAATGCATCAGGAGGATCTTGCTATAGGACTTTGGAATTTAGGGTTAGATTTAGATGGCCAAGTTAATCTCTACAATATGTCTTTTCTATAAGTGTAGAATGTGATTTTCCCTTTTGTAGGATCGCCCTTGTGGTGAAAACAATGTATCAAATACTTTGCAAAATTTAATAGTTTAGTTTTAGTATGTTATACAATCATATTACTTTTGTGTATCTTAACTTTGAGATATGACATATAATATCTCCCTTCCTACATATCCTTTTAGTATCTTTAGACTGGAATGGCCTTTATCCCTAAAATATCAATTATCAAATCTCTCCTAGGTCCCAGTGATTACATATGTTGTCCATCAAGACATGTATACATTCATACAAGTCACATGTCTTGGGAGGCATCTACAAGGGGTTTAGGGTATAAGTTCTGTGTCATAAAAGTTAAGTCGCAACATGAAGATCATAGTATTACATATGGGTTTAGCCAATTTTCATGGATACGTTCATATTTTATTTGTATCCAACTTGGTCTACCCATAATAGGACGAGCAACCATGTAATTGTTTAAATAAGAGAGATGAGAGAGATATTTTAACTTCAACTATATAGGTCGTTGGCAGTAATTATTGAGTAAAAATGAGAAGATAAATGGATATTTAGGTTAAGTGGAGCTTTTATTCAATAGGTATCCCACTTTATCCAAGTAAGTTGCATAGGGAAACACCAAACATCTCAATGAAAGCATATATAAGGTAATTATGTTGGAAACATCACATCCCATATCAATTTCCAAAAACCTCCATGGAATCACTATGAATTAGGGTTTCTGGGTTCACATACAATTTTAAAGTATCGCACTAACACCACATATGAGTCCATGTGTTTGGCTCTAGTACTAGTTGTTTTTTGGTTTAACAGACCAACCCTTAATCCACTATGAGACCCATATGATAATATTAAAGGGATTTAGATGTGCCCATCCCAAGCGTCTCAATACATGCATATTTAATGTGGTGAAATATGCAAAAACTTCAATTCCATATAGTAAACCAAATCATATTACATAACACTAGAAGGAAAATGGTACAAAAATACATCATTTTGGAAAGAGGGGTTATTTTTCCCTAATAACCCATATCATCATTTCATTATCATTAGCCTCATAACATTCATACTTTTTAGAGACTGCACCTTGGTGAAGGCTACATCACTTCATGTTTAATTAATTTAATAAAACCCTAATATTCACATGGATCTAGGTCATATATCACATTTGATAAAAGTTCATTGTCTTTTTTAGGATAAGCTGAGAGTTGGTGTATTCACCCTCCCCTGCCCACGTAGGCACTACATAAGCAACTAGCTACAATAAGATGCAATAAAGTTCATCATTTAACTGAGGCATATGTATCTAACTTAGAATATACAATTTAATCAAAGAGAAAAAGGTGAGATGCAAGTGTTACAACCATTTTTAATGCATTCTCTTATTTAGTATGATACAAATGGTATACTTGAAATCTTTTTTGAGGATTGGATGATTTATCAATATCTTTCCTTTTAATTGAGTTTTTCTTGAGGAAAAAAGGAAATACATTGTTATGGTCAACTGCATAATTGGCGATTTGACAGTCGGGTATGAGATCCATGTGCTAGGCCCGGGTTGTACTGGATGCATTGAAGTGGAGCTGCACAATCAAGGATTAGACAATTGTCATGTTTCATGTCCAATGGACTCAATCTGATAATGAAAACAACAATGATGTTAGAGGGCTCACCGGTAAAGGATCATGGTCAAGGAGGTGCCCTCAAGACTAGGTTGTGAGGTGTCATGGAGGTTTTTAGAATTCCCAAGAGTCAATTTGTGGTGTGAATGATCACCCATGAAGCAAGGAGAAGAAATTCCTAACTGGACCAAGGCAATGGAGAAACACATAGAGGGAAGAACATGGTATAATTTCTTTCGGATGAAACTCACTGAGATGTGTGTGGTTGACCAACATGCAGATCTCATGTTAGGTTTTATGGGGCATGTGGTAGTCTATATTTAGGGTTAGAGCATCATTTATTTCTATAAACAAGTAGAATGGGAATGAGGAGTTGGAATCTTGCACTTTTGGCTACCAGAGAGGTCAAACCTCCCACATCGTGATCACATGATGAGATGCATCATTTTTATCAGTTAATTCAATGTTTGAACATATAGAGGTGGGAACCAAAATGGTCCAGTCAAACGTCTCTTGGATAAAATTAGAGGTAGATGACTGAGGGTTGTGAGATCTAGGCCCCAATATATTGGGCCATTGATTGGGTGGCCCCATTTCCCTAGCATGGGCCTCATAGACCATGGGTTATTGGATGAAGTTCCAAGGAGCATCATTAAAGGCATATGTAAAAGAAAATAAATAAAGCAAATTGTGACTTAAAAGTGGATTTTGAGCATTTTCCTTCAGTAATTTTTATCTTACACACTCAAGCTCCAACTTGATGCTATTTAACTATATATTCAAATAGTATTCTACTCTTCTAGAGAAAGTTTGAGGATCATTCAAAGTTTATAGGGTCAAACAAACTACATTAAAAGTGTAATCATTAGGGTTTCATACCCTGAGAGTATACATATGATATTGGGAGTCCAATTCTTACAAATTAAGAGTAAATGCAACTAGATTTTGACATAGCGATAAAGTGATATGATATATTATGTTGTTAAACACTTGAACTGGGAAAAAAAGGGAAATGTTATAAAATTCACTTCACCACAATACATGTGCTGGGGGGATTAAATGGAGATAAATGGTTAAGGGGAATTATGGTCTTGTTTATGGTGCTAATCCCTTAATTTGGTGTTTTTGGGTGACAAGGTATACCACTTGGTGTGATGGTTGTGAGGATGAACTACAAAGGGTGTGGCTAAGAGATTGTAGAATCATCATAGTCTATCTTAATGGACGGACTTCTGGTATGTTTGGGAGAGACTAGAGACTTGAGGACTCTAAGAGGATGTAGAGGTTTACACCAGACATCTCATTGAGTTTGATGAGATATCATGGATTATTTGAAGCAAATATTGTCCTAAAGAGTTGAATATTAATATAAGTGAGGTGGCATGGAGAAGAAACAAATATGGTGATAGGGTTGATCCTTAGGAATTCAAATGATAACTGGTTGGGATTTTTATGCTAGGGACTAAGAAGACATAATAGTGAATAACATCAAAGATAATTGTTTTTTGTTTTGAATTTAGGTATAAATGGGATGGATCCTGCTTTTTTGTTAGATTTATGACTCACAACCAATGAAGTTGTTGATGTGTCATTTGAGGCTTACCTGGAGGCATCTGAAACTAATAGGGATGTAAATTTTGTTGAAGGATAGATTAGATGGAGTCCTTTTTTATTGTCTACCGTAAGAGGCTGTCATATGATGATTTCATGGTTTACATTACACTTGATTTGATTAATAATAAAGGCATTTCAGGTAGTTATGTTTACTCCAGTATGAGATAACGATGGAACATAATAATTTCCTAAGAATGTATTACTCAATGACATGCAATTTCAAGTTGAGGTCCCGAACATGGGATTGTACGTATTGTAAAGAGTGGGACACAAGTGGGGATCCACTCTCCACTAAATAGAGAAATATAAAATCATCCTATTTCATAAAATGGAAAAAAGCAAGAATTTTATAATTTTCCAAATGGTATATATTACAGAGAAAGATAATAAATAACTAGAAAAAACAAAACTATTACAGAGTTACATGATGATTCATTTACAACTATTCTTCACCATGAATGGTGGTATAATAGAGAGAAAAAGGTATAATGTTGACCTAACATTTATACATTGTCCTTATTTTGATGATGACTTAACCATTCCATTCATATGTATATAATATGTCTATTTGAGATTGATTTTAGGTATTAGGTACATGAAAAGGATCAATTCAATCAAGCCCTAGCTTGAATAAATACAAGACAAAGTCAATCAAATGCACTTTTGTGAAAAATTCCCTAAAACCCTTAGGACAGTTTTTTTAATCATTTGTATTGATGCTTGACTTGTAATTAAGATGAGAAAAAAACTAGGAGCACTTAAAATGAATGTTTAAGCACTTTAATGTCAATTTCTAAAATTCATTACATGGACTTTTTTCGGTCGAGTTTCATCTTAGATAAACTCGACTGACACCCTTGATGGATTTTGAGAACTGCCATGGTCGAACAAGTTTCCCCAGGATAAACTTGCTAACACCTCTGCATAGGCAAATCAAATTTAAGTTGTTGATCGAGTTTTATCCAGGTTAAACTCAACAAACACTTCAAATTTGTTTTGTCGCATAGTGCTATCGGTCAAGTTTGCTTTATTAAACTCGATCAACCTTAACTAGAACTACACCACTTTAGAAACCACGCATGGTATTTTTAAATCTCTGAATATTCTTTGAACACTTACTTATCTTGCTCCTCATCTAATTGGATGACTCCCTATCCTAACTACCATGACCCCCTTGACCCTAAAGCCTTCTATAAGAGCTTTTCCCTGAGTTATCTCTTCGTGATATCCACAAAACTCTAAAGAATCCAGAGGTTCCCTATAGATAGAAAGCCATCTTACCATCTTATTCTCTGGATATTAAGACTTACTTGGTTTCTCTCTTATTAAACTACAACATACATCTAAAAAAGAATCAAATGGATATAGTAGAAAACTCGACAATGATCATGTATTGTCTACTTCAAAATATTTGTGTCAAATGGGCAAGATACATTCTACATCATATGACTTGCTTTGACACATAGAAGAACACTAGAGACTCCCACA
>CAVNZW010000005.1:0-99000 GCA_963693085.1 Alisma plantago-aquatica | reverse complement strand
TTTGAAAAGAATTTTAAGCACCCGCTTAAGCGTTGCAATGTTCATGCCGCTTTATTTAACCTATATTACTTTTTCCCCATTCAGCCCGCATAACAAGCCGCCTAATGGCTACTTTTAAGCGCCCGCTTGAGGCCCCTAAAGTAAGCTAGCAGCTCAGCCCAACAAGTATATTCTTCCGCATCTCAAAATCACACTTCTATTTTTACTTCTATATCATCTAGTATAAGATACTAAGTATAGATTTGCAATGTCCACTGCTACAGTAATATTCCAATATGATATATTGAAATATTGTCTATACAATATATGTATTTATACTTCATAGTATGCAATATTTACTACTATATGTGGTATTGTATATTACCACGTTAGTATGCATTACTCATATAATTGTCTCATCTACTACTGTTGCACATCTACAACTCTACATTACAATATTTAACATTATTGCAGTATGTAATCAGTTGCATATAGTTGTTTTAACTTTTAAGTTAGGTTATATAATTGTATTATCTTTGTCAATGTTGTAATATTACTAAGTATCGACATATTATCTAATTAGTATTGTAAGTTTGTAAAATACAAGTATTTATGTATTATCTACACTAGTTTTGTGATATCACTGTTATAATATGCAATATATATTTATATTACCTAAGGCTATTTTACTCTATTACCTACTTTTATGTTTTTGTAAGACGTATTACATAGGTATATTACTACGTGAACCACATAGATATCATTAAATTGTACATAAAGTACTTTTACTCTATAACATGGGTTTAGATATGTATTAAAGTTCAAAAATATATGATTATGCATGTATATGTGTGTAATTATGTATAAAAATATCAAAAACTAAAGCATCTGCTTTTCAAAAAAGCGCCTTAAGCAGCTACAAAGTCTTGTTCGCTCGCCTCCCACTTTTTGCTTACGAAAACATTAGTACCAATTGTCGATTTCAGACATAACTATATCATTGGAATAGACAATAAACATAATTGCCCCTGCCTTAGTTGTCACTATAAACACAGTGCTCACAATGTGACCAAGAAAATCCAAAAGCACAGGGTCTACTATAAATTTCCAAACCAAGCATAACCTATTTCTTTGATTGATCTTGCCTACATACCCCCCTAATCACCATAACCAAGAGTTTGCTCGAGATACATTGATTGCTATAGACCATCAATGGGAAAGCATTCTTGATGTTGATCTGATGAAGCATCTAAAGTTTATTAATCACAACATATTGCAATATGATAAGAGTTCAATCTGGCCACAGAAGAAAAAAGTTAACCATCAATGTCTGACCCGTGTGTGATATTTTGCAGCCAAATAAGCCTCGGGTGATTTAATAGTATCATTAAGGAAATGTTTGATAGCGAAGACCCATTGGTAGCCAATTACCTTACTACTTAACATAGGCAAATCTTTCATATCCCAAGTGCCTCGATATGACAGTGTTTGTATCTCCTCATTTATGACCATTTTCCATCTGAAACACGCCAAGGCTTCAGGATCATTTATGATAACAAAGATAAATGACACGGTTGCATTGTATTTTATTAACTTAGCACTTGAGTTGTAGAGAGAACATGAGAAAAAAATGTTTGATGGTGCTCGGACTTGGTTGCATGAAGCAACAAGCAAATCAAAATTAGAGCATTACAAGACTTCAGTTAAGAAATTTTATTAATACAGTATATAGACATAAAGACTATATAAAATTTTAATGGAGGTAGAGATGCTTGAGCGTAGAGACAACGACGATTCTAGGAACCATGAGTGATGTCGCAACTTTAATCATGCCAGCGGTCGCCATGGAAGTGGAATTTGTGATGCAAAGGCGGTGATCATACGGGTGATATGTGAGGCCCTAAACCTATATTAACCTTACTTTCACTCTAATCTTGCATTGTTATCATAATTGAATGCTTGAATAAGTTTTGAGATCATTTGATTAAGTAGATTCGCTAATTTGAAGCAAATTGCACTTTGTTTGTCCCAATTTCAAGTTTTCTTGTGTGTTGTGGACCAAATTGCAAATCCCCATTCATATGAGGGGTGGATTGCAAATGTGTTCAAAATATCCAAACTTATGTTTTCATTCATAGTCATGCTTGATTAAGTCTTGAAGCAATTGCTTAAACTAATCTGACTTCAATTGCACCTTATGTCTTAAATTGCAATTTTGTGTACATTTGTGGACTAGTATGCAATTTCACCCTAACTGAAGATCAAATTGCAAAATAGAGTGTAAGTTATCAATGTGCATGTTTTCCTTCACACTCATGCTTAATTCAACGATTTGTATGGGGTTTCATCCTAGGGTGTCTAACCTTAAGACTCGCCTAATAGTACATGGATGACTGACCTTTGAGAGATATCAGTATGCCTCGATAGGTTTTGTCCTTGCTTAACTTTGACACTTGGATATCAAGGGTTCCTCGATGACTTGGTATTAAGGTGTACCTCGATAGGTCACCATGGATTTTGATAGGATGGTGTAAAGGGGTGATTTGACAGATGTTCATGTATGCTTTTCGATAGTCTTTATTGTTGACTCCCGACACCTTGGTCATATGACCTGGATAATCTAACCATACTGCTTGATCTTTGTGGTATGTTGACCCTCGATATGTAGCTTTGATATCTAGAATTTGGCAGGGTACCCCAATGCCTAGGGTGGCTATGAGGTGAAGATTCAAAAGGGTTTGCACGAAGCACTTAGCTTGGTTTCTAACCTTCAATACCATTACCCTTGACTATTCTACCCTTGGATAGCTCACTTCGAGTAGGGCTGTTTTAGTGATTTGAATCTTTTACCTATTATAGGCCACACCCCTCGACTCATTACCCTCTTAGCCATCTTGGGACTTGCTAGAACGAGTGGGGAGCTTAAGAACCTCAATAGGTACTGCTTGGAGCTCGGTACCTTGCTTGAAGGTGGATCCATGCTTGCATGTTGATGCATGTTGATGATCAAGCTTCTCGAAGGTGTTTCGAAGCTTCCTAACCTTGTTCTTGCATCAATAACCTAAGATCAACTCTCCTAATCTCTTTTCTTCTTACTTGTTCTTCACCGTTTCTTTTTCCTTCGTCAAAATTCATAGTTTTCCATGGTGGAAACTTTCTCATCTAGCTAAAGTACCTCCTATTCTCCTTTTTCACCCTTGTGTGTCCTAGATCTAGCTTGGAGAAGTCTTTTTGGACCCTTTGGAGGGTTGATTGTGGGAGACGAGTTGCATTTGTGGCTTGCATGTGTGGAGCTCGAGGTGAACTCCATTACCAGCGAGCGATATAATATTTAACACCCTTTTGCCTACAAATTGTTTACAAACCCTAACCTTGCCCTAAATGTGACTAAAATGCTAAAAAGGTGAAACTTTATGAACTATTTTGGATGAACAACATATAGTTACGAATTTGTTAGTCTCCCTTGGCCTCTCAATGATGATTTACTCCCTAATGATCTTCTCTCTTAAGTACTTATGGGCTGAAATGTCAAATACAAGCTTGTGAACCCTAAAAGTGCTCACTTTGGATATTTTTTATATAACTTTCATGACGAACAAAATATATGTGCCTCCTTTTGGTTTGTGAGATGCCCTAAATAGTTTTAAGGCTTTTTCCCTAACTGTTTTGTTGTTGTATCACTATTTGGACAAAATCATATGTGTAAAGGTGACTCATTTAAACCTCTCTAAACCCTAATCTAGTAACTAGCATAACTTTCGCATCTTTTGGAGTTCTAAGCTGAAATTTTAGTGGTTTTGTTTCTTCATCGTGAAGCTATGTACAAAATTTCAAAGAAATATGATATGAGGAGTTAATCCTTGTTTTGGTCTTAATGGTGTTTTAGGCCTTCATATGCCCTAATATGATGACTTAAGCCCAATTCTGGCTGGTGGTGGTGGTTGGTACCCTAATGGGTACTTTGATATATAACATGAAATGTTTAATATCTCCAGAAGTGGCATACACTCAAATGAGATGTTAATGGATAAAAAGGTAATTATGAATTAAGAAGTATATATATAAATGAATGTTCATGACTTACATAATAGAATCAATTAATAAGGTGAGTATGATAATTTAGGGAAAGCCTTAAGTTAATATGTGCTTTAAATAACAGATGATAGCCCTATATAAGTAAAACACAATGAAATATTTATCTACCTTAATTGATGACCTATGTCTTTCATCTCCTCTTCATAAATCTTATGAAATTAGGATAAGTACGACTTTAATGTGGCACTATAGAATGCATGTTGTATATGGGATATCTATGTAGGATTGATACTTTGAGGTTGATACCTCGAGCGCAATGAGTCAATGACATGAATGTCTTCATTGTGATGATGATAAGGCCCAATGGTTAAAGTTAATCTCTATATCTAAATGTGGATAACATATAAGTTGACAAGTAAGATGGTGAAGCTTCTTAAGGTGGAAAGACTGTGTGACCTTATGATGTTATAGTATCATGAATTATGGTCCATCTTGTAATCCGTTCAATGAAATAAACAAAAAGAGGTTTTGTTGTTCCCTATCTGGTCTACATGTGTAATAGTATAGATGAGAAGTAGTACGCGTTTACATGACGCCTTGCGAGGTTTTATGACGATTGATTGTAGTCAGATCTGGATCTGGTTCACTTTATTCAGAATTTTCTCGATTTTTGGTGGTTGATAGTTTTATGTTGGGTTTTTGTTTGGGAATTTGTGTTAATGATCAGTTGGGGTATGATTGATCAACGAGACGGGTCCTCACATGATCCAGATAAGGAACAACCGAAAGATGGTTTAGTAGAGGATCAAGAAGGATCTTGAGGGTGAATTGCTGAAGTTGGCCTGGAGTTCAACTACGGTGGAAGGCATAGAAATTTCTCAAGCAAATGACAAAATACTGATTCTGAAAGATTACCATCGCTATTCTTGGCATCATCAACTCAATTCCCTCCATTAACGGAGAAGGGGATGCAACTGACGAGGGGAGTATTACTTGGACAGACGTCACATGCATCCTTTAGGGATGCAACCAAAATCCATTAAGGATTCAATCGCCAAATGTCCACGCTCTCAAGCCAATAACTTCATTTTTGACGAAGCACCAGAACAGTCTATCTAGAAGACGTTTCCTTGGTCAATGATTGGGGATATCCAGAAATACTGATTGCTCCGAAGGCATATACAATCCTACATACACTTTGGCGTTTTGCAGTAATTATCAAACTTGTTGGCAAAAGCATTGGATACTTGATGTTTCGTGATTGAATTAGACTAAATGGAAACCTATTGCGACATGGAGTGTATATGAACAGAGCTTGAACCACTTTGCGGTTCAATTATAGTGCAGAAAGTATCTTCTTATTGCATTAACAGAAGGATCTTGGTCGATTTTGTTTTCATGTCTGATGGTGTGGCAATGACTTCAAATTTCAGCAAAGCAGTTTATAATCTGTGTCAATATACCCTTAGACAACTTATGCAATTTCAACTCATAATATGATAAAATATTTAATATTATATCTAATCATTCAATCACTGGTCTAAATGAACAGAATGTCTGGCTGTCTGCCAATCAGTTTTAACAATGTGCATATTCAACTGAACCACTCTGCTGCATCAAGTAGAACCGACGAGTTCATTCAGTTTAATTTCATTCAGTTTCATGGTCCACTTTCATCATTACACCTCCAATTGAAGGACATAGCAAATCGCTCATTGCAAAACCAACAAAAGCAAGGTGAAAAGTTTTTGGTTTATCAACTTTTCATGTTCCTGAAGCCTTTGATTTGACTCTCTTCATATCCACAGACCCAAAGTTGATGTATACAGTGGTTGGATCTGTACTTCTAACTCTTACGTTATGAGACTTGAACCATTGGTCCAATATCATTCTTAGGGGTGTGGTTGGGAGACAAAATCCTGCCATTTTTTCTCCCATAAGCCTTGTAAAGTTCCAACTCTCAAGAATTGAGGTGGCTGCCTCTTCTTCAATTGGATAGCGATCAGGAGAGAAGGGAGCTATAGTATTATGCTAAAGTACAATGGACCCTCCTCGACATCAAATAAACATGTCGTCTGAAATGTGATTGCCAAAGAAAAGTAGGAAACACAATACTTGTTAATATATCTTTCCTTTATGTTTATTTCATGTTTCATATTACTGCTGTACCTACATGTAATTTTCCCTTTACTATAAATAAGAGAGGAGAACCCTATTGGGTTCACAACGTTGCCTAGTGCAACACACAGATCCCGTCTCCCTTACGTTAACATGGTATCAAGAGCAACGTGATCCGACGCCGCTTCCGCTCCTCTCTCTCCTAGCGCCGCCGCCTCTCCTCCCTCCCTCTCCCAACAGGGCGCCGCCGGCCCCTTTCCCTCCAGGCCGCCGCTGCCCGTGCGGCATCTCGGCTAGCCGCCGGCGTGCGGCAGCAGCGGGGACACTGCCGGCGTCGCTGATCCTGACCGGCTAGGGGTTCTCCGCCTTCCTCTCTTGCCGCTGGGCCTCCGGTGGCTCTCTCTATGCTACCGTAGGCTCAATAGCTCGGCACCGGGGCTTCGTCTACGTTTTTCGGAAAATTTTCAGCAACTTTCTGGCTCGTTTTTGGAAGCCAACCTTGCTGTTTGGGGACTTCCGGTTGATCCAACGGCTCTCTAAAGCCCTAACCGGAGGTCTCGTCTCTTCCATCGTGCCTTCCTAATCACATCTCCTTCATGTGTGATTAGGAACTTCTCGCTTGAAGGTTGTCGATGCGTCAGTAACGCATCTCTTATCCAGTTCTTGTTGTGACGTGTATCTCTCCGTCACGGGACGTGTATCTGTCCGTCCACTCAGCCTTCTTTGTGACGTGTATCACTCCGTCACACATATCCCAGTTGCATTATGGAGAATAAGACCTATTATGAGGTCTCGCCTATTCCTATCAAGCTCAATGGGAAGAACTTTTTGCTATGGATGAATGTGGTTCATACTGTCTTGGAATCGCGAGATCGGGCAAAGTTCGTTGATTCTGCACCCCTCGCTAGCACTGACAAAGACTATGCCGAGTGGAAACGTCTTGACAGCCTAGTGAAGACTTGGCTATGGGGTAGCATGGAACCTTCTATTGCTTCCAGGTTCATGTTCTACTCCACAGCTAAGGAGATTTGGGATGCCGTCAAGCAGCACTATGCTCAAGAGAAGAACGCTCTTCGCCAGTTTATGATCTATGATCGTCTGTTTGCAGAGAAACAGGGTGATAGACCACTTGAAGAGTATTTCGGTGTGATTCAAGCTATCTCCCAGGAGTTGAGCTACTATCATCCAGTGAAGGTTGCTGAGCAGATTAAGGATAGAGATGATCTTGTCACTGCTAAATTTCTATCTGGACTTAGCTCCTCATTTGGTTCAGCAAGAAGTGTGATCCTTGCGTCAGATAAATTACCGAGCCTTGCAGAAGCTTTCTCTAGGATTCAGCAGTCCACCTTTGAGTCAGTTGATCATATTCCTGTTGTTCCTTCTGGAGATTCTCATGCATCCATTGCTGCAGCAGTACGCGGAGGACGACCTGCACCTACACCGTCTGACAGACCTGGCTTGGGCAGAGGACGTGGGACTCGTCCTAGATGTACTTTCTGTGACAAACCTGGGCACTCTGTCGAGAAATGCTGGAAGAAACATGGGAGACCTGCAGCCCCACCTGTTGGAGCTGCCAATTGTGCCACTTCAGACTCTACTGCTGCGAGCTCTAGTTCTTCTGGCATCACACTTACTCAGGAGGAATATGACAGATTTATTCAGGCAACTCAACATTGGAATATGGGCGCCTCATCTGCTTCTACAGCAAACCTTGCATCTACAGCGGGTAATCAGGCTACATCTTTTATGGCTTCTGGATCCGCAACTCCCTGGGTGGTTGACTCTGGCGCCTCCCAGCACATGACTGGTATGAGGAGATTGCTCCGCACACTTGACTCATATATTCCTCATCCATCTGTTACTTTGGCAGATGGTTCTGTGAGGAAGGTGGTAGCTAGTGGATCTGTGTCCCTTACACCAGATATTGATTTGAAATCTATTCATTTTGTACCTGAATTTCCATTCAATTTGCTTTCTGTTGCCAAGTTGATTGACACTGTAAAATGCACAGTAACATTCGGGCCCTCTTGTTTTGTTTTACAGGATCTCAAGAGTTTGAAGATGATTGGTGGGGGGCCTAGGAAAGGTGATCTCTACCTCTTTCCTGGTGATTATCTACCTCGCCATCCACCTCCTGCTCCAGTTTCCTCCGCCATGTTGAGTGGTTCCCCCTTGCTGTGGCATTGCAGATATGGACATCCATCCTTAGAAAGCTTGAAGAAGTTGGAACCAGATCTAGCTCATGTGTCTTCTCTAGAGTGTCAGTCATGTCAGTTGGGTAAACATCATCGGTTATCATATCCTGTTCGTGTCAATAATCGGGCTTCTAGTCTGTTTGAGTTAGTCCATAGTGATGTATGGGGTCCTGTTAAAAACCAGAATTATAATGGTTTTAGCTATTTCATTTCCTTTGTGGACGATTACTCTCGCATGACATGGATTTATCTATTGAAAAGTCGTGAATATGTGCTTTCCATTATCAAACATTTTCATAAACAAATTCAGGTTCAATTTAACTGCAATATCAAAAATTTTCAATCTGATAATGCCCTTGAGTATGTTCAGAAAGCGATGAATGAGTTTTGCAGTTCGGTTGGTATGATTCATTACACATCTTGCCCTCACACTCCTATGCAGAATGGCGTTGCTGAGAGAAAGAATCGCCATCTTTTGGATATCACTAGATCTCTCATGTTTGAATCAAATGTGCCTAAACGTTTCTGGTCTGAAGCTCTTCTCACTGCCTGTTTTTTGATTAATCGGAAGCCCTCTTCTGTTTTGCATGGACGCACTCCCTTCTCTGTCTTACGCCCTATGGATACACCGTTTCATGTTCCGCTTCGGGTTTTTGGTTGTACATCCTTCGTTCATAACTTTGATCCCAAACAAGACAAACTCTCTCCTAGGTCTTTGAAAACCTTGTTTCTTGGATACTCTGGTACGAGTAAAGGTTACAAGTGTTATTGCCCGAGTTTGCGTCGTATGTTTGTTTTAAGGATGTCACCTTTCATGAAACCAGTCCATATTTTGCAAATTCTATGAGCAAGGGGGAGCAATTGAGTGAGGGAGTGCTACCCACAATTCCAAGTGAGGGAGTGCCACCTATCATTGTTGAGGACATACCGCATGATCCACCTATCATTCAGCCCTATAACCAGGTTTATCACAGGCGAGGTAGACAGGATCCAGATGAGGCAGCGACACAAGTCCATGAGTCTCCTTCGTCATCTTCTACTCAAGAGATTCCTGCAGATGCTTCTGACCTTGATCTCCCTATTGCTGTCCGGAAAGGTATACGTTCATGTACTATTAGACATCCCATATCAAATGTATGTTGTTTGTCGCACTTATCTACACAGGCTCGTGCATTTGCTGTTGGGATGGACTCCATTACGATACCAAGAAATCACTTAGATGCTCTGAAGGACAGTGGGTGGCAGCAGGCAATGCAGGTGGAAATCTCTGCTCTGATTGACAATGGCACATGGGATCTTGTTACTTTACCTGCGGGAAAGAAAGTTGTGGGCTGTAGATGGGTTTTCACAGTCAAACACAACCCTGATGGATCTATTGAGCGGTTGAAGGCCAGATTGGTAGCAAAAGGCTACACACAGACATATGGAGTGGACTTCTTTGAGACTTTTTCTCCAGTTGCTCGTCTCAATTCTGTGTGGATCCTTATATCTCTAGCTACTACCTTTGACTGGCCTCTTTTCCAGCTGGATGTCAAGAACGCCTTTCTTCATGGAGATCTTCAAGAAGAAGTGTACATGGAGCAACCACCAGGTTTTGTTGCTCAGGGGGAGTGTCAGAAAGTCAGAAAATTGAAGAAGGCTATCTATGGGCTAAAGCAATCTCCTCGAGCTTGGTTTGACAAGTTCAGTGCTGTTGTTTTACAGATGGGCTTCTCTCGTTCCATGACTGATCACTCTCTATTTTATTCAAACTCTTCTGGTGGGTCCATCATTATCGCTGTCTATGTTGATGATATTGTGATTACTGGCAGCGATTCTACTGGCATATCACGTGTGAAGGAAGGACTACAACAACACTTTCACACAAAGGACCTGGGGAAACTGAGATATTTTCTAGGGATTGAGGTTCTTAGATCCCATGCAGGTATAAATCTCTCCCAAAGGAAGTATGTGCTTGACTTGCTACAGGAAACAGGTATGACTGATTCTAAGCCTGTATCCACTCCTATGGATTATCACATCAAGGAGGTGGACGATGATACTGCATATTCAGATCCAGGACATTACAGGAGAATAGTTGGGAAGTTAATTTACCTAACTGTCACAAGACCTGATATTTCTTTTGCTGTTGGAGTAGTAAGTCAACATATGTGCACACCACGACAGTCACACTGGACAGCTGTATGCAGGATTCTGAGATATCTGAAAAGTGCTCCTGGAAAGAGGATCACTTATTATAAACCAAAGAGTCCTCTATCTTCTTTGACTCTCACAGGTTATGCAGATGCAGATTGGGCTGGTAATCAAGTTGATAGAAGATCCACATCTGGCTACTGCACCTTTCTTGGTGATCATCTGATCACTTGGAAAAGCAAGAAACAACAAGTGGTAGCACGGTCTAGTACTGAAGCTGAGTACCGTGCTATGGCACATGCATGCTGTGAACTACAATGGATCAAATCTGTCTTATCTGAGCTGAAGATTTTGATTCAAACTCCCATGATTCTCAAGTGTGACAATCAATCTGCTATACATATTGCCAGGAAACCTGTCTTCCATGAGCGCACAAAGCATATAGAAGTTGACTGTCATTTCATCAGAGATCAGATAAAGAATGGCAATGTTGTGACGCCATATGTCAAGTCTGAAGACCAACTAGCTGATATCTTGACAAAGCCATTAGGTCCAGCAGTGTTCCAGAATTTATGTGGCAAGCTGGGCATCCACAATGTGTACACTCCAGCTTGAGGGGGAGTGTTAATATATCTTTCCTTTATGTTTATTTCATATTTCATATTACTGTTGTACCTACATGTAATTTTCCCTTTACTATAAATAAGAGAGGAGAACCCTATTGGGTTCACAACGTTGCCTAGTGCAACACACAGATCCCGTTTCCCTTACGTTAACAATACTCTTGGTGATGCACAGTTTTGTGAACATGGCAAAAAGCATGATGTCAAGTTGCAGGTGAGTTTCAGAGAAAGTTGAGGAGATTGACGTTTGTGTTTTCCCTATGCATTGCCTAGAATCACGAAAATGAGCCACTGTGACCAATTTTTAAATCAAGGTGTCAGAGGTTTGTGGGGAAGTAAGAAATTTAGAAGAATATGGGTGATTATCAAAAGATGCTCTGCTTTCTTATAGTTTCTTTGGGGCAAAACAAACACTTCATAATTGATGTTGTGGAGATCATAGATATGGAGCACATTGATACTAAATATGGAAGCCACGTTTGCTGGAAAAACATATCATGTATTGTTCCATTAATGGCTATGATCCACCTAGCATCTACACAATTAAATTCGTATTAAATTCTTTGTCAGCATAAGATGTAATTCCTAATGTTTTATTCATCATCTAGAATATGAGATGTGGTTTGTTAGGAAATCAAAACCATATCGATAAGTGAAAGATTATTATTCATAAGATGAAGGAATCAATAATTTATTTGCACTACAATATGGCAAATATGTAAATCTTACAGATCCATCATGGCAGCCAGCAATTATCAAGTCAAAAGGAGGTGAAGGTGACCACTCGACTACAAGTGGAATGCTGCAAAAAATGATATTAAAGTAATAAGAGATATGCATAAAAATGGTAGATGTGAATAATAATAGGATTTTATTATTGGATAAGTAAAACAAGCATAGACCCTCTCCTTATATAGGATAGGAGAGGTCAATACGTACAGAGTTCACCGATATGGGAGAAAAGACAAGATACTAAAAAGCACAAAATACATATCAGAAAACTAAATATATTAACACTTCCCCTATGTAATGATGTTAGCAAGCTGGTCCAGGATCAATCCAGATGTATGGATTGGAAATGCGCTTGGATAGAATAGACTCCATGACGAAGTGACAGTCTACCTCATGGATAAAAATTTTGGTCAAAATTGCAAAATTTTCGACTGAGATTTCGGTTTCGAATACTACTGACATTGAAATGGACAATACCAAAATGCCAAAATTTCTTATTTGCAATTTTATTGAAAAATTAAAAAAATCTTTAAAAATTCTCCAAAATTTTTGGGAGACCCCCCCTCCATTAATTGAACCCAAAATATAAGATGTAACATGCTATTACAAAAGAATATATGTATGTATACATTGCATGATCAAAATCATGATTGAAACAGTTTTATATATTTTCACTCGCAAAAAGGTAGGATCCCCCCACTCTATACCAACATATGATATTATTACACAATCAGGTGTATTTATGTATGTAGATCATCACGGTAAAATTTTATGACTTAGTTCCTTTATTTGGTCACCAAAATTGTCAAAATTCGTGTTGAAATAAGTGTGTAATTATCGAAATTTCGGTCGAAATTTCTATAAACTTTTGTTTCTAGACCATCGGAAACAACGACGAAATCAACATTTTAAACTATGGTCTACCTCAATATTGCTTGGTGCACTCATGGAATTTGGGATTGCTTGCAATGAAGATAGATTCTTTGTTATCAGTATGGTTCATAATCATAGATTCCAAATTCTTCTAACAAGCTTTAACCCACATCAACTCGCAGGTAGTATGAGCCATGGCTCAATACTCATCTTCAGCGACAACAGTTTGCTTCTTACTTCTCCAAGTGACAAGATTACTACCTACGAAGGTGTAGTAACCTGAAGTAGATTTACAATCAGCCTTGTTGCCGGCATAATCAGAATCACAAAAAAGCCAGTAATCTTGTGGTGCCCATTTTTCTAGTATAGAAGACCTTTTCCAGGAGAACTTTTTTAGTATTTGAGAATGTGGCAAACAACCTCCCAATGACATTGTCGAGGTTACTGACAAGTCCAACAGCTGAAGTACATCTGCTTGTGTAACATTCAAGTAAATGAGCTTACCCACAAGTCTTCTATACTGCTTGTTGTCAAAATATGAAGGAGAAGAATCATCATCCCAATTAGTGTTGGGATCCAGAGTTGTGTTGTCTGGCTTGGCACCCAACATGCCAGATTCTTGTAGTCGATCAAGAATATACTTGCGCTGGGATAGACATACTTCAGAAGAAGAATGTGATACTTCAGTTCCCATAAAATACATTTTTCCTAGATTTTAGTAATAGTGTTTGCTTAAGTATTCCTCGATTATCGCTCCCCAAAAGGGTGATTAATATCATCCACATATACAGTTAGAATAACTAGCCCAGTGTTAGTTGTTTTTACATACATACAATGATCAGAATGCGAGTGTTTAAACTCAAACTTAGCAAGAATCTGAATTAATTTATCAAACCATGCTCTTGGGCTTTGTTTTAGTCCATAATTGACTTCCCTTAGGCGGCAAACTTTAGAACACTCCCCATGAGAAACAAATCTAGGAGGTTGCTCCATATATACCTCCTCGTGCAAATCACCATACAAGAAAGCATTTTTGACATCTAATTGGTATAGAGGCCAGCATTCATTGACAGCTACAGAAATAAGTACACACACAGAGTTGAGACGAGCAACAGGCAAAAAAAGTCTCAAAATAATCTACGCCATAAGTTTGTGTATAGCCCTTAGCATCAAGGCGAGCCTTAAGGCGTTCAACTGTGCCATCAAATCAACATTTAATAGTAAACATCCATCTAAAACCCACATGAGAGACATGAGCAGGGGCATCTACTAAGTCACATGTATGTTGTCTATGAAGAGCTTCCATTTCCACCTCAATGGCACGATGCCAGGCAGGACGAGTTAGGGCTTCAACCGCAGTCTTTAGGAACAAAGACAGTGGAAAGACTTGGAAAAATCGGGCACGTGGTGCACTTCACCGCGGTCCCTTGGACATAGTCCTTTCAGGAAGTGCCCGTATAGTCCTACAGTAAAATTGGCAAAACTTGAACTAAAATTGACGTCAGAACAAAAATTGCTTATAAGATGTAAAAAGTATAGTGCACCCCTTTTCGTAAGATAATCAGAATATCCAAGTAGAAGGTACTTGATTGGTGTTATTATCGGCCGATGCAGATGGAGGATTAATTTAGGGAGGGGCCATAGAGGGAGTTGCAGTCTTGCAGCGTCTTTGGTAAACCTTGAGAGAAACAGTCGGAGGCTCTAGAGAATCAGGCGCAACATGTATAGGGAGAGAGTTATCAACTACAAATCCGTAGATAGAGTCAAACCCCTATCAGAAAAGCACAGAGTATCTTAAAAAAGAACTACATCCGCACTAACAAACCATTTCTTAGTTGTCGATTCATAAAATTTGTACCCTTACTGAATTCTGGAGTACCCTAAGAAAATACATTTGGAGATCTAGGGTCGAGTTTAGTTAACCCGATTTGAAGATTGCGTAAAAAAAGGTGCAAATTCTAGGGGGCACAGAAAAAAGAGGAGCCTAGGGGTATGAATACTAAACGAGATTTGGTTGCTCAAAACAGAGGGTATTCGGTTTATCAAAAATATGCAATGGAAACAGCATCAACCCATGACCTCTTAGGGACATGATAGTGAAACATAATTGTCTGAGCAACTTCTAGAAGATGGCGGTTCTTTCTCTCAACAACACCATTCTGTCGAAGAGTGTAGGAACATGAGGTTTGATGAATGGTGCCAAGCTTTATACAAAAGGTATTGACAGAGTTTTGCATGAATTCAAGGGCATTGTCTGTCAGAAAAATTTTGATGAGCTTAGACCTGTCAAATTGGGTCAAAATCCGCGGGCGCCCATGGGTCGACCCGTTTAAGTTGGGTTTGGGTGGCAAAATTTACCACCCGCTGAAAATCACCCAAACCCATACCCACCCGTTTATTAAGCGGGTTTCGTGGGTAATCCGCGGGTGACCCAGTTAATTGAAGCAAATATATTTATATACATAATATACACATACACCTATTAAAAGATGTTGCTTGTTTTGTACAAGTTAATTATGTACCTTTACCAACAACAAATATATATTCTCTTTATTTTGTATTTGCAATAGGCAATAACAAGTACTTGTAATATTAGGAATGCCTAATGTTACATGACAAAATTATGTATTTTTCTTGTGATATTTATCTATGAAAAATACATGATTTTCCTTATTTATATCAACATACAACTAGCTGCTACTTTTTCATATATCAAAAACTAATCGAATAGTTTGATGTCAAACATAGTAGTTGGTTGGTTCTTTTGCACTATATTTGACATAAAAACAATAGTTACAAGCTATTTCAAATGTTATTTTTAGTGTTAAAGAAAGCAACTGGTAACTTATTATTGATTGTACACATTTTATATGGGCATCCGCGGGCAACCCGCAACCCGCTGGGTCGGGTTTGGGTGTGCTTTTCTTCCACCCGTTTAGAAGTGTATCTTTTTGACCCGCACCCGCCAGACCCGCACCCGTAATGACCCAACCCAAACCCAACCCACCCACCCATTTGACAGGTCTAGATGAGCTTATTAAATTAAGTTTTAATTTCTGCAAAAAAGGAAGTAATTGTGTCAAGAATATGTACCTTGTCCTGAAGTAAAAACAACCAAGTAGTCAGAGACTAATTGTCAATAAAGATCATGAAGTAATGAAATCCAATCACAATTGTTACTCAACATGGTCCCTATATATCAACATGTACAAACATCAAATATAGATTTTGAGTAAAGGTTCATTTTCTAGGAAAAACACATCTAGTTTGTTTTCCTAGTTGGCATGCTTCACATTTGAACAGAATCTCAGATACAGGGAATTAAGTGCTTGAGCTTGGAAGCTGACGATTGAACCAATCGACGGTGCCACTGAAGACATGAAACAAATGAAGATAGCAATGTAGTAGTTTGTGGAGCATTAGGATAGTATAAGTCTTCTGGTCCCTCATGGCCTAAATCGATCCTCATCCTCGTGCAGAGATCCTAAAAGACATCCATCGGGGTCAACCGTAATGGAGCACTGAAGTTGTATGACGGTTTTACTAACAGATTGTAGATTCAGAGGAATGCGGGGAACATATAAGGCGGATATGGGCAAAAATTATTTGATGTTTGAAAATTTCCAACCACATGTACTGGGGATTGAGTGACGTCTGCTACATTGATCAGGGGGAATACTAGTTGTAGTAGCCAATGAGAAAAGAGTTTAGAATTGCTAGAAATATGAGTAGCAACACCTGAGTCGATCACCCATTTGTTTTTACTATAGGGAACCAAGGAAGCTGAAAAAGTGGAATCACCATCAGGGCACGAAACAGCAGTCTGAGCAAGAAGTCTCTCTTAGAGCAATTTTTCCAATTAAAAGTGGATTCAATTCAATGCGGCAGGCTCTTCCTCAGTGTAGTCAGCAGAGGCATGATTAGCCAATGTTTTGGGATATCCATGTTTAGCCAACAGGCAATCGTTAGTGTGGTTATTTCGACCACAGAAGTTACAGTGTCTTGATCCAGGAGGTGGACCATTGCTAGGTCCAGTAGAGGGTTGACCACGTCTAGGTCCAGTAGGTGGCTAACCACGTCCAGGTCCAGACGGCCCAAAGCGACCACGGCCTTTAACATGGCCACGACCTCTGCCGCAACTAGAGTCACTAGAACGGACAGCGAGAGTTGACGCCTCAGGGTACTAGCAGGTGAAGAAGATATTGATGGAAGGCGTTGAACCCTTTTTGAAATGTCACGCGGTTTGGGTAGATGATCACTAGACAAGATTTGATCCACAACTCCCGTAAAGGAGGCAGGTAGTCTAGCAAGAAATTGTACAAGCTGCAGTTCATTTCGTTATCTTTGAATTTCAGTAATGTTAGATGATGGGGGATTGTAAACCTCAAACCCGTCCAAAAGAGCACAGCATTGGTTATAATAATCTTTGACTAAGTTGCCAGTAGAGGATTCATTTTAACCAGATTTTTAGAGATTTCAAATATTGTTTTAAGGTTTTGTTGATGTAAATAGTTGAATATACATGAGATAACTTATCCCACATGGCCTTAGCAGTTCAAAGTTGTAGAAGGGATTGACTTATTTAGGTTATACATTGTTTACAACCTGAGTCATTACCCCTAAGTCATCTTTGACCCACAAGTCATATGACTGCTTGGTTTTCTCATCAACAATTGTGGTAGGAGTAGGTGGTGCCTCAGTATTAAGGTGACAGTACCGGCCTTGAGCCTTGACGTACAACTCAAAAGAAACAGCCCATGTATCGTAGTTAGAACCATCAAATTTTATTTTGGTCACACAAAGTGTTCTTAAGTTATCAATAGAGGGCATGATGGAATCAAGTTCGTGCTCAGACCACACAAGACACCAGAAAGGTGTGGTACAGCAGTAGATCAGAGACCAAGAGCATGCATGCAGCCATAGAACAGGACTTCGACTTCGGGTTGACTTCGACAAGTGTAGAAGTGGAAGTTTGTGGAAACATCGAGGAAACTTCGAGGATTTTTACAACCAAACTTCGACACATCTTTGACAAAAACTAACCTAAAATAGTGATTTCATGATGAAATTTGATAGATTTCATCAAATCTATCTTAAACACTAAATATATGTCTATATATAGTCACCCATACATGTTTACATATAAAGAAAAACACAATCACGTGCAAATGTAAAAGACGTCGTCTTAGTGTCAACTGCGACATGCAAGAAAGTGGAAGTTTGTGGAACATGTAAGGAAACTTTGAGAAAGTTTTGGACTAACACTTCGACGCAAAATAAGCTAAAAAATAGCGAGATTGTGAGGGAATTTGGCATAAAACATCATATTTTTAGCAAACACATACTCCGTCTATAATCTTCTATATGAAATGTTTAGAACTTAGATTTGTTCTATATATGTGTTCTGTATGTACAGAAATTCCAATTGGATCACATTCTAGAATTAAAAAACATGAGCTTATTTTCAAATACATCAATTTGTCAAGAGGGGAAAAAGTAACAGAGCTGAAATTTTATTAGGTCTACACCAAATTTTGCAAAACTTGTGGAAATCTAGTAGAGGAATAAACTTATCATTACTCTCTAGTTAGAAACCAAAGAAATAGTCACCTCAATGTGAAGAATGGTTCGTACAAATTCTTTATGCCTTCACTATGTGTGCAACAATAATAACTACAAAGATCATCGAGAAGATGGGAGGCTTTGAGCTAGCTAAGTCAATTTCATCACCAAGTAGGCTGAATTCATTGACACATGTCAACAAGTAGGCAATATCGATGTCGAGGAAGTTTACTAAGTTTCGACATCGACGAGCGTAGACATATGTAACATCGAGGATATATCACTAGATGTCGAGGATGTTTAGTACCATGCATGCCGCATCACCCCAAATAGCATCAGTAGTATTGATAATACCCAATACATGGGTAATAAGATATAAGAAACCAATGTCGCGCCATCAATTAGACAAACATGTGATGAAGGCTGAAGGGAGGGAACAAGTCCCTCCCTAAGTGGTAAGGATGAACCGAGGGAAGGTTGTTTATACCAGAGACAGCTTGCGAAGGTGGACCACACACGGATTGTAGGAAGATAGATAGTTTTGCCAAGGAAGACGGCAAGTAGGAAGTCTTTGGTGGGCGATTGGTGTGGTGGCAGGATGGAGGTGCTTTGTTGCGTAGTGGTGGGGAGGGGTCTGGAGGATAGGGTGTAGGCGGGTGCGGGTTGTTGTAAGGTTGGATGGGAGATTGGGATGGTGGCAAGGTAGTTGTGTGGTGGCAGGCTAGTTGTTGGAGGGTGGCGGGGGGTCGAGGTGTTGGAGACAGGGGCAGCAGGTGGTTGTGGGGTGGCGGGGAGGGTCAGGAAGTGGGTGGCGGCAGGCAACTGGATGCGGGTGGCGGCCAAATGGCAGGGGATAATGGTGGTGGATGGCAAAGGTGTCAGGGGGGGCTAGATGTGGGCGGCTAGGTGGGAGTGGTGGTGGGTGGGTTATGGGAAAAAAGAGAAAGATAGAGCAATGGTTGATAGAGGGACGGCGGGTGGGGAGGAAGTAGGGAGAGGCCGCAGAAAAGAATGAAGAGGCAGGGGGTAGCAGGTGGAGAAAGGAAGAGAGGCGGAGGGCGAAGAAGGGAAGAAGAAGGTGGGGGCTAGGAGAGAGGAAAGGGAAGTATTAGGATTAGAAGAGGCTTAGGAGGGATTAATCCGCTCTTATACCATGTAAAAAACACAAGGATTTATTGGATAAGTAAAACAAGCACAGAAATATAGGATAGAAGAGGTCAGTACATACAAAGTTCACCAACATGAGATAAAAGACAAGATACTAAAAAGCACAAAAAATAACAAAAAACTAAATATATAAGCAATAGAGAAGTCACTTAAATAGAGCATAAATTTGACATAACGCATGGCATCCTTTCAATATCTTTTTCTGTATAAGTGGATATTAAAATCTTATAACATGGAAGAAAATAATGCCATCATCTCACCATTACGTTTTGCCTTCTTCAAAGGAAATAGAATGCAGCTTCACATCGTCTATGCACAACGATAGAGGACAAATGACCCCATTACAGACTTACGTACAAAGGTGTCATTG
The DNA here is from genome assembly GCA_963693085.1 of Alisma plantago-aquatica. Lineage (NCBI taxonomy): Eukaryota > Viridiplantae > Streptophyta > Magnoliopsida > Alismatales > Alismataceae > Alisma > Alisma plantago-aquatica. Next base: position 79,213 of record CAVNZW010000005.1, on the reverse strand, counting down.
ACATCTGGATGATAATTAGGAGTTTTGCTTTAACTTTACGTCAGGACTTGTTTGTTATTTGTTCAGTGGGTTTTGTGTTTAGTCCCACATTGGTTATTAGACACGTGGTTAAAATTAAACGTCTATATACAAGCCTAATTATAAAACATTGAGGAACTTGATTATGAACAGTTGTTATTTTCTATCAATTATTATTTGCATTTACTTTGTTAATTGTCTTTTAGGGTTTACATTAGTTGGTTTTAGTGCCCAACCATGCACTCTCTTAAGGTTTTATCCATGCCCCCCATCATAGGCACTACCTTCCATTGTTGATATGCCCCTCCATACCATCGCTATTTGTTCAGTGGGTTTTTTTTAGTCCCACATTGGTTATCAGACATGTGGTTAATTTTAAGCTCTACATACATACCTAATTATAAAACTTTGAGGAGCTTGATGATTACAAACATTTATTTTCTATCAATCATTATCTACATTTACTTTGTTCATCATTTTTTAGAGTTTACCTTAGTTGGTATTAGTGCCTAATTATGCACTCTCTTAAGGTTTTACCCATGCCCCCCTCATAACCGCCACCTTCCATTGTTCATATGCCCCTCCACACCACCGCCATGGCCCAATTCCCTAAGTCTCTCTAGGGTTTTGCTCATGTCCTTTGACACCCAACACCGAACACCTCCACCCCCTCTCTTTGCTTTCCTTACCTTACCCTCTCTTTGTTTTCCTTACCTTACCCTCTTTACATATACAAGGTTGTCGCCCCACACCCAAGGAATGAGGTATCCGATTTCGATACCGTTTCGACAGCATGGAAACCGAAATTCATGGAAATTTCGACAAATTTTTCGATAAATGCAATCGTGCCCGTTTCAACGCCAAAATGAATGAATTAATTTATGAAAATTTACAGGTGTGATCTCTACACCTAAATGCATCATTTTATGCAATAAAATTTTATGTGGGGGTAGGTTAGGGAGGGGGTCCTTCATGTGGGAGGTAAGGGAACTGTCCTGTTTCTTGAGGATTTTGATGACAAAATGTAGGAATTAGTTTATACAATTTTGTAAGTATGAGCTATATACATGCATGTACTTGTTTGTGTTATAATATCAAATATTGGATATGTAGGGCATCCCACACATTTTACTTGGGTTTATAGTTTGTTGCTGATATTGACTCAATAGTCAACCATTTCATTGGTCCCAAGAATACTAGTGCAATGTTTCCAAGCTAAATCATCATTTGTTGGTGTGGTTGGCTTCCTAGCACCCTCATTGTCTAATAAACCACCACTAGGATACATGTCATCCACATTGCAGAAACTAAAACAGCATGCATCGCATAAGTATTTAATAATTTGAATAGCAAATATTAGGGAAATGCAATGCAATTATGATATACTATAAGTATATACTATGTATGAGTACAAAATGGTGAAATGACCCCAATCCCCCTTTGCTCCTCTTCAAAAATCAACAATAACAAGGATTGCAACTATCAAATTTTTCATCGAAATTTGACGAAATTCATCGAAATCGTCGAAATTTGGCGAAACTCACTGAAATCGTCGAAATCGAAACAGTCGCACGTTTCGGTACCAGATAGCATCGAAATCGAAATTTCGAGCGAAATTTTGATGATTTCGACGAAACCTCATTCCTTGCCCACACCCACACCCTGCACAATTATTTTGTTCATCGTCTTTTAGGGTTTACATTTGTTGGTATTAGTGTCTAACCTTAAACTCTCACAGGTATTTGGTGATGCCCCCCTTCGCATAGCCCACCTTCCACCGCCCATATAGCCCTCCACACATAGCCTAAGAGCTAAGCTTCTCTAGGGTTTTGCTCATGTCCTCCATCCCCTACAACCTAAAGCCTCCAACCCACTCCTACTGCTTTTCTTACCTTACCCTCTCCATATATCCAACAAGGTCATCTCCCCCTTGGAGCAGTGCAACCAGAAGGGTTGTCATCCCACAAGCAAGCAACAGCCAATATCCCCCAAGGGTGTCGCCAACAACAGCAAGCCCATGTCGTCGATAGCAGATTTACAAGTATTGCCATCATTTGCTCCGACCCCTAGACCCGCATCGCCCTGCAACAACCCAGTCAAAAATGAATATGCACCAAAGAACTTGAAAGACATTTCTAAAGTACTCATCAACAGGATACATTGGGGAACTATAGTCCTGTTGCAAAGGTTTCTTCTCCACAGACTGGGCGTTGGCAAAAAGCATGACTACGATTCAGGTTAGTCTTTTACGTGCATGTTGCAACATGTCCATAGATTCGATAGCATATTGCCAAGTCATATGCCTTGAGTGTATTCATATTGAATTAACAATGGCGGAAAATAGGTAAACTAGTCTAGTCTTGGAACCCAACCTAGATGTCGCTGTGCACCCTTGTAGGCCTCACCCTTGTTCGTCTCAGTCGTTGTATACCCTAGACACACTTGGTCAAGCATTCGACACCATCATGATTGAGTTGTGTTATTCACCTAGCAAATACTCTTTGTGCCACCCAGTTCTCTGCGCCATGCAAGCAATATGGAATGCCACCAAATCTCATGAATGTGCAATAAACCCCCCTCAATTTCATTCATCTCCAAGTTTCTGCACCCACTACAACACAAGAATCTTCCAATTATCATTACCTTGGTGCCATGACCCCTTCTTAACCTGACCCCCACTCTCCGCATTTTTTCTTCATGGAACTCCCTGCATATCATCCACCACAACTTCCTACTCACTTTACACCATCCTACCATGATGACACCCAGGGCATGTCACCACCTAAACTTGTCACCCCGCATGTGCATTGTGCCCCAGTGGCACCTTATGCATCCATACCCCTACCCCTTCAAATCGCTCCCCATGCTCAGTACCCTACTCCTTGCAACCCGTCACGCACTGCCATCCCAAGCGGTAGTGGAGTTTAGTCAGCCTTACCCTCCTGACAATCCTCCTCTTGGACCTTATCCACCTTTGAACTTTCAAATTTTCTTAGTCATGATGATGATCATGCCCCCCTCGTGTCCCTACTTTCACACAACCCTTACAAGTAGCATTACATGGGATTGTTACCATCCACTGCCTCATGATAAAATTAACTGAAATTCAAGGTGGATGAAAGGGTCTCCCACATTTTTTGATAATTTCAGTGGTGTAATAACATGTTATATCTTATATAGATATAACATGTTATTGTGTTTTAATGTTTTACCTTTAGTCCCATATTGCTCAATTGTACTTATGTCTCTACTCTCAATAGCTATATTAGAGACTGTTCTGTAACCTGTTTTACTCACTGAATAAACAATTCCCTTTCTCTTTAGATGGTATCAAGAGCAGACTCCTTTTTTTTCTCACCCCTCCCGAAATGACGTGAGCAACCCCCCCCCCGCCCGACGCCCCCCCCCCGCCACTGCCGCCGCCGACAGCCCCTGCCCCCCTCCTCCCCCGCCACTGCCCCTGCCCTCTTCCCCCCCACCCGCCGGCGCCACCACCCTCCCCCCTTCTCCCCTTCCCGCCGCCTACCCCCCTCCTCTTCTTTTCCAGCCGCCGCCACCCCCTCCCTCCCCCTCTTCCCCGCCGCCACCCCCCCTGCCTCCTCTTCCCAGCCGCCGCCACCCCTCCTCTCTCTCCTCCTCTTCCCCGCAGCCACCCTCCTGCCCCTCCTTCCCTCCAAGCCTCCTCCCCTTCGGCTCCTCTTCTCATCCTTGCTCCGGCTGCTACTGGTTTTTTACCTCTTCTCTTCTCTACGTCCGGATGATCTTCGTATCCAAGTTCGGACATCCACTGGCCGTCTAAGTTGAGTCTTTTCGTCTCACCGTTCTCTCTGCCTGCGCCTCGTGAAGGAACATTGAGCTTTCCTCATGACGGCGTAGGTTTCTCTATATATATGCTTATTTTTCCCTATACGGGTTCTCTGATCTGACTCGTCAGATCCCTGCTACTGTTATCTGCCCCTTTTGGGTCTCTGATCTACTCTGTTGTTGCGCCGACTACTGCCTCTGCCATGGCCTTATCTGAACCGCCTCGCTCTCTGTGTGTCACCACGGTGAAGCTCGACGGCGGCTCCAACTATCATTTGTGGTCGGCGTCGTTTGTTCTTTATGTCAAAGCACAAGGTCGGTATCACCATCTTACGGCGGAACCTCCTGTTGTTCCTACTGCTGATGCGGATGACAAAACCAGACAAAGCTATGCCCAATGGTCCAAGGATGACTCCGACGTCATGTCTTGGATCCTCAACAGTACCGAGCCCCGGATCAGCCAATCTCTTCTCTGCCTTCATGATGCTAAGGCTATGTGGGATCAATTGTCCCACGTCTACTCTCATCAGGAGAATCCTAAGCGAGTTTTTGAAATTTTCGAAAACTTGGCTAAAAAGGAGTTCTCCCCTGACACTTCCATTGATGACTTCTACAATCAATGCTCGGCTCTGTTGAATGAGTTTGAACTCTACCACCCATTGACGGCAGACATCAAAATTGCTCAGAAGCAACGCAACGAACTACAACTTGTTCAGTTTTTGGCTGCTCTTCCTGCCTCGTTTTTTGGTGTGGTTGACCAGATCCTGTCAAGTGATCCGCTGCCTACTCTTCGGGATGTTCTTAAACGAGTCCAATGCCTGCCGTCCATGACTCCTACTCCTGTTGTTGAGCACCTGCGCTTATTGCTCGCTCTGTTGATTCTGGTCGTGGTCGCGGTCGTGGCCGTGTCGGTCGCCTTCCTCCCTCGGGAGGTCGAGGATCATCTGCTCCTAGACGTGGTGCTCCTCCCGGCCCTCGCTACTGTAACTGGTGTGGCCGGGACAATCATACTAAAGATCGATGTTGGATTAAGCACGACAAGCCCGCTTGGGCTAACCAGGCTACTACAGAAACTGCTGCTGACTCTACCACTGACGCACCTGCTGCTCCTGCAAACGCGGACTGGTTACGTTCTGAGTTCGAGAAGATGTTCCAGGAGCGTCTCGCACAACTGCCATCCTCGTCTACACCAGGACCCTCTGCCATGCTCGCTTCTCCCTCATCTGGTAATAAACAGTGGTGCATTGACTCGGGTGCATCCACTCATATGGCTGGTGATCTTCGTCTATTTTCTGTTCTGAATAAACCTGCTACTATATCATCTGTTATTGTTGCAAATGACTCCAAAACTGCAGTTCATGGCACTGGCACGGTTCCTATTTCACCAAAACTGCAATTGCATTCTGTTTTATATATTCCAAAGTTTCCTGTTAATCTGTTGTCAGTCAGTAAGATGATAAAACAACTCAAGTGCTCTATTAAATTTGATCCTTCTGGCTGTGTTTTGAAGGATCTCCGCACAAAGACAAGGATTGGTTCGGGCTGTGAAGGACCAGATAGGTTGTATTATTTGGATGGACATCCTGCTGCTTCTGCTATGCTGTCTGCTTCTGCTATGTTGTCTACTACAGTGGCACTTTCGCCTGGGCCATCCATCTGCTACAAAATTAAAACATTTATTTCCTACTTTATCTGAGAACAGTTTTTCCTGTGAAACTTGTGTTTTAGGCAAACAAACTCGGTCTGTTTTTCCTGCTAAGAAAGTTATTGCTTCTAAAGAAATTTTTGACATTGTTCATGTTGATATTTGGGGACCGTGCTTTGTTTCGAGTCACTCGGGTGTGAAATATTTTATGACCTTTATTGATGATTATTCTCGAACCACATGGCTGTTTTTACTTAAAGGTTGAGATACTGTGTTGGATACTATTCGTACCTTCTTTGCTGAAATTCACACCCAATTTAACCGATCTATTAAAATCTTTCGTACTGATAATGCCCTTGAGTTCATGCAACAATCTGTTACCTCCTTCTGTGCTGCCCGAGGGACCATCCATCGGACCACTTGCCCTTACACTCAACAAAATGGCATTGCTGAAAGAAAAAATCGTCACTTACTTGAAGTTGCTCGCACTCTTCTCATACACTACAAAGTACCCCATCATTTCTGGCCTGAAGCTGTCTCTACGGCTTGCTACCTCATCAATCGCATGCCTTCCTCTGTTTTGAAAAATCAGGTCCCGTATGCCATTTTGTTTCGTGATAAACCCTTATTCTCCCTACCTCCTCACATTTTCGGGAGTACTTGTTTTGTGAAAAATCTTCGTCCTGGGCTCACCAAACTTGATGCTCGCTCGGTCAAATGTGTCTTTCTGGGATATTCCCGTACACAAAAAGGCTACCGTTGTTTTGATCCTATTAAAAAACAGTGGTTTGTTAGTGCGGATGTGACCTTTTTTGAGCATATGTCTTACTATTCTAGTGATGGCGCAACATTGTCTGTTGATATTATGGCTACCACACCGTTACCGGTGATTGTTGAGGATTTACCGTCTCCTGATATGCCTAAAGAACGCCCATTGCAAGTCTATCAGCGCAGGTCAAAGAACCACAATGTTTCTGAAGCCCCGGTCGAACCAAATCTTGCGTCTGCGGATGATCCACCATCCACTGAGGTATTTTCTGACATGGATCTTCCTATCAGTTTACGAAAAGGCGTTCGATCATGTACCAAGCATCCTATCAGTAATTTTTGTTCATCTGAAAGTCTTTGTGGTAGCTTTGCTTGCTTCAATTTTGTTTTGTCTGTTGTGACAATTCCTAAATCAGTCGAAGAGGCTCTTCGCATTCCCGCCTGGAAACATGCTATGGAGCAAGAAATGCATGCACTCTGTGATCGTCACACCTGGGATCTGGTTGATCGACCCTCTTCGTGCCATACCGTTGGCTGCCGCTGGATATTTACTATTAAATATCAACCCGATGCTACCATTGAACGCCTGAAAGCCAGATTCGTTGCAAAAGGTTACACAGACATACGGTGTTGACTACTTTGAGACCTTTTCTCCAGTTGCACGTCTGAATTTTGTTCGTATTCTGATCTCTATTGCTGTAAATAAAGACTGGCCTTTGTATCAACTTGATGTCAAAAACGCGTTTCTCTATGGAGATCTTTAGGAGGTAAACATGGAGAAATCGTCGGGATTTGTTGCTCAGGGGGAGTCTGCCTTCGAAATATGTAAACTCAAAAAGGCCATCTATGGTCTTAAGCAGAGCCTGCGTGCCTGGTTTGATAAACTCAGTCAGATCTTAATTACTTTTGGCTTTCAGCGATCGCAATCTGATCATTCTGTCTTTATTCGTAAGTCAGCAGCAGGGCTTGTTATTCTGATTGTATATGTAGATGGTATTGTTTTATCTTGCAGTGATACTGCGGGTATCCAGGCAACCAAACATTATTTGGCACAACACTTCATCACCAAGGATCTTGGCAAACTGCGATATTTTCTAGGTATTGAAGTTGCCAGATCATCTGCAGGAATCTGTCTTTCACAAAGAAAATATGTTCTGGATTTATTGCAGGAAACCGGCATGCTAGGCTGCAAGCCAGCCAATACTCCTCTAGATCCCAACATGAATTGGGATGATGATAGCTCTCCACCTTATGATGATCGTCACCAGTTTCGAAGGTTGGTAAGCAAGCTTATCTACCTGACGGTCACTAGAGCTGACCTAGCAGCTGTTGTGGGATTCATAAGCCGGTATCTTGATAAACCCCAGTAGTGCCACTGGGACGCTATGTGTCACATCCTACGATATCTTAAAAGCTCGTCAGGGAAAGATCTTTTGTATAAAAAGCATGGTCATTGCAATTTGTCTGGATTTTCTGACTCTGACTATGCAGGAAGTCGATCTGATCGAAAGTCCACTTCTGGATATTGTACCTTTGTGGGAGGCAACCTAGTCACCTGGCGGAGCAAAAAGCAAACTGTGGTTGCTAGATCTAGTGTCGAAGCCGAATATAGAGCCATGGCTCATACTGCTTGTGAGCTTCTGTGGGTCCGTGGCCTTCTTCAAGAATTTGACATTGCTTATTCTAGTCCCATTCCTATGTTCTGTGACAACAAAGCCTCGATTTTTATTGCAAGCAACCCTACGTTTCATGAACGCACGAAGCATATTGAGGTTGATTGTCATTTTGTTCGGAAGAAAGTTCTGTCTGGACATATCTGCACTCCATATATTGGCACTGACAAGCAGCTAGCGGATATCTTCACCAAGATCTTGCCTAAAGCTCGGTTTCAGACTTTGATTAACAAACTTTGATTGACAAGCTGGGCTTGTTTGACATCTACGCTCCAGCTTGAGGGGGAGTATAGATATACTGTGTTATTGTGTTTTACTGTTTTACCTTTAGTCCCATATTGCTCACTTGTACTTATGTCTCTACTCTCAGTAGCTATATTAGAGACTGTCTTGTAACCTGTTTTACTCACTGAATAAACAATTCCATTTCTCTTTAGATCTTATATTTTGTATTCAATTAAATGAAAGGGGTCTCCTACATTTTTTCATATTTTTTTGATATTTCTCATTTTTTACATACCGGAAATTACGGCGGTTGGCACGTTGGTTCGATGTCTGGCAGCCATCAAACCCAAAATCAACCCAAAATTTCAGTCAAATTTTGCAATTTTAAGAAAAATCTTAAATCGTGCACAAGTAATGCCACCCACGATGGGTCTTCATGTCTCCTCACTAGCCCAAAATGTGTTGCATGCATTCACATTGACCATTCATTGATTGTGTTAACATCGCAGCTATAAGGTATGGTGTGCAAGCACCGGATAGGCCTAAGCCTAGTCATCACCTATTCCCCGTGTCACCTCTCCCTAGTGAAGATGCCAACTAACTGACCACTTCCCTAAACGTTAGTATAATTCCATGTTGGTTCCTTATTGCTGACTCACAGCAACAATAGCAAAAATGTTGGTTGCATTCATAGTAACAAAAGTCTCCGAATTTTACGAAAAATCATGATTTTTTGCAATTAAATAGGCTCCTGAATGTTCAGCACGATTAATACGTTGGTCGCCTTTTTTGCGGCTTTTCATGATTTTTCCCGCTTTTTCGCGATCTATACGATTTTTCATGATTCTTCATGACTTTTCACGTTTTTTTTCACGGTTTCTTTTTTTAAGTCATTTGCCCTTTTTTCACAAAACTGTATACAAAGAACTTCAGATGTTACACTAAACCTCCAACACCCCACTCTCCCGACAGAATAAATATGTAATTGTATATTTGTTACATGATTACATCTATTACAAATGTATCTATCTATGCATGAAAAGTAACAGTTTGCAAGGTAAAGTAACCCTTTACAGGTGAAAAGTAAGAAACTTGAAAAACAATAACCAAACAAGGAGTGGGTAGCTACCCGTGCGGGCAATGAATGAACGTCCATACATATATACACATGTATATATTTTATATATATGTCTATACATAAGTATATATATGTATATATATGTATATATATACATATACATATACACACATATATATATGTATGTATATATATATATATATATATACATATATATATGTATATAGCCGACTTATTCTCGATTATTTCCAAATAGTTGACCGAACTTTGATCAAAATGTATCGATTTTTTCACGACTTTTTCCGATTTTTTTCTCAATTTCGACTTTTTTCGAACATCCAAAAAGTTGCCAAATCCTGAATTTGTCACTATGGCTGCATGTACAACGTCAACTAATGCCAAGAAGCACTTCCTAACCACCAAGCTATCCATATACATGCTATCACCTAACCTTCTAGGGTCAACATGGTAGCGAAAAAAGGGCCTCTCCCATGAGGACACATAGAAGTGTGGTCTGCCTCCCTCCCCTTTCTCTTTCATCTTTTTTCCTGGAGGGGGGAAGCAATTTGTACACTTGCGCTATCCTAGTTCAACTAGAAAAAGCATCATGTACATGTTACACATTTTTCCAACATTAGAAAAACCCTTGGTTTGAGATATTGATGTTAGCCTAGTTCCACATCTCCCAATATACATCGCTTTTATTTATTTTATTTTGATTTTATTTTTTATTCTATTTATCTATTTGTGTGGGGATGTCTAGGCTTGCGCTATCCTTAATCTAACAACACAAACCGATCATGTACATGTTACACGTATCCAATAGTGAAAATTCCTTGGTTTTGAAATTCTAATGTTAGTTCCCCATCTCCCATTTTTTGACAAAGAGATTTTCTTTCTACTTGTCCATGGCCACACATATAATTCTCCCCATACTTAGCAGCAATGATCATTTATTTCTTTTTTTTCCTATGTCGAGAGAGAATTAGTTAATAAATTTGCTGTCTGTTTTGGATATTGGCCTAAAATGTGTTTGTCCGAGCAGGGATGGTCCAGTTTGTAATTGCGTCCCCTTCGAGTATATATATAGTAGGGTTTGCATAATGAACGATGTATCGTTACCTCCTAATTCTTTTCTAATATGGTATCAGAGCATCAGCCTTGGGAGCCCTATATTAAAATTAGAAAATCACATGGAAAAAAAGGCAGGATAAAATGTAGCCACTAATCAGAAAATGTATGTGTTCTTCAGATACTATAACTGTTTGAAGTATATGATATCTCAATGGGAGCGGATCACTTACCCGCACAATGGGTAAGTGATAGAACTGCCATACCTCTTTTGCTTTTTTTGTCATGAAAACGATCTAAATCGTGGGACGGGGAGATGGCTCCCAACAAGATGTTGCTTCCAACCTTGCTCCATCTACTTTTGGATGCTGATGTCCCAGTCTTAAACGTTTTTCCACTGTCTTCAACATGTCGTCTAATATTTCAGTTTTCTGCAAGCAGGTCTGCTCTCCTATGCAATGTCGTTCTTGGTGCAGCAAGAAGTGCATTTGCTTTTATTTGTTACTGCCATCTATGCTCTTTCTGTTCCCACTTTTGTAGCCAAAGCGACCACCTTTTATTTATATATTTGCTGGTTGTTGTCCAACCCTAATCAGTCTACTCTTGCGTCCAACTCATTCTTGTTTCCCCTCTCTTTCCCCTTTTTAGTGTCAAGCTGTTATCAAGTTGTTATCAAATTCTCTCCTCAGTCCCCACATATAAGCAATGATTCTCTCAACATCATCTCACATCCCCCTCTCCCACTTGTCTGTTTCACCGTGATATTGTTCCTGTTTATTATGTTATCTTCATATTTGGGCTTATTAAGCAACTCCTTCCTATTTGAAAGTCATTTAAATCTCACCATGAGTTATTTTCTTCGTATAATGTGAGTTTGTGACTTTCTACAACCATTCTCTTAAATTTGTTAATGATTGGCTTAGGGAAGTATATAAGGTAAAGAGATGAAGGGTGATATAGAGGAAGAGCTGAGTAGAGCAAAGAGATTTGAAAAGCTTGTACCAAAAATTTATGCATGATTATTTATACTAGAGGTTTCATTTGCACTCACAAGTCCACAAGCAATGCTGTCACTCTCATATTGTTGTTTCCATTTGGTATCATCTAGCTGTGTCGTCTCTTAGTACTCCTCTTTGTGCAATGTTATGTAGGTTGAACACTGGTGGCTTGTTTGTCTGTATGATGTTTTGGGTGTCGACTACCTACTATTGTCAATCTACACTCTTTGACTTGTGACCCAGCACTCTCTGGTCTCGATGACATTAGCAACCAAGATAATATCCGGTGCACCCAACTGCCATCTGGGATTGCTCAAGATGTTACTTCTTTTTTATCAACAAGTCGCCTACTACATGCTTTTTGTACATTTAGATATTTGTTGAGGGGGGTGATCGATTGCGAGATTGACAAGAGTAATCATTTTGTATGGGTTAAGTATATCTTTCTTACCATCTTTGAGTTTGTTTGTTTGTGTCTGTCTTGGCAAGACATACATTGTATTCTACAATGATCCATCCATCTTGAGGGGGAGTGTTGAGGACCGAATTCATTTGAGAACTTTGTTGTTTATTATTAGTATATACACTTTACTGCTTTTATTTACTTAGTGTATTTTGCTTATCGTCTTTTCTCTTTTACTCTTTATCCCATATTGGTTATCTCTAAATCCTGTACACTCTCTTGTCTTATAAAAGAGAGCCCAATGTATTCTTTTTTATCATCCAATAATAAGGAATCTCGTTGCCGACTTCTAGATAGTATCAGAGCGGGTCGATCCACCTTAAACCTAATCCCTCTCTCACCCCAACCCTAGCCGCCATCTTCTCCACCAACCCTAGCCGCCGCCACCCCCCCTCTCTCTTTTTTCGCCGCAGCTACAGTACCGCCGCCGCTATAGTACAGCTGCTCCAATCTCTCCACCAACCTCCTATCTCCTAGCTACTCCCATCCTTGTGGCCTAATCTACCACAGGTCTCTCTTTCGTGCTCCGTTTCGCTTTCCGAAACTCTCCAGACAGCCCCGGCGTTTTTCAGTTCTGGCACGTTGACGACGTAAAAGACTTCTCCTTCTCTTTTTGCCTGCGCCTCATGGTGGAGTGATTAATCCTCCATGTTGGCGTAGGTTTTTTTCTGTATCTGCTGCCCCTACGTGGGTTTTTCTAAGATCCATGCGTGGATCTTCTGCCCTCTACTACTAGTCCATGCACTGGACTTTTGCTGACTTTTGTTGTTGCTGCTGACTTATGCTGCCCTCTGCGCCTGTGCTTCTGCCTCTGTCTCCATCTTCCGATGGCGACTCTTGATCTTCCACGGACTGTGTGTTACCACTGTGAAGTTGGATAACTCCAACTATCACCTCTGGGTGGCTTCCTTTGAGCTCTATGTTAAAGCACAAGGGCGCTACTCTCATCTATCTACCAAGGGACCGGCGGTCACCGCTGCTGAGGCTGATGAAAAGATCAAGCAGGACTACGATCTCTGGTCCAAGGAGGACTACGGTGTTATGACATGGATGGTCAACAGCGTCGAGCCAAAGATCAGCCAGTCTCTTCTTCGCCTCCAGACTGCAAAGGAGATGTGGGATCAACTTTCCCACATCTACTCTCATCAGCAAATTCCCAAGAAGATTTTTGAAATCTTCAAGCAACTGGCCAAACAGGAATTTACTACCATGGACTCTATTGAGGACTACTACAACAGTTGTTGTGCTCTCTGGATGAATTCCAGGTGTATCATCCTCTTTCTGCCGACATCATTGAAGTTCAGCATCAACGGAATGAACTTATGCTTGTTCAGTTCCTCGCTGGTCTACCTTCTTCCTTCGCTGGAGTTGTCGATCAGATCCTATTCAGTGATCCTCTGCCCACCCTGCGAGATGTTTTGAAAAGGGTTCAATGTCTGCCATCTGTTTCGCAGCATCTTCCCGACACTTCCAATGGAGCAGCCCTCACTGTTCGTATTGGCGACTCCTTCCGAGGCCGCGGTCGTGGCCGGGGCCGCGACGTGGACGCTCTACTGCACCTGAACGTGGCTCTGGCGCTGAATCTACGGAACCTCGTTTTTGCACCTTCTGCAAGCGGACAAACCACAATGAAGACCGTTGCTGGATCAAACATGGCAAGCCCGCCTGGGCAAACCAAGTCATGACGGATCAGCCTGAGACTACTACTACCTCTGCTCCGCCTTCTGCTAATTGGATACAGTCTGAATTTGAGAAAATTCTCCAGGCTCGTCTTGCTTCTTCTGCTGACGCCTCTACTGATGGTAGCACCGCACTCCTGACACAGTCTGGTAAAAATTCGTGGGTGATTGATTCTGGTGCGACATCTCATATTTCTGGCAATCCTGCTTTATTTTTTAAACTGCAAAATAGTTCTATTATACCTCCTGTTATACTGGCTGATGGCTCTAAGACACCTGTTACTGGAATTGGTGATATATGTACCACTGGTTGCCTGCCTCTGCGGTATACTCTTTATGTTCCTAAGTTTCCTATTAACTTGCTATCTGTCAATAGAACTGTGAAGAGCCTTCGTTGCTCGATAACGTTTGATCCGGATGGTGTTATTTTTCAGGATCTACGCACGAGGACGACAATTGGTTCGGGCCATGAGGGACCAAACGGGCTATATACATGGACGTTCCGAAGACCGCAGCATACCTGACATCTTCTGTGACGGGCATCCAGTGGCACTATCGCTTAGGACATCCGTCTGCAGCGAAGCTGAAACAGTTATTACCTGATGTATTAGATTCTGTTTTTCATTGTGAGGCTTGCCGACTGGGCAAACAGACCCGAGCATCTTTTTCCAAAAAATCACGTATTAGCTCTAAACAGCCATTTGACATTATTCATGCTGATGTTTGGGAACCCTGTTCTGTGCCGAGTACTTCTAGATTTCGATATTTTCTGAGTTTTATTGATGATTTTTCTAGAACCACCTGGTTGTTTTTGCTCAAAGATAGGTCTACTATTCTTGACAATATCACTGCTTTCTTTGCTGAGATTCGAACCCAATTTGCTAAACCCATTAAAAATTTTCGAACTGATAATGCCTTGGAATTTGTGCAAGCCTCAGTCAGCCTCCTTTGTCGAAAACAGGGTACCATACACCAAACTTCATGTGTTTACACGCCACAACAAAACGGAGTCGCTGAACGCAAAAATCACCACCTTCTTGAATTTGCCCGCACTTTACTATTTCATTATCATGTTCCCCAGCATTTTTGGCGTAAGGCTATCTCTACTGCTTGTTACCTAATTAACCGAATGCCCTCTTCTGTGCTTGGAAATCAAGTTCCATATCAGATTCTGTTTCCGGATGCGCCCCTTTTTTCTGTGCCTCCGTGTATCTTTGGGAGCACTTGCTTTGTCAAAAAACCTTCGTCCCAGTCTAACCAAACTTGATCCCAGAGCGACTAAGTGTGTCTTCCTAGGGTACTCGCGCACTCAGAAAGGGTACCGCTGCTATGATCCTGTGTCAAAGAAATGGTTTGTATCTGCTGATGTTGTTTTCTCTGAGCATATGCCCTTTTACTCGTCTGCCGGGTCGGCTCTTTCTTCGGACTTATTACTGGACACACCTTTACCTATCATTGATGATACTGCTGATATTACTGATACTGCTGATACTGCTTCTCCTACTGAAAAGCCACCTCTAAAAGTATATCAAAGAAGACAAAAGACAGCAACTCCCTCTATGGCCCCTCCAACGTCTTCATCCTTCATGCCAGATCAAACACCACCGCAGGTATTCTCTGATCTTGATGTTCCTATCAGCTTGAGGAAAGGAACTAGAACTTGCACTAAACAGCCTATTGGAAATTTCTGTACTACTGATAATCTGGGGACTAATTTTGCAAATTTTACTGCTGCTCTTTCTGCTATATCTATTCCTAAAAATGCTTCTCAGGCTGTTAAACATCCTGCTTGGCGAAAAGCTATGGAAGTTGAAATGCAGGCTCTTACAACACCTGGCAGCTGGTTGATCCTCCTGTAGATTGTTCTCCAGTTGGTTGTCGCTGGGTATTTACTGTCAAATATCAACCGGATGGCATGGTTGAACGGCTGAAGGCGAGACTTGTTGCGAAAGGCTATACACAAACTTACGGGGTCGATTACTTTGAGACTTTTTCTCCTGTGGCTCGGCTGAACTTTGTACGGATTCTTATTTCTGTTGCTATTAATTCTGATTGGCCCTTGTATCAACTTGATGTAAAGAATGTTTTTCTGTATGGGGACCTACATGAGGAGGTCTACATGGAACAACCCCCGGTATTTGTGCTTCAAGGGGAGTCCTCTAAGGTCTGCAGGCTGAGGAAGGCCATTTATGGTTTGAAACAGAGTCCACGTGCTTGGTTTGATAAACTGAGTACTATTCTTCAGAAATTTTCTTTTAAACGCTCCCAGTCAGATCACTCTGTTTTTGTCAAAAATACTACCGTTGGCATTGTTATCCTTATTGTATATGTTGATGACATCATTATCTCAGGGAGTGATCCTGCAGACATTCAGGCTACCAAGTGCTATCTGGAGAAACACTTTGTTACCAAAGACCTTGGCTCTCTGCGGTATTTTCTTGGCATTCAAGTTTCTCGGTCCTCTTCTGGTCTTTGTCTGTCTCAACGCAAATATGTTCTGGATCTGCTTTCTGAAACTGGACTTCTAGGTGCTAAGCCTACTAGCACACCTCTGGATCCAAATACTGACTGGGATGGTGAGAACTCTCCTACCTATCCTGACCATCATCAGTATCGACGCATGGTTGGTAAGCTTATTTATCTGACTGTTACACGAGCTGATATTACTTCTACTGTCGGGCTTGTTAGTAGATATCTGGATAAACCCCGACAATGTCATTGGGACGTTGTTTGCCACATTCTTAAATATTTGAAGAGCTCTCCTGGAAAAGGCCTGCTATATAAGAAACATGGTCACTGTAAACTCCTTGGTTATTCTGATTCTGACTATGCTGGGAGCAAGCTTGACCGACGCTCCACTTCTGGCTACTGTACATTTGTGGGAGGAAATCTTGTTACTTGGTGAAGCAAGAAACAGACTGTGGTTGCTCGCTCAAGTGTTGAAGCTGAATATCGTGCCATGGCGCATACTACTTGTGAGCTATTCTGGATTCGGAGCCTGCTGAAGGATTTTGGTGTTTCTGACCCCTCTCCTATTCCGATGTATTGTGATAACAAAGCTGCGACGTTTATTGCCAGTAATCTCACTTTTCATGAGCGATCTAAACACATTGAGGTGGACTGCCATTTTGTTCGTGAAGCTGTCTTATCTGGCCAGATATCCACTCCCTACATCCCTACTTCTGATCAGGTGGCTGACATCTTCACAAAGATTCTTCCAAAGACGAGATTTGCTACTATGACATCCAAGCTGGGCATGATTGACATCTAAGCTCCAGCTTGAGGGGGGGTATTAGTATATACACTTTACTGCTTTTCTTTACTTAGTGTATTTTGCTTATCGTCTTTTCTCTTTTACTCTTTATCCCATATTGGTTATCTCTAAATCTTGTACACTCTCTTGTCTTATAAAAGAGAGCCCAATGTATTCTTTTTTATCATCCAATAATAAGCAATCTCGTTACCGACTTCTAGATTTATTTTGTATATGGGCCTATATGTGTTTAGCTCATTAGGGTTTTGGTCAATTCTGTAATTGTGTCCCCTTCTATACATAGGAGTGAGGTTTACAAATAAAAGATATCTCTTTGCCTCCCAAATCCCGATTCCTTTCTAACACCATTCATATCAAATTTTGCATTGATTGCGACTCCATCTCCATGTGTTATTTCCTTACAATCCACTTTATGTTTCGCCTATTAAACTTCTTTGCCCACTCCAAGTATTCTCTTGTTGTGATAGATGTTGTAATGGTGGAGATAGGGCATGGAGTGAGAAGAGTGTAAAACAAGAGAAAGGCAAAAAGAAAGATGTGAGCAAATTGAAAATGTCGGATAATGTAGAAAAGTGTTTTATGTAGTTTCACCCTTCCTTCTTTTCCTCCATGTAAGTTCACCTTTATTAAGGATTAGTCCCAACTTGTGCAAAGTTTGTTTCTTACACTTGCAACTCCTTATGCATAAGCATTATCTCTTATCAATAAGTAATCAAGAGAGGGAATATCTCTTAACTGGTACCAAAGCAGAATAGTTAGAGATTCCCATCCAAGGCTATGTTGGATACTCTTTAACTTGTAAGTAATAAGTGCAAGTTCAACAGCTTGTGGCAAGATATGGAAAATTATTATCATATGGCTTTCCTAATACGTACAATGGCATTCGATAATAGATTTTGGCAAGTGATCTTCTTCCAAAAGGCGTTGATAACCATCAGCATCTGCAGCATTCCTACCCTAAATCCCCTCTCCCGGCTTATGTTACCAATGGAGTCCCCGTATCTAGCAGGTTCTGTACGAGGTCATCATGGTGGCCGTAGTTGATCATTAGGAGTCGGACTAGGTCATAGTGTCATAAACATCTTGACTTTGTCATCTTCAGAATGCCATTTATAATATTAAGCAGAGCCTAAGAGCTTGGTTTGACAAGCAAGTAGTATATTAGCATTATTCAGCCACAAATTCCATTTTATTAAAAGACTAAGTCTAGTACATTAATTCTAGTGGTTTATGTGGAAGACACAGTAGTATTAAGCAATGATCATACAGGCACCTAGGAGACTATGGAGTACCTGTCATAGCACTTCATCATTAAAGTCATCACTAAAGACAGAGAACATTTAATACTTTCAAGGTATTGAAGCAGCTAGAACCAAAAATTAAGTCTCACCGGCTCACC
Source organism: Alisma plantago-aquatica (assembly GCA_963693085.1). Classification (NCBI taxonomy): domain Eukaryota; kingdom Viridiplantae; phylum Streptophyta; class Magnoliopsida; order Alismatales; family Alismataceae; genus Alisma; species Alisma plantago-aquatica. The sequence goes on along the minus strand of CAVNZW010000005.1, from coordinate 61,118 downwards.
CCGAGTACGCCTAGATCTACAAAAAAAGAGATAGACTAGCTTGGGTTCAAACTCAATGATGCATATCTAAGATCCATAAATTCCTTAAGATAGTGACCAATCTTTACCCTTCTTGGATACTTCCAAATAGGCACCTTTTCATCATCGGTGGATCTGACATTCGTATTGCAATCAACTATTTATGAAGCAAGTACCTAGACAAACAAAAGATTTTCCATTTGGACGTCATCAATCATATCCTTATCTTAAAAAGACTCCTAGACAAGGACTTTTATACCAAAAAAATGGACACCTTGACATATGTGAATTCTATTGTTCCAACTATGTTGGTTGCAAATTAGATAGGAAGTCTACATCTTGCTATTGCACACCTGTTGGTGGGAACATCGTGATTTGGAGAGCAAAAAGCATACAATGACTTTTAGATCTAGAACAGAGGTACTTGAAACTTGAAACAAGAGTAATACCCACCACACTGAACATGCCAAAATCTGTATATTATGAAATATACAATTTCCATTATAGATTGCTACAAGGCATCCAAGCAAGGAAGCTAGCATGTATGGAAGAAAGAAAGAAGTAAAGCTGCACATAATCATTGGATTACAGAGGCCTCTCGGGTATTAGAGAATTGTTTACCATTGGATTGACTATAGACGAATTGTAGATCACTGCCATCTCATGCTCAAGAATTGGAATTGGACCAATGTCCCCAGGTGACATTCATCTTAGTCACTCATGATGTCCTCCTTTCATCCTTTTCTATAGGGAAAGTGTTTTCTGAAAATGCATGTGGTTCCATATTTCTTTCCTTATTTAATCCACCTACTTCTAAAAGTGTTTGTATTGATTCTGGGAAAAACCTTTTATCACATTAAATTCAGTAGTAAGCATTTGACACGGGGACCTTTCCCAAACATATGAAATGTGGACTTTCTAGGTGAGAGGTTTCTATACAACTAGGGATTCCAGTATTCAAAATCCATATATTGTGATGATAAGGTAGTTATTTTTATTACCAACAACTTGCAAGGACGAAACATATAGAGGTTGACTGGCACCTTTTTCTTGAAGATATACTCAAAGAATGGATATTCACCCTTGTCAGCTGAAGACGAAGTAGTTGATCTCTTTACAGAGCATTTGTCTAATAAGTCTTTTTATAATGTACTTAGATATTCACCCTTAGCTGCCAACTGAAGATGATGTTATTGATCACTTTACGAAGCCTTTTCTAATAAGTCTTTTATTATGTAATGAGCAAGCTATGCATTCCAAATATTTATACTCCAACTTGAGGCAAAGTGTAAGTAATGTAATAGGTTTTATGTGTGATCTCTCTTTCACTAGGAAATCTGTGTAATTACACCCTTAAAGGGGGCTTAGCAACCTTATGTAAACATGGTTCCTCACACTTCCAAGTTCTTATAAATAAGTGTTAGTAACTTAGTACTCATCAATAAATTATCAAGAGAGAATCTCCTATCAGCAATATATATCTTACAACTTTTCTTTGATTCTGGGATTCGCTGCTTTTAATGGAGTATTAGCCATGCATCCTAGAGTGAGGCTGTGTTTGCCTACTCATGTGTCGTATTTAGCACACTTCTTAATGGCAAAAATGCATCATTCAGCATTATGCCTGCCTATTTGTGTTTGTTACGTTGTGTTGTTGGCTACTTGTCTACGTGTGTGCCAGCACTCTCTGATTTCTTGTGCTTGTGAAGTAGCACACTATGAACTTGAGTGGTGTTTGCGACTGAGATGATGACCACTGCAACTGTCATTTTGCCCACTAGTGCTTGTTGTTGTTCAAGAAGCTCGTCTATAATCTACTTTGCGCCTACTTCTAGTAATATTTGTTTGTGGGAGAGTGCATTGGACTTATCAGAGAAACCTATAACAGTGTTCATGTTCGTACAACCTGGGTATATATTTTATTACCTTTCCTTCTTGAGTTTGTAAATCTTGTTTGTGCTTGTATGCCTAAGCCAAAAATGGTATTCTCGAATGCTTTGACTAGATGGGGTGTTAGAGAGTAGGTTGGGATTATCACATGCTCCAACTAAACCGGAGGTTAGAAAGTAGGCTTATTAAGGGCATGTCAGTGGCACATTAGTTAATTTAGTCAGTATAGATATGTTTTTCTCTTTACATATATGGGAACTAGAATTTGTTTAATGACACAACTGATCACCTTTCCTAGTTACCTGTTTACAAAAACGTCACTAATGATGGTATTGGTTAAATTTTTATCATGTATTGTTCAAACAAGAAACGATTAGAGTTGGATCTTGGAATATTGGCTCTTTGACAGGGAAATCTTTGGAGATAGTGGATACCATGATGAGAAGAAAAGTCAATATAGCTTGCTTGCAGGAAACCAAGTGAACAGGGGAACGTTGTAGAGAGATTGGAGACACAGGATACAAAATCTGGTATACAGGTATTGATAAACATAGAAATGGCGTAGGTATTATTGTTGATAAGATGTTGAAGGATGACGTCGTCAAGATTATAAGGATGGGTGATAGAATCATAGCTATCAAGGTTGTTCTTGGGGGAAATATTTTTAACATTATTAGCGCTTATGCCCCCCAAGTTGGCCTTAGCGAGGATGCAAAGAAGGATTTTTGGGATGACATGGATGAATTGATGCAAGGAATACCGATCGAGGAGAAGATTATTATTGGGACTGATTTAAATGGCCATGTGGGGAGTAGCAATGCCGGATATGAGAGAGTTCATGGTGGTTTTGGATATGGCAGCAGGAACGGAGAAGGAGAGAGGATATTTAGATTTTGCAGTTGCATATGATATGATTTTGGCAAACACCCATTTCAAGAAAAGAGAATCTCATAAGATTACTTTCAAGAGTGGGCACAACTGTAGCCAAATTGATTACCTCCTTACAAGGGTGGATCGTAACATATGCAAGGATTGTAAAGTGATTCCTGGCGAAGAACTCACGACCCAACATAGGTTGGTGGTTTTGGATATTAACATGAAGATCAATAAAGGCAAGCATAACAGAAACCAAGATAGTAGGATCAAGTGGTGGAATTTTAAAGGAGAAAAGAAATTGACTTTTCATGATAAACTCATCAAGGAGGTAGCTTGGAATTTGGAGTCTGATGTTAACACTATGTGGCATAACATGAGCTCCTGCATAACAAAAATTTCCAAAGAGGTTTTGGAGGAGTCTAAAGGTTGTGGGCCTCCACAGAAGGAGACTTAGTGGTGGAATGATGAAGTACAGAAGGCTATTAAACTGAAAAAGGAGATCTATAGGAGCTTGCCCAAATCTGGAGATGATGCAACGTTCCAAAGATACAAACAAGCAAAGAAAGAAGCTAAAAAGGTTGTTCGGGAGGCAAGGTCTAGATACTTTGATGATATGTATAAGAAGTTGGACACTAGAGAAGGGGAAAAAGATATATATAAAATGGCTCGTATAAGAGAAAGGACAGGAAGAGACTTGAGTCAAGTAAAATGCATAAAGAATGAAGATGGTACATTATTGGTGAAGGACGATGATATCAAGAACCAGTGGAGAAATTACTTCCATAAGCTTTTCAAGAGATATCATTTACACACGACGAGTTTCACCATTTGAGGTCAAGAATTCTTTGAAAAAGATGAAAATGAGAAAGACATGCGGACCAGACAGTATTCCCATTGATGTATGGAAGAGTATGGGGGATGAGGGAGTTACGTGGTTAACAAATTTCTTTAACAAGATCATGAAGACCAAGAAGATGTCGGATGAGTGGAGAAATAGTACTATAGTCCCAATCTACAAGAACAAAGGTGACATTCAGAGTTGTACAAACTACAGGGGTACCAAGCTGATGAGTCGCACGATGAAGCTTTGGGAGAGGATTATTGAGCAGAGGTTAAGATCTATAACGCAGGTATCAAACAACCAATTTGATTTCATGCCTGGAAGATCAACAACAGATGCTATTTTTCTGATAAGGAGGCTTATGGAGAAGTATAGACAAAGCAAAAGAGATCTTCATATGGTGTTTATCGATCTAGATATAGCTTATGATCGAGTACCCAGAGAAGTGTTATGGATGGTTTTGAAGAAAAAGGGTGTGCCTATCCAATACATTGACTTGATCAAAGACAAGTATGATAGCTCTACTGCAAGTGTCAAGACTCTTGGAGGAGAGACACCAACTTTTCCTATCACAGTTGGGGTACACCAAGGATCCACACTCAGTCCATATCTATTTGTTCTTGTTATGGATGAGTTGACAAAGAATGTTCAGGATGATATTCCTTGGTGTATCTTATTTGCTGATGATATTGTTTTGATTGACGAAACTAAAGATGGATTGAATGATAAAGTTAAACGTTGGAGAAAAGCATTGGAATCAAATGGATTGGTGATTAGCAGGAGCAAAACCGTGTATATGCATTGCAATTTCAGCCAATCTCGTAGTGTGAATGATGGAGTCAAGTTGGACGGAGTAGATATACCAAAATGTGATAAATTCTGTTACTTGGGTTCTATTATTCAAATAGACGGGGATGTCCAAAATGATGTTTGTCACCGGATCACTGCAGGATGGTTGAAATTGAGGAGTGCAACTGGAGTATTATGCGATCAGAAGATCCCTCTCAGGTTAAAAAGTAAGTTTTATAGAACAGTTATACGACCAGCCATGCTTTATGGGAGTGAATGTTGGGCGGTGAAGAAACAAGGTCTCAACAAGATGAACGTGGTTGAAATGCGTATGCTGAGATGGATGTGTGGGAAGACAAGAAAAGATCGCTTGAGAAATGACTATATCAGGAATAAAGTGGGGGTGGCGAGCATCGAGGACAAGTTGCGCGAGGGCCGACTCAGATGGTACGGACATGCACAACGCAGACCTACTAGTGGGCCTATACGAAGCAATGCTATTGAGCCAAATACTATAAATAGAAGAAGAGGAAGGCCTAAATTAACATGGGATGAGCTTATAAAGAGAGATTTTGAATCTCTACATCTCAATCAGAATATGGCCCATGATAGAGCTGAATGGAAACGAAGGATCCATGTAGCCGACCCCAACATAGTTGGGATTGAGGCTTAGATGATGATGATGATGATGATGATGATGATGATGATTGTTCAAACAAGAGCATCAAACACCATCGAAAAAGCTAGTTACAACTTCATAAAACAATGTTTTTAATGACATCATTACCACTCTTAATCTACAATATATTCCACTCTTCATAGGGTTCTTAAACGGTCTACAAGAGGTATTGGGTTTGGATCCTCGTAAAATGTAAGGTCATTGGGAAAGAAATCGGACGCCAAAATTATTGAAAAAATATCTCTATAATAAAATAAAAAATGTAATAAAATTGAAGATATCTACTACACATGAAAATTTATATGATTCAATCAATTTTTGTGTTTACTTAATTGTTCAAATGAATTGTAAAAGAAAGATCATGCATCCTAAGAGAATAAAAGCCATTTAACACAAGCTAAATATCAATTGGCGTAGATGAATGTTATACTCAAAACAAACAAAACATTTCAAATGATAGTTACCTTTGTTTGCCTCCACGAGTCAATTTTGAGCACTTGAATACTGGTTCTAACCTCAAAAAACGAGGATCTGTGCCCTTTTTGTTGTAGGAAGCATACAATTTCTTTATCAAGTTAGGCGAAGGTACTTCCCACCTATACTTATACATTCATATTTTAGATAATTTTCATAGTTAACAAGGACAAAGAAAACAATATAAAGAACATGGAGTTGTTTTGCTCTAGGATCCTAAATATGCATTATTGAGCAAAGAAATCCATAATTGGAAGTTTGGAACCAATGTCCTTCTAAAGTATTCATATAATTAGTTAATTTTTATAGTCGAAAAGCAAAAAGAAAACAATACAAAGCACACAAAGTTGTTTTACTCTTGGATCTTAATATGCATTATTGAGCAATGAAATCCATAACTGGAACCAATGTCATCTTAAAATTTTGGACAGGAGCATTTGGAAAATTTTCAACCGATTACTTGACAAGTGCAAGAGATTCAGAGATATGGTGACTTTTAGAAAAAAGTAATCATATATTCTATAACTTTCACAATTTAATATCTCAACCAATTTGCATAAAATAATCATATATTATACATTTTCATAATATATAGAATGTTATTTTATATATGACCAACTATTGAAGATAACACAGAAGAAGAAGAAAAGAAGTGCACGTTTCAACAAATAAATTCAGACATCATATTACAATATGCACTTGTGTAAAGGTTTTACATATTAAAATCATGAAATTAATTCATTTGAACATATATTACCTTATTCATAAAAAATGTACTTGTAGGTGTTCTAAAAATCTCTTCATTTGGTATCACATAAATGTTATCCATGTGATTATCTCAAAATGTGGGTTATGTTAAAGTAGTTGTAGTTTCAAAAGTGGCATCCCAGAGGGCACAAATGCTGGAAGGTGTCAACTTTTCGATTTGCACCTAAGAAGACATATTGGATTATTGAGTAAAATTCCACCATGCATGGCTAAATTGCCTACTAAGTTGCATGGTTTCGACGAACTTTGGTAATTAAAAGCCACGTTAATTATCTACTTTCAATGACTTAATCAAGAATAATCGAGAGAACATAATATGAATCACTTTTACTAGGGCTATCGAGAGAGTATTTGTAAGAAACACTCATCTAAGCCTCAATACCAACCATGTTGGGGTCGGCTACATGGGTCCTTTTCTAATAAGCCATGTTATGGGTCACATTTGCATCAAGATTAAAATTTCAAAATCTCTCCTTTAGTAAGCACTTTTCAAGTAAATTTAAGCTTACCTCTTATTTTTGTTATGCTCAACTCAATAGCATTCTTCAGTTTGGTGCATTTTTTATCAGTATTGCACATTTCCACACAATTTCAAGCAACCTTCAAGTAACCTATCTAGGAATGATACACCCCCACTTTGTTCCTTATATAGTCATTTCGCAAGTGATCTTTGCTTGTCTTCCCATGCATCCATCTAGCATACACATTTCGGCCACACTCATCTTGTTGAGACCTTTTTTCTTCACCGCCCAACCTTTAGTCTCATATAGCATGGTTGATCCTATAGTTGTACTATAAAACTTAATTTTTAAGCATAGGGGCTTATACCACTCCGATTGCATTCCTCCGTTTCAACCATCCTATTGTGATCTTGTGCAAACATTTTCTTGAACATTGCATCCATTAGAATACTAGAAACCAAGTAACAAGACTTCTCACATTTTGGTATATCCACTTCATCCAACTTATCACCATCATGTACAATTATAGAGTCGTTGATATTGCAATACATATAATCCATTTCGCTTCAAGAAATATTAAATCCATTAGATTATGTTAATGTATAGGGACCTTATTGTAAATAGGTAAGTTAGGGACTTCGTTTGTAAAAGACTTAGTGTAAAAATATATATACAAGACTGAGGAATTGAGTAGATGTATTTTCCCACCTTTATTTTACTCGTATTATGGCAGCACAGCACGAGGTTTGAATACCTAATTGATCCAGGGAATAGAACAGCCGCCTCTCCATCCTTTTCCTTCGGCCTCAAAAATAGCCTACTACAGTAAGCATTGTACCAAGACTTTAGAGAATGGAGTTGTTGCATCTTCTCTGACGGTTTTGAATACCTAATTGATATAGGGAGGAGAACACTCGCATCTCCCTCCTTTTCCTTCGGCCTCTACAATAGCCTACGAAAATAAGCATATAGCACGACTTTCGGGAATGGAGCTGATGCATCTTATCGAAGGGTCTATTATCACAGAAAACGCTTCAGGTTGGTATCCCTCTACACCATTGGCCTCAAGGAGCCTTTTGTTATGTCCACCGTGGCTCCCGTCATCCACCAATCCTTTTCAACTACAACAGCAATAATTGTTACTTAATTTGGAAGCCAATCTAGGAGGATAAAGGGACACTAACCTCCTTCAAATCCTTGATCTAGTAGGGTACCCCACCATCTACTCTCATCACGTGAGGTTGTCCTCATCAGCATCAAGAAAGAGGGTTGGAAACCTCTTCTCCACTTAGTAGTATGTTGCAGGTTATTGTAGTAGTGACCATTTTTGCATCTATTCGAGCATGTGTCATGTTACAATACCTGTTTTATATATTCTGTTAATTGTTTTGTTATTTCCATATTACTTGTGGACCTCTCTGTAATTGTTCCAATGTTATATATATGAGGGTGCACACATTGTGCAACCCTACGCTTCCCAAACTTGTTTTGTCTTTCACATGGTACCAGAGCAGTAGATCCAGGCGGCCGTCTCCCTCCCTTCCCTTCCCTCTCTCTCTCTCTCTCTCCGGGTGCCGCCCCCCCCCCCCCCCGCGCGGCACCGCAGCCGCCGGCCAGCAGCAGCCGGGCCGCCGCCGGCCAGCAGCAGGGCCGCCGCCGGCCCCGTAGCAGCAGCAGCCGGCCGGGCAGGCCAGCCGCCGCCGCCGCCGGGCGGGCAGCAGGCGCGGGCCAGCCACCCAGGGCCGGTCCTCTTCTCCGCCGCCGGGGCCTAATACGCCTCCGCGGCCCGTTGCCACTGGGCTGTTGGCTACGTAAAGGTCTGGTGGCTTGAACTGACGTAGAAGTTTTTTCCAGTTCCGTGCCTGCCTGCCCGTGTAGACCCTTGTGTCGCCGGGCTTTGATCTGCGCTTAGACGTAGATCGTATGTGAGAGGTCTTCTCTGTGTTTGTTGTGCCTGCTGTGCCTGTCTGACGGCATAGACCGTCTCCTGCTTGTTCGTGCCTGTTCCTGCTGTGCCTACTGCTACCATGGCGTCTTCGCATGATGACTTCCGCCGTCAAGTTACTACTGTGAAGCTTGATGGGCGTAACTACCCACACTGGGTCTGCTCCATGACGATCTATGCTAGATCCCAGGGCAAGTACTCACACCTTATCCGTGCGGGTCCAGACGCACCTGCCGCAGACGCTGATGCTAAAGATGTGAAGGCGTATGACGACTGGGTTCGTGATGACTCCACCGTGATGACCTGGATTCTCAACAGCAGCATCGAGAAGATCAGTGTCACACTTCTTCACCTGCCTACGGCGAAGCAGATGTGGGATCAGCTCGCCGGGACTTACTCGCATAGTCAGAACCCCAAGAAGGTGTTTGACATCACCAAGCAGCTGGGACGTCTACAGTTCATGGGGACAGATATTTCTGACTACTTCTCTGACTTCACTGGATTATGGGGAGAGCTGGAATCCTATCATCCTCTCTCCACGGACCTGGCTACTATGCAGCGTCAGCGCCAGGAACTTCAGTTGGTTCAGTTTCTCTGTGGCTTGCCCGAGTCATATGCTGGAGTTGTGGACCAGATCCTTGCTAGTGACCCTCTGCCGTCACTACAGAGTGCCTACAAACGCCTTCAGCGTTTGCCTTCGTCGTCTGCCTCTCTGACTCCTGATGTTGGAGATTCTTCGGCCCTTGCTGCTTCTTCTGGTCGTGGTCGCGGTCGTGGCCGTGGTCGCTTTGCTGAGAGCCGTCCTCCCCTGGGTGGAGGACGAGGACGGGCTGCTCCGGGTCGTGGAGCCTCTTCTACTGCACCTACTACTGGTGCGCGTCCTCAGTCGGGACAGCGCCTTTGTACCTTCTGTGGTCGGTCCAACCATATTGAAGAAAAATGCTGGGAGAAATATGGTAAGCCGGCGTGGGCCAATGCCGCTGCGGACTCCACTACTACTGCTTCAGAAGGGACGACTCAGGCTACTGACTCTGCTTCCTCGAGTGCGACTGCTGATTACATCCGTGCTGAGGTGGAGCGCCTCCTTCTTGAGCGCGCCGGTGCGTCGTCTCAAGCTTCGACTAGTGGAGCTCATGCTGCCACCTACTCTGGTTATGATACTGCCTTTCTGAGTTCTTCCTCTACACCTGGTAATACTAAATGGGTCATAGACTCCGGTGCCTCTTCGCATATTTCTGGAAATAAATCATTGTTTCGAAAATTATTTACACCTGCTAGACCCTCTTCTGTCATGTTGGCCGATGGTTCTAAGTCTGCAGTGGTTGGAGTAGGGGATATTTCTTCTGATTTTCTGCTGAAATCTGCCTTATATGTGCCGCGATTTCCTTTGAATCTGTTGTCTGTTAGCAAGATATTGCGGAGCTTACAGTGTAGTCTGACTTTTATTCCTGGATCTTGTGTTTTTCAGGACCTTCGCACGAGGATGAAGATTGGTGGGGGGTATGAAGGTGCTGATGGACTCTTCTATCTGGATCAGTTACCTAAAGCTGCTAAAGCATCTGTGACGTCTGCTTTATCTACATCTGTTTCTGCATTACAGTGGCACTACCGGCTGGGCCATCCCTCATCTGAGAAGCTTAGATATTTGGTGTCTGATATTGGTGTTTGTCGTTTTCAGTGCGAGTCATGTCAACTTGGAAAGCAAACTCGTGCTGTTTATCCTAGACGCAGTCAAATTAGCAGTAAAAATATATTTGATATAGTGCATTCTGATGTATGGGGACCTTGTCATGTGCCTAGTTTATCTGGTCATAAGTATTTTATTCTGTTTATTGATGACTTCTCTCGGACTACTTGGTTATTTATGATGAAAAGTAGGTCCGAAGTTTTGTCTGTTATCAAATTCTTCTTTGCTGAAATAAAAACTCAATATGGCATGCCTGTAAAAAATTTTCGTACTGATAATGCACTGGAATTTGTTAAAAAGGATGTGGATGTTTTTTGTAAATCTGTGGGTACGATACATCAGACCTCTTGTGCTTATACACCCCAGCAAAATGGTGTGGCTGAGCGTAAAAATAGACATGTGTTAGAAGTTGCTAGAACTATTATGATGCATGCACATGTTCCTCGCTCGTTTTGGCCTGAGGCCATATTGACTGCTTGCTTTCTGATAAATCGTATGCCATCATCTGTGATTGGGAACCAAATACCTATTCAGGTGCTCCAACCCGATATTCCGCTGTTTACTGTGCCTCCTAGGATTTTTGGATGTACCTGTTTTGTCCGGTTAGTTGGACCTACTTCTGATAAATTGTCTCCTCGTGCTGAGAAGTGCATTTTTTTGGGGTACTCCCGTACCCAGAAGGGATATCGGTGCTACAGCCCTACTGCAAGGAAATGGTTTACTAGCAGTGATGTAGTTTTCTTTGAAGATACTCCTTATTATTCGGCTAGTGGTGACAGTTTACAGTCTGATCTCATTGCTTCGCCTCTACCTGTTGTTTCTGAATGTGTGCCTGACATTACTGATAAAGTCACTACTGAGGCTGATAAGCCTCCTCTGATAGTTTATCAACGCAGGAACAGAGTGCCTTCTACTCAAGAAACCCCCCATGAAAACCAATCTTCACCTCCAGAAGGTTCTGCTACACCTGAGGTACCCTCTGATCTTCACTTACCCATTGCTCTTAGAAAGGGTACTCGTTCCTGCACATCACACAGTATTGCTCAGTTTGTTTCTACTGACCATCTGAATATCCATTCTAGCAATTTTGTTTATGCCTTATCTGCTGTTGCTGTACCAAAGAATATCCAGGATGCTTTACAGAGTACTGGTTGGGTGTCTGCTATGAAGGAGGAGATGTTAGCTCTTGCTGAACGTGATACTTGGGAGTTGGTGGATCCACCTCCTCAGTGCAAACCGGTCGGTTGCAGATGGGTGTATGCTGTGAAATATCAACCTGATGGCACTGTTGAGAGGCTCAAGGCACGCTTAGTTGCTAAAGGCTACACCCAGACGTATGGTATTGACTATTTTGAGACATTCTCTCCTGTTGCTCGCCTTAATTCTGTTAGAATTCTTCTGTCTGTTGCTGTTAATCTTGACTGGCCTTTGTTGCAACTTGATGTCAAAAATGCCTTCTTGTATGGTGACTTGCAAGAAGAGGTCTATATGGAGCAACCTCCTGGGTTTGTTGCTCAGGGGGAGTCTCACAAAGTTTGCAGATTAAAGAAGTCTATTTATGGGCTTAAGCAGAGTCCCCGGGCTTGGTTTGATAAATTGAGCAAAATTATGATTGATTTTGGGTTTCTGCGGTCTCAGGTGGATCATTCTGTTTTTACCAAGACGACTTCAGCTGGTATTATTATTCTGATTGTCTATGTTGATGATATTATCATATCTGGCAGTGATTCTCTTGGTATTCAGGCTACTAAATCTCATCTGGGCAAACATTTTGCTACTAAAGATCTGGGCAAGCTTCGATACTTTCTGGGCATAGAAGTTTCTAGAAATTCTAATGCCCTTGTGCTGTCTCAGAGAAAATATGTCCTAGACATACTGCAGGAGACTGGTATGCTGGGGGCGAGACCCGCTGATATTCCTCTAGATCCCAATGTAAATTGGGATGATGATTCTTCTCCTCTGTTTGCTGATCATAAAAAGTACAGGAGGCTGATTGGTAAACTTATTTATTTGACTGTCACCAGAGCTGATATTTCTACTGCAGTGGGTCTTCTTAGCAGATATCTTGATAAGCCCAGACAGTGTCACTGGGATGCTCTTTGTCAGATCCTACGATATTTGAAAAAGTCTCCTGGCAAGGGACTTCACTACAGGAAGCATGGACACTGTTCTCTTACGGGGTACTCTGATTCTGATTATGCAGGTAGCAGAGTTGACAGAAAATCCACTTCTGGGTATTGTACATATGTTGGAGGAAATCTGGTTACCTGGCGCAGTAAAAAACAAAATGTTGTGGCCAGGTCAAGTGCTGAAGCTGAATATAGGGCCATGGCCCATACTGCCTGTGAATTGCTGTGGGTGCGCTCTCTGATAAGAGAGTTTGGAGTTGACTCTTCTTCTTCTGCTATACCTATGCACTGTGATAATAAAGCTGCTATTTTCATTGCAAATAATCCAGTCTATCATGAGCGCACTAAACATATTGAGGTAGACTGTCATTTTATTCGGGAATCTATTCTGACTGGCAAGATCTGCACTCCCTTCACTCGTTCTGAAGACCAAGTTGCTGACATCTTCACCAAGCTGCTGGCGAAGAAGCAATTTTGCATTTTGATGGACAAGTTGGGCATGATTGATATCTATGCTCCAACTTGAGGGGGAGTGTTACAATACCTGTTTTATATATTCTGTTAATTGTTTTGTTATTTCCATATTACTTGTGGACCTCTCTGTAATTGTTCCAATGTTATATATATGAGGGTGCACACATTGTGCAACCCTACGCTTCCCAAACTTGTTTTGTCTTTCACACAGGTTATTGTAGTAGTGACCATTTTTGCATCTATTCGAGCATGTGTCATGTAAGTCGTTGTCGTCAGCCCCTCCTACTCCAAACTCTAGTCTAGTAGTCTCATTGGTCTAATTTGACCTCTTCTTCTCGATCTTGTCATGGCTTAGAAGGAGGTCGCCATTATTGTTCATCCTATTGTTACTATGCCCTTTCTTCCCATAGTGAGTGCATTATAGACGGCCTCATCCACCAGTACATCAACCTCTGAGACCTCTCCTCCTCGTCCCCATCCACATGTGGAGGGACCAACGTGAGTATTCATGGTAGAGATCATGGTGGATTTATTAGTAGCAGTATGTGTGGTTTGATCCAAATATTCATGTGAGAGGCATTTGTATGCTTTAACAAAAGAGGAAAGTTTTGGGCTCAAAAAAGGATTTGATTGTGCACACCTTCATACTCACATCAAAGGTTGGCGACAAACTTGATGACAGAAATTGATCCCTTTACTTCTAAATCTCTTTGAGGTCGAAGGATAGAAAAAGTAAGGCATTAAAGATCATCAGTGATGCTAGTGACTTCGCCAAAATATGGAGTTAAAGATGTGTCGTTTTGTTGGAAATAGTACATTTCCATGGTCACATCATACATGCGTGATATGTTTGATGATGTCATACATGTGTGATATGTTTAATGAGTACATCAAGTGGAGATGGTCCCAGACATCTTTGCACGTCTCAAAGCGATTGGTGATAACTACCACGTGAACCTCCATGAAACTCCACAAGATAGACGAGAATTATGCACCCATTCGTTGCCATTGTTGTTGAGAAAGAGTCAGTAATTTCGGAAAGCTTAGTGTTGCACAATGTGTGCACCCTTCTATTTATAGTAAAGAGACAATTACAGAGAGGTCCACATATATTGTAAAATAACAAAATAAATAACAAAACACATATAACAGAACATATATATTAACGCTCCCCCTCAAGTTGGGAGCATGGACATCAATCATGCCCAACTTGTCCACCAGAGAGCAGAAATGTTTCTTAGCCAGCAGCTTTGTGAAGATATCAGCAACCTGGTCTTCAGAGCGAGTGAAAGGAGTGCAGATCTTGCCAGTAAGAATAAACTCCCGAATAAAATGGCAGTCAACCTCAATATGTTTGGTGCGCTCATGATAAACAGGATTGTTGGCAATGAAAATAGCAGCTTTGTTGTCGCAGTGCATGGGTATAGCAGAAGAAGACTCGACCCCAAGTTCTTTTAAGAGAGAGCGCACCCACAGAACAGAAGTTCACAGGCAGTATGGGCCATGGCCCTGTATTCGGCATCAGCACTAGATCTGGCAACCACATTTTGTTTCTTGCTTCTCCATGTGACCAGATTGCCTCCAACATAAGTACAGTAACCAGAAATGGATTTCCTGTCAGCTTTGCTCCCTGCATAGTCAGAATTAGAATAACCCTCAAGAGAACAGTGTCCATTTTTCCTATAATGAAGTCCTTTGCCCGGGGACTTTTTCAGATATCTCAGAATATGACATAGAGCATCCCAATGACACTGTTTGGGTTTATCTAGGAACCTGCTACGAAGGCTCACTGCAGTAGAAATGTCAGCTCTAGTCGCAGTCCAATAAATCATCTTACCAATCAGCCTTCTATACTTCTTATTATCAGCAAAAACTGGAGAAAACTCATCATCCCAATTGACATTGGGATCTAGAGGAGTGTTAGCAGGTCTAGCTCCAAACATACCTGTCTCCTGCAAGAGATCTAAGACATACTTCCTCTGAGACAGCACTAGAGCATTAGAGTTTCTAGATACCTCTATTCCCAGAAAATACCGAAGCTTGCCCAAATCTTTAGTAGCAAAGTGTTTGCAAAGATGGGCTTTAGTAGCCTGAATACCAAGAGAGTCACTGCCAGACAGAATAATATCATCTGCATATACAATCAGAATAACAATACCAGCAGAAGTCTTCTTAGTGAAGAATGATCCACCTGAGATCTCAGAAACCCAAAGTCAATCAGAAATTTGCTTAATTTATCAAACCAGGCACGAGGACTCTGTTTGAGCCCATAAATAGACTTCTTTAGCCTGCAGACTTTGTGTAACTCCCCCTGAGCAACAAACCCAGGGGGTTGCTCCATATAGACTTCCTCTTGTAAATCACCATACAAGAAGGCATTTTTCACATCTAACTGCAGCAAGGGCCAATCAAGATTAACGGCCAATCAAGATTAACAGCAACAGAAAGTAGAACTCTGACTGAATTAAGACGAGCGACCGGAGAGAAAGTTTCGAAATAATCAATACCATAAGTTTGCGTATACCCTTTTGCAACTAGACGTGCCTTCAGACGTTCTACAGTGCCATCAGGATGGTATTTCACAGCATACACCCATCTGCAGCCTACAGGCTTACACTGAGGAGGTGGATCCACCAACTCCCAAGTATGTCTATCAGCAAGAGCAAGCATCTCCTCTTTCATAGCAGATGTCCAAGCCGTACTGTTTAAGGCATCATGAATATTCTTTGGAACAGTAACAGCAGACAAGGCAGAAACAAAATTGCTAGCATGGACATTCAGATGATCAGTAGATACAAAATGAGCAATATTGTGAGATGTGCAAGAACGAGTACCCTTCCTGAGAGCAATGGTTATATCAAGATTAGAGGTTACCTCAGGTGTAGCAGAACCTTCTGGAGGTGAAGATTGGTGTGGTTGGGGGGGGGGGGTTCTTATTCAGGAGGTGCCCTGTTCCTGCGCTGATAAACAATGATAGGAGGAGTCGTATGTTCAGGAATCACAATATCAGAATTATCAGAAACACACTCAGTAGTAACAGGAAGTGGGAGAGCAATAATATCATATTGTAGACTATCTCCTCCAGTAGAATAGTAGGGTGTATCCTCAAAAAAGACAACATCGTTGTTGGAAAACCATTTTTTCGCAGTAGGACTATAGCATCTATATCCTTTGAGGACGAGAATATCCCAAAAAAATACATTTCTCAACACGAGGAGACAGTTTATTATAAGAAGGTCCAAGCAATCGCACAAAACATGTACAGCCAAAAATCTGAGGAGGTACAGTAAATAAAGGTGTCATGGTGCAGAACTTGTACAGTTATTTTGTTCCCAATCACAGATGAAGGCATTCTATTTCTCAGAAAACAGGCAGTCAGGATAGCCTCAGGCCAAAACAACCGAGGTACATGGGTATGCATCATAATAGTTCTGGCAACCTCTAACAGATGTCTATTTTTCCGCTCAGCTACTCCATTTTGCTGGGGTGTATACGCACAAGAGGTCTGATGTAAAGTGCCAACGGATTTGCAAAATGAAGCTACTTCTTTTTGAACAAACTCAAGAGCATTATCAGTGCGAAAAATTTTAACAGGCATATTACATTGAGTTTTCACCTCAGCAAAAAAGAATTTAATAATAGTCAGAACTTCAGGCCTACTCTTCATCATAAACAACCAAGTGGCCCGAGAAAAGTCATCAATAAATAGAATAAAATATTTGTGTCCAGACAAACTTGGCACATGACAAGGACCCCACACATCAGAATGAACTAAATCAAAAATCTTTTTGCTACTAATCTGAGAACATTTAGGATAAACAGCCCTAGTCTGCTTTCCTAACTGACAAGACTCGCACTGAAACATATGTGTGCCAACATCGGAAACAATATGTCACAGCTTCTCAGAAGACGGGTGCCCAAGTCGATAGTGCCATTGTAGAGCTGAAACGGAAGAGGATAGTGCAGAAGCCACAACAACTTTGCATACTTTTGGCAAATGATCTAGATAATAGAGTCCATCAGATCCTTCATGCCCCCCACCAATCTTCATCCTCGTACGAAGGTCCTGAAAAACACATGAACCAGGTATAAAGGTCAGGCTACAGTTCAGACTTCGCACTATCTTGCTGACCGATAATAAATTAAGAGGAAACCGAGGCACATATAAAGCAGATTTCAGCAGAAAATCACAAATAATATCTCCGACTCCAAAAACAGCAGACTTGGACCCATCAGCAAGCATGACAGAAGACTTATTAGCAGGTTTAGATAAATGTCTGAATAAAGCTCTGTTTCCAAAAATATGAGAGGAAGCACCCGAGTCTATGACCCATTTTGTATTACCAGCACTAGAGGAAGGAGTATTGAGGAAGGCAGTGTCACAACCAGAATAAGTGGCAGTGTGGGCTCCACTAGTCGATGCAGCAGAAGACGAGCCAGTGCGCTCAAGTAACAAGCGCTCCACTACAGCACGGATGTAGTCGGCAGTCACACCCGAAGAATCAGACCCAGCAGGCTGTGTAGCTACCTCAGAAACAGTAGTAGTAGAGTCAGTGGCCGCATTGGCCCATGCCGGTTTACCATATTTCTCCCAGCATTTTTCTTCGATATGGTTGGACCGGCCACAGAAGGTACAGAAGCGTTGTCCTTGCTGAGGACGCGCAGCAGCAGAAGGTGCAGCAGGAGGAGCTCCACGTCCAGAAGTAGCACGTCCCCATCCTGCACCGAGGGGAGGGCGGCTGTCAGAAAATCAGCCACGACCGCGGCCACGGCCAGACATGGCTGCAAGGGCAGTGGAGTCCCCAACATCAGAAGACAGTGTCAGTGACGAAAAAGGCAGGCGTTGAAGGCGCTTGTAGGCACTCTGCAGAGATGAAAGTGGATCGCTCGCCAAGATCTGATCAACTACACCAGCGTAAGACTCTGGCAACCCATGTTTAAAATGTCAATTTTGATGTCGTTTCGATTGGTCCAGAAACAGAAATTTACTGAAATTTCGACCGAAATTTCGATATTTTACGTCTTTTCGACACAAGGTTTCGATGCAAATTTTGACATTTTCGATGACCAAATAAAGGAATTAAGTCATAATTTTTTACCATGATGATCTATATACATAAATACACCTAATTATACAATAATATCATATGTTGGTATAGGATAGGGGGCTCCTACATTTTTGAGTGAAAATACACAAAACTGTTTCGATCAGGATTTCGATGATGCAATGTATACATACATATATTCTTATGTAATAACATGTTAGATCTTATATTTTGGATTGAATTAACTCAGAGGGGTCTCCCACATTTATTTAGGATTTTTAAGATTTTTAAAAAAATTATAATGCAATAAAAAAAATCGAAATTTTGGCTATTTGGACCGGTCCATTTCGATGTCTGGTAGTGGTCGAAACCGAAATTTCGCAATTTCGACCAAAATTTTAAACCATTCGGGCAGGCAGCCCACAAAAAACTGGACCAACTGCAGCTCTCCTCGCTGACGTTGCATTGTGGCCAAGTCTGTGGACAGTGGGTGGTAGGACTCCAGCTCCCCCCACAATCATGTAAAGGCAGAAAAATAATTTGCAATGTCCGACCCCTTGAAGTGTAAACGTCCCAGCTTCTTGGTGATGTCAAACACCTTCTTGGGATTCTGGCTATGCGAGTATATACTGACGAGCTAATCCCACATCTGCTTCGATGTAGGCAGTCGAAGAAGAGTGACACTGACTTTCTCAACGCTGCTGTTGAGAATCCACGTCATCACGGTCGAGTCGTCCTTTACCCAGTCATCATACGCCTTCACATCTTTGGAATCGGTGTTCTCTGCAGGTTGTGTCGGACCGGCACGGATCAAGTGCGAGTATTTTCCTTGGGATTTAGCATAGATCACCATGGAGCATACCCAGTGCTGGTAGTTGTTCCCGTCAAGCTTAACAGTCATAACTTGACGGCGTGATTCATCTCCAGAAGATGCTATGAGAGCAACAGAAAAAAAAGGTAGCAGAGTCCCGAAACTCAGACACACAGGCACAGGCAGGCAGGAGCAGGTAGAAGACGATCTACGTCGTCAGGAAGGCAGTAGCAGGCACAGATCCACAACGACTGGAACCTCTCACATATACGCTACGCCGGAGCGCAGCAGAGAACTCGGAGGCGCAACGGCCTACACGGGCAGGCAGGTAAAAATAACCGAAACCGACGGTCTACGTCAAGAAGAAATCAAGCCACCGGATAGTCGGGGGCAAAAACGCAGCCCTCACAAATCAACGCAGCCCGGTGGCAGGCAGCCGCGGAGGCACTCCGGCCCCTGCGGCCTGGTAAGCCCGGCTACCCGGCGGCTCTGCCGGCCTGCTGCCACGGCGGGCGGGGCTGGTCGGCGGGGGGGCGGAAAGAGAGAAGGGAGGGAGCGAGGGTTTGGTGGCAGCTGGATCTACTGCTCTGGTACCATGAGAAAGAGTCAGTAATTTCGGAAAGCTTAGTGTTGCACAATGTGTGCACCCTTCTATATATAGTAAAGAGACAATTACAGAGAGGTCCACATATATTGTAAAATAACAAAATAAATAACAGAACACATATAACAGAATATATATATTAACAGTTGTAGTGTCCCCCTTAGACAGACTCTTCGTGAGATGTTTGTATCTTCCTCGTTCCTTAAATTAGATTTCTCAGCTGCAACTCCATTGAGTGATGTTATTCTATTTAGGCTTGTGGTTGGTGATGACTTGATTTTAGACCAGAAGGGACGGTTGAAGAGCGGGAATTGTCGTTCTCTTCTTCTCAATCATTGTGGAGATCTAGAACTAAGGACACAACATGTAGAAGTAGTACCTGGCATGTTCGTAAGTTATATTGCGTGTTGGGAATTTGCACGTCGTGTAGATCAAAAGCTAGGAAGTCGGAGCTAGAGAAGCACACCCCGTGTAGGTGTTGTACATGGTGTCCTTAAGCTACACATGTACAATTGATGTACAGTGTGTTGACCAAAAGTTAAGGGAGATTGAGATTCATGATGTCTTAGAAACTGACATCGCTTGTCTGGAGCGTGCATAGCGTGTGGTTGATGTAGAGTCTGGTGTGTAACTACACGCCTTGTAAATGAAGTACATGTCGTATAGTATTATGTTGCTTTGACGTGCCCCTTTCGAGCTCAAAACACGGCGTGTAGTTGTGTTACACGATGTGTAATGCGCCGCTTAGGTGTTTTTGGTCGGAAAATCTGGCCAAAACAATGAGCAAGTAAGATCAACCTTTTCTCTATCTCAGTAAATAAATCTAGCGATGACGAAGGACCTTGGGAATGAGGATCTTGGAGAAATAGGAGAAAGTTGTGGATGATTTGAACTGCGCCTCTTTCCCTATACGGACATCAATGTCGATGTGGCTCAATACAACGGAGATGACTTCCATTGTGAGTGTGATGAAGACGATTATTGAAGTTGGTAGAGATGACTTCAACCATGAAGATGACAGAGAGGATCGTCAGAGTTGGTGGAGATGACGACGGCAACGAGAAACTACCATGTGAACGCCAATGTCAGTGGCAGAATTGGCTGCAATAATTGGGAGTGACTATTGGCTGACTTCTTCTATTAGGATTAGGTTTACAAGCCACTCGACTGAGATACCATGTGGAATACAAAAACACCGGAGCAACTTGTGTATCTTATTATGAAAAGAGCACGCCTATTTATATAGACTTAGGTGATGTCCAACAATTAAATTACACAATGTCACTAATCCCAGGGAATAAGAAATGAAGAATAAAAGATAAGGAATAAATAATGATTCTTTTATATTTGAACAATATCAAACAAATTTTCTACATGCCAATAGAATTTCCCCATCGATACAAAAAGCCATGTATTCTCCGACATTCCTGTAATGTCAACAAATGTAACACTAGAGAGTGTGTCAGTGGTTGAAACGTCACATATCGGTGAGATGAGTAAACTATGGCAAAATTTTCAAGAGCGGAATTCAAATGACAAACCATAAGCCAACATATAGCATACTATCAACATTGACATAAAAGAACAATACTTCACCCATTTTATCACCAAAGTATATGTAAATGGATCGAAGATGTTCCACATTTCCTATCACTGTTGACGATCAGACTTACAAAGGTTGTCTTGGTTACTCGTCAAATTAAACATAGTGGTATAAATTATGCATTCCTCTATATGCAATTATACAAGAAAAACAAGCAGAAAAAATGTAAACTGAGCAAGTAGATCAAAGGAAGTGAAAAGGTAATGTTGCACAGTTCATGGATATCAGGGGTTATAATATAAAGACTGAAACAATGCTTTCGAAAAGAAGCTAGTGTGTCTTGGTTACTCGTCAAATTAAACATAGTGGTATAAATTATGCATTCCTCTATATGCAATTATACAAGAAAAACAAGCAGAAAAAATGTAAACTGAGCAAGTAGAGCAAAGGAAGTGAAAAGGTAATGTTGCACAGTTCATGGATATCAGGGGTTATAATATAAAGACTGAAACAATGCTTTCGAAAAGAAGCTAGTGTCACCAAAGCAAGCAATCTATCACAAAAAAGATGGAAATGAATTCTCCAATTTCCTTGTCACAAAAGGAAACAGTCAAATTACAACTATATACCATGGTATGCTCATGAAGCAGAAAGATCACGTACTCACAAGCCAAAAGTCTAGTGTTACACAAAAGTAAATAAACGTGAATTTCTACGGAGTAAAGACAGATAAACATGACGTTGACATTCATTACATCTATACAACTATAAAAAGAGTGAATGTTTTCTTTTAATTACAATTATACCACTACCCAATCAAATCACTCCATTTTCAAAAAGATAGTCTCTCCTTAGCTCACGCTCTTCTCGCCTTTTTTTTGTGAATTTCTACTTTCTATTTTTTTTTCAACTCCAAACGTCATTCCCTACATACAATGAGAAACGACCCACTCCTCACCCCACTCTCTATTGTAACTGATCCACTTGCCACGTTATGCACTTGGTCGCAATAGTAGCAAACGCGAGAGCTATTGTTTGAGTCAATCTATAACCGATATAGAAGCCATTAACTCCCCCACGATCAAAATCTCCCTCCCTCCTTAGCTCAGTAACTCCCAACTCTTTCCTCAATTACGTTTCATTCTCCTATAACTTCCCTATTATCACGCACCCTTTATCTCCGCCCTTTACTCTTCCGATCATTACTCGGTTGGTTGCAACACTGCTGATCATGTACAACATGACAAAAAAATCAACTTGCAGACTGCCATACCCATCACGTCTCCATCACAAACCCTCACTACTTCCGTCATTGTTCTCCCTTTGAATTCGTTCTCGAGTCCATTTTTGCTTCATATTCCTTTTGATTTTTGCAGGTTGTCATTTCTCATTTTGGTTGTGGTATTGCGTGGTTGGAGCCTCGACGGACAGCGTGTCCCTAAGGCAAACGTTGGTACTCAAATGCCAAATAAGAAACGCTTGGACACGATGATTCTCATGCTCATTCATGAGTATGTTTTCTAATCGGAGCTCTAGGGTGAGTTCCAGGCGGATGGCACCAACAACAGCACCAGGGATAGAAAGGCCACCTACCATGTTCTTCCAGTTCAGTATCCTACCCCGTCTGCAGCTGATTGGATTAGAAAAATAAGCAGCCCTGACTCAACATCCATCTTGCTCTTTCCTACCTTGACAGTCTCTTATGGCTATCAACATTTGAGTATTAAAAACGCATCTTGATAATAGTCAGTTCTATTACGAAAAATGCCTATGACCTTGTACTTGTAGATACTATGTAGCAAAGTTGGCAGACATACCACCTTTCCTTTCCTTTGATGACTGGGAGTATATCTAACAGCAAGTTAAACAGAAGGCCTAGTTCATTGAAAGTAATCCAAAGTCAAACGTTGATTATACAGATCACAAATACGGGAGAAGTTGTTGGCCAAAGTACATGATGCCACTCACTAGGTGGAGTATCACATTGATTACGGAAAATTACAAACACTTATATCATCATCCTTCATCGGAGGCCCATCAGTCATTGTCCTTCGGATTGTACAAGTCCCTTCCCTTGAGCCCATGCACGCAAGGATGTACTACGCCTTATACGAGGGCACAGGTAAAATGATCTACTAGGATATATGCTATGTTCTTTACCTGATTTTATTTTTATGATATTATGTATTTGTTGTTGGTAATCGATTTGTAACTTGAGATACATCTGCAACTGTATTATATCACGTATTGTGTAGTCTTCCATGTCCTTTGATGGTATTGTTTTTTAGACACTCGGTCGTCAACATGCTTGGATGTCAACGCTCTGCGTTTGTAACTAACAGTAAGTCAAGGGAATAATAAACATACGTGCATCTATTAAATTTCCGTTTTACTATCTCCCATTCCTCTATAATGTTACATACATTCTGAATAAAGCTACGTCACATGAAAAGAGTCAAGGTAATTTTCAAATGTATTGTGTTCTACTACACGCTCGCCATTTATTCGATCTGACTTTCACCAACATGTATAGGAACAAACAACTTCTTATGCTTTATTAATTATGGCTGTTTCTCAAGGCTGATGAAAAATACATAGGATAATGATGTTGCCTAATGCCGCATAGCAAGATAGTACGGTGACAAACTATTTGTATTCTAGAACGAGGACAGATAGCATGAGGAAAAGTTACACTGATTTTGGTGTACACAGTATCACTGTATTTACATATTGTATAAAAAGATGACTTGTTTATGCATTTACATGTCTGTAAGTAGAATTTATGAGAGTGCAGAACAACCACTATGTAGTTCCATTGTTTCATGTTTGCTTGTAGGTGATTATCCTCTCGCTTTAACATTAAGATGACTTATTTTGGTTGCTAATTAATTGTTTAATTTTTTTTCTTCGTGATTTTTGTTTATGACTCACTTCAAATCACTACATGATTGCTTCATTGTATTCAAGTACCAGATTCTACAACAAAGTCCTAGATATTTTGTAGTTTGTTCCCTTATGTGTAATTCTCAATTTTCTGATAAAGAATCTAAATTTGTTACCTATCGTTGTGCATATTCTAATTAGGTCTTCCCTCCCAATACAACACTTAAATATTGAAAATAAAAGAAATTTAGAAAAAGTTTTTCCAGTACAAGGACTACATGAGTAAGATAAAATTTGCACTAGGTTGTCTAATTTATTGAGCATTATTTAGAAAACAAGTAATCACTTCATTGATATTGTTCCATTAATTTAAAACAAATAATGTGAACTATGTTATTGTTCTCAACTTCTCATTAAAATAAATTTGGGGGTGGTAAAAATAAAATATGAATAAACAAGTTTATTTTTCCATATAATTGAAAATTTTAAAGTTTCAATGAAATTTAAATAAAATGTACTCCTATGTATTTTTTTCATATATTCATTAATTCTACATGTATCAAATGTTTAAGTCAAATTTATTGGTATAAATTCATTGATCTTTACACGTGTATTTTTTAATTGGCTAAAAACAAATAACAAATTTCTTAATTATTGTAGTGCATATCCAAGATACATCTTCCCTCGCAATACAATACTTAAGTATTGCACAAAAGGAGTTAGAAAAAGTAGTTCCAATACCGGGACTCGATGATGTGGGTTATGTTGTCTAATTATAAAGTTTGCATTAACTTATCTAATTTATTGAGTAATATTTTGAAAACTGTAATCAATTCATTGACATGTTTTCATTGAAAAAGATAATGTGGATTACGTTAATGTCTCATCCAATGTTTTTTTCAGAGAAGTAAAAATAAAATATGAATAAACAAGTTTTATTTTTCCATATTATTGAAAATTATGGAAAGTTTGTATGTAGTATATACTCCTATGTATTTTTATATATTAATTTATTCTATGTTTCAGATGTTTAAAGTAAAGTGTATTGACATAAATTCATTGGTTCATTTCACATCAAATGTTAAAGTTAAAATGTAGCAAACTTGTACAAGGTTTATCATGTGTATCATCTGATGCATCTTGAAACTATCTGATGTTAATTCGCTAACATTATCTTTTGATATTTACCCCTACAAAAATAACCATTAAATGTTAGTTCACGACACTTTAACTTTTCATGTAATACTTGAACATTCTACTCATAATTGCGCGTCACAAGATTGTGAGCTTATTTTGTTTCATATTGTGTTCAAGTACCAAATTCTACAACAAAATTAGTAGATATTTTGTAGTTTATTCCCATACGTGTATTTCTTAATTCTCTCAAAGCAAATAACTAAATTTGCTACTTACTGTAGTGGATATCCTAAATGTATTTCCTACTAATATAATATTTAGATATTGAAAAATGGAATTCATAATGTATTTCCAATAGAGGGACTAGACGAGTAAGATACAATTTGCATTAACTTGTCTAATTTATTCAGTATTATTTAGAAAATGAGTAAACACTCCATCAATACTGTTCCAATAAAACAGATAATGTGAATTACGTTATTGATCTCAAGCAATTGTTTTTTTTTGGGGTAAATTTTTTTTTGAAGAAACAAGTTTTATTTTTCCAATAGAGTTGAAAAACTAATGCAAGTGTGTATGCAATGTTCATATATTCATTTATTATACATATATCAGAATTTTGAAGTCAAATTTATTGGCCTATATTCGTTGGTTCTTTACATATGTATTTCTTAAATGGTTGAAAACAAATAACTACATTTGTTACTTATTATACTGGATATCTTAAATACATCTTCCCTCTCAATACAATACTAAAATATTGAACAAAAAGGAATTAGAAAAAGCATATCCAATAAAGGGACTAGATGAGTAAGATAAAAATTTGCATTAACTTTTCTAATTTAGTGAGTATTGTTTAGAAAATAAGTAATCATTCCATCAATATTGTTTCATTAAAGCAGATAATATGGATTATGTTATTTTTTATCATGAAATTGTTTTGGTGGGGGAGGTACAAATATATATGAAAGAAAAAGTTTTATTCATCCATGGAATTGAAAATTATGGAAAGTCTGTATGTAACATAAATAGAATATACTCCTATATATTTTTTTCAAATATTCAAATATTCTACATATATCAAATGTTTAAAGTCAACTTTGTTGAAATAAATTCGTTGGTTGTTTACATGTCAAATGTCAAAGTTAAGATGTATCAAACTTGTACATGGTTTATCAAGTGTATCACCCAATGCATCTTGAAAATATTAAATGTTAATCCACTAACATTATCAGATGATATTTAGCCCTAATAATAGGCACAACTGCTATGATGAAATATACTAGGGTATGTTAGCACATATGTGATGCAAGGCATCGACTTATGTTGCCATGAATTTTAAATAACTAATAATTTTAGATCTATTCTATTTTGGATTATCAAATTTTGATTTAAAGTTTTTGAAGTTCATATTTCTTTTTATATATATTAGACCACTTTGTTTCTCATTACGTGGTAAGGTCAACAACTTTCCAGACTATTCAGATGCCAAGCTTAAATTATTGAATGATGCAACAAATTTAGTAGCTTAAATGTTAAACCATGTATTTAGTATTTTTTTAATTTCAATTTAAATCATTTTTAATAAAAGAAAGAATTTTACGTTCTTGTGAAATTTTAGCTTATTTTTATAGATTATATAAAGAACATCGATGTGATACTTCACATGTACGAAATGTGTGTATATTGTTAGAAAAACATTTCATCTTATCATATTAGTATTCACTTTTGTCTTGTTTGGAAATGAACACGGTGTTTTTCATTTTCTTTACTCATATAACAATCTAACAAAAATTACTTAAGATTTCTTAATAAAATATGTTCTTCATTTTTAGAAAAAGAGAGTGGTGTAGACGTAGTTAGTTTCACCAAATTGCATAGTATATTTGTATTTATAACTAAGCTACACATATACAAATGCCAAGCTAAAAGAAAATAAAAAATGTTGTTCATTTTTTTAATTTAATACATTAGTTATATGCCACGCTAACCTCATAGTATCTTTAGAGAACAAGATAAGATGAAAATAAAATAAAATCTCTTATTGTCGGTATTTTAGTTACATTTAACTTCTCTTGACACGAAAGTTTGTGTTAGTAAAATATATATCTAGCCTACTTTTACAAGATGAATATGTTGTTTCATGTAATCCTTTTTTTTATTTTTTAAATTATCTGATATTAATCTTACATGTATAAATGGTGTGTGCATGTGCACGTGTGTGTTCACTAGTTTAGCAATAGTCATGTAAAATAAGAGAGAGGAGAAAGACTCACACTTCAAGGGAACCACTGCCCAGTAAAACAGCAAGAAATCCCATCGTATATGTTCCATCGAAATCATTTGCAACAGGTCTCCATTTTACATCCCAGGCAACTTTTCCCATATGAGCAAGGCAGAAAATAATTCTAGGCATGGTAACTTCTTTGTTAGTGATACCATTCTCATTTTGTGATGCAACTGTGTCACCTTGGCTTCCTAATTCTGGCACGCGACTGTCATATGATTTTCCAGCCTCATTATTGGTAAACAAAGTCGGTGAGAATGCATCGTTTACAGCAGGAATGGTTCCATTCTTCATTTTTCTATTAGAGATTCCTCCTCTTTCAGTTGAGGTCTTAGAAAGACAACCGTTATGCAAAGAGTCTGTACTACAAAATTCACTTGAAATGCGTACCGAATTTCTTCCTGTCAAGTTACATAAACTCTCGTCATTTTTGGAATTCTTAGGAGGAACACTCTTAACAGGCAACAAAGCTGTCTCCCCTGACACAAAATTTGCAGGTTGATGGAGATTAGCACTTTCACCGTGTGCAATGTCAAAAGTCTCTCTTCCCCTTACTTGCTCATGACTGACCAAATGCTCTGATGATTTCAGAAGAAACCCACAGTTATCTTCAGTGGAAGCAATTAAACTTGTAAGAGGGAAAGAATTTCCAGCATGTGCCTTGCAAACACCAGAAAAATCCTTGGAAGGATTCTTTCTAGGTCTACCTCTCGTCCTAGGATATTGTTGCTCAGCAGCATGGAAATTGGGTTTTGACACAGAAGTGGAACTTGCTAATGTAGCATCTGTGGAAACCATTCCATCAGGAACATGCAAGCAAGCCAACATAGAGGCACTAACCAGATCAACAGAACTTGAATTTTTTCTGCTAGGGGCCTGTCTTGGTCTCTCCACGCTATCTTGCTTACATTGTCTTTTTTTACGAACTAATTCAGCTAAACAAACTTCGTCTTCAGGAGTTAACTTTAAGGAGAAATCATCATGACAATTTACTAGGCCAGCACAGCCGGAATTAGTTATAGCCGATATGTTTCTATGTCTGCCTCCAGGTCTTTTAGGGCGTGATTCCTGTGAACTGAATAAAACTATTTCATTTGAAATTTGAGGAGGTTCTACAGGCAACAGCTGTTTTCTAGGCCTTCCTCTAGGTCTCTTGGGAAGTACAGCTACAGGTTCAGAAGATTCTCCAGAGAATACCTGTTTTGTAGGCCTTCTTCTAGATCTCTGTGATAAACAGGGCTTCTTCTCATCAGCTGAATCAAGTGTACCTTCAGCAGAAAGTGATTTTCTTCTTCGTTTTCCTCTGCCCTGCAAAGCAGATTCATAAGTTGAAGAAGAAACTCCTTCCCTTTTGACACTGAGAACGCCCCATATTTGAACAATGCCTCTTCCTGTCAATGGAAGACCCATTTGATGATATGCCGAACCAGGAGGATGGGCAGAAACTGCCAGATACTGTGAACAAATCAAGCAATAGCAGAAATTCAGTTTCAACAAAAGGCATGATAAATTGTCTACTACTGCTCTAGATTTATTGAACACATATACCAAGAATGCTCTGCGTCATAATCTAGATTTACAGCTTGTAGAAAGAGCACATTTCGCTTATACAACTGCCAGATCACTGAAGGTGAATCATTTTTATTGAAATTAAACGAACACTCGTATATAATGATGGGATCTGATCAAGAAACGTAAAAAGAGATGTGTTTAATTATAAGCAAGAAAATTAATAAGAACAGCAGTCAGTTTAAATTCATATCGTCGAAGACAGGATACCCCACAGGTCAGCTGGAGGCATGTAGCGCAAGCAAACTTTCCTTATAAAAATGCAGCTTAAGAGGATAACAACGCATTGAACAGTGTGCCCGCCTCTTATATTGGTTGAATTCATTCCCCTCTTAATTAGGACCCGCCTTGAGCAGGGGTTATTTGTTGCAACAGGAAGATGGAACCTTCCCACTCACCTGATTTCTCCCCTTGCCCCTGCAGATCCCATCAACATGGTACCACAGAACAGCTGATCCACCTGATTTTTTCCACCCTTCCACCACTCGCTTAAACCCTAGACCAGCCACCACCACATCACTTCCTAATCCTAAATTCTAATTCCCTTCTTGACAACCGTCCCCAACACCAGCACCCCACCGACAACAATCACTACTTCTCAATGGACCCAGCCTCCATTGAGTTTCTCTACCTATACGATGTGGTGGACCATCGGATATCGAAAACTAGCGGCAAAGCTTGACATGGTCTTCTGTGAGCACACCAAGATTCGCTCACCAATGAGTAAACTACAGAAGTGGGAGGCAGTCAGTCACCTCCTCACCACAAATCCAAGGAGCATTACCGCAGCAAGTCAAGCTTCAGTTCTCAGAGTACAATGACGGCGAACCTTTGGACATATCACATATGGCTCTCACGTTGCAAAGACTTCTTCCACCATAGCGACCTGTTGACAACAAACGGAATGGTGGCAATGACCTCGACAGCGACGCTTTGGACTAGTACACCATCTACCAGCATGCGGGGCAAAATTATTCATGGGAACTCTTCAACGAAGACAGAAGCTTATGGTCCCCGAGGGCATTTAGCTAAACTCAAGAAGAAGGGCACCATTTACCAGTGTGAGTTCAAGAACCTGGTGAGTTTCACAACTAGCTTCCACGAAACAATCCTCTCCAAGATGTTCTTCGTTGGTCTCAAGGACATCGAGTGTGACCCAGGATGTGCAGAGTAGTAGAAACAACTCTAAACTATAACCCCGACTGTCATGCTCGAGTAGTTGAAGAACAACAATCAACTTGGCACCAACCTCCTCTCCAGAGAAACTATAGCCCCAAAACTGAACCGAAAGGGGGGTCGTCTAGCTTTAAAGCACTACCAACAGTCTAGGAAACTCACGCCTAAGGAGATGGAGGAGCATCGGGCACGGAACTTGTTCTACTACTATCCCAAGAAATTCTTCAAGAGCTATAAATGCTAGTCCCCATCCTTATTTCTTATCAATGATGACGAGAACAACGACGACAATTACACGACGCCAACTCAAAACAATCAACATTGTCAGGGACCATTAACAGAAGATTAGTAGACGATGTTCGCCTTTGCCATGGCAGGTCTTGCAACCAACGACACAATTCGCTTGAGTGCACAACTCAGACCCCACAAATTCCTTCTCCTTCTTGATTCTAGGCAACAATCTTAATTTTGAACATTAGGATAGCCACAGAACATCAAAACACCTATATATACCATCGGACCCACAAAAATACGTCGAGGCGCCATTATAGGCAAGACGGCAGCGACTAGGCACACCCCCTGGGCGCCTTACCGCCTAGGCGGCCGCTTAGGCATGCTAGTCTTTATTTTAGTTGATGAAACTTTCTTTGAGAATACTTTGTGATTTGGTGGTTCTCAATGTATTAGTGATATGGAGGAAATTCTTCCTCGACCTGTTGTTGTAGAGTTGAGTGTCCTTACAAACATACTTGTGAAAGTGTCTAGGCGGTTGGTTTAAGCCAAGGGGCGCCTAGCTCGCCTAGGCTTTTTTGGGCTTTTTTTTTTGCTTTTTCAGTTAAATATTTAAATGTATGCACACGTTGACAGTATATGTCATAATGTAATTAGTTTTTTTTTTTAATTAGCCATTCTATTCATCCCGTGGCCTGGGCTCGATCCTAGGACCTCTCGCTAACAAACCGAGTGTCTAACCATCTTGGTGTAATTAGTTATTAGTCAGATGTTATTATAAGTCTAATTTGAATTGATAACTATAAGAGAATTCGGGCAAGACAACTATCAGGAAGAAAAAGAAACAACAGTAAGAGGAAGATGAGTAGGAATTAGAGAGAGTAAAACGGGATAAAAAGAAACATGCAAATGGTAGAAGTTGTGCAGGAAGTAGGGCTGAGCATCGGTCCAAAACCGGACCGGACCGAACCGGACCGGATCGCGGACCGGATTTCAATAAATATATGGACCGCAGACCGGACCGTTTCAAGATAGGACCGGACCGGGACCGGACCGTTTTGTGTTAGGACCGGACCGGACCGTTTGGACCGTAATCAGTCTTTTTTACATGTTTTACAACTTATTTAATTATACAAAGTTGATAATCTTAGTCACTTCTAACAATTATATAACTTTAGTATCAAACATTTATACTAGTAATGCTTATATATGTACTTTATTTGTAGTTATTATAGAATACACCTTCAAATATACATGAATTTTGTATAAAAGTCAGTCTGCGGTCCGGACCGGACTGAAGACCGAACTCATCGAAATTCCCAGACCGCGGACCGGACCGAACATAAAATGGACCGGACCAGACCGAATTGAGTAGTCCGGTCCGGTTTTGCGGTCTGGACCATTATTTGCTCACCCCTAGTAGGAAGAAGTCAAAATAAGACAAAAGGGCAGTAAAAGGAGATTGAAAGAGGAAGAATTCAACAAAACAAAATAGAAAATAGCAGTAACATGCTTAGTTATCAAGTCGCCTAGGCTTAAAGCAGCCTACCTCAAATTGGGCACCCAGCCCCTAGGTGACTTAAGTGGCCGCCTAAGGCCTTTTAGGCCCAAATAAGCCACTTCAAGGCTAATTTAGCATAAATTGGGTCTAAATTTGATCAAGTTGAGTCATTTTATGGTTGAAATGGGTCTCATTTATCCTAAATGTGGTCAAATTAGGGTCAATTAGGTCTAATTTGGGGAAAACAAGGCTGATTCGGGGGAAATAGGTCTAAGTTATGGGAATTAGGTCTAATTTTGGGGGAATTAAATATGATTTGGTCATGTAAGGCCTCATTTAGATCAATATCGGGAAAATTAGGGCTAGTTAGGTTTGATTAGGTCCATGTTATGCAAAATTAGGTTTGATTTTAGGCCAAATTATGTCAATTTTAGCAGATTAGGTCTGATTCGGGGAAAACAATTCTGATTTTGGGGAAATGGGTCTGTTTTGGTGATATAGGTCTGATTCGGCCAAATTAGATCTTGTTTAAGTCAAGATACGAAAAATTTGGAGAAATTAGGTCTGATTGGTTCATAATATGCAAGATTAGGTTCTATTAGGCGAAATCATGTCAAATTTGGGCATATTAGGTCTAATTTGGGGAAAACAAGTATGATTTGGGGGATATAGTTCTAGCTTGGGAAGAGTAGGACTGATTTGGCCAAATTTGGTCTCATTTAGGTGAATATAAGAAGATTTAGGAAAATTGGGTCTGATTAGGTCATTTATACAAAATTAGGCACAGTTTAGGCCAAATTAGGGTAAACTAGGTCAAATTTGGATCAAATTAGTTCAAATTAGAGCCAAACAGTTCTAGTTTAGGTCATGTTAGGTGTCATTTAGCCTCAATTCTAAATAATATTATGTGATAATGTCATTATTTAATATTTACATATATGAAAATAGGAATGTAAATATAAAAAATCATCATTTTTCATAAACAAGGCTAAACGCCTGGGCGCCCCCGCCTAGGCGCCTAGGCGCCCCCTCAAAAACGCCTGGCGCCTGGCAGCCTAAACAACTATGGTAGCAGGTGCTGAAATAGAAAATATACAGGAAGGAAGTATAGGTCAGTAAAAATAAATGGAAACATACAAACAAACAGTTGTTGTGAGAGGAGATTTAGGAGGAAGAAATCAGAAAAAGAACATATATATGCAAATAGCAGTAGTAGATTTTTGGGAGCCAGAGATATAGGACAAACCTGAAATAAGAAATATGCACACTCACATAGTAGTAGGAGGGGATATAGGAGGAATAACTCGCAAAAAAAAAATGCAGCAGAAGTAGGATTTAGGAATGAAATGCAGGGGAACGGATAAAAAAAGAAGCAAGAAAAACAGACATATGAGGAAGTAGAAAAAATATAACAAACAACACTATGAAGACTTACCAATTTGGCCCAAATCAGACCTGTTTTTGCCCAGATCAGACCTAATTTGCCAAAATTTGACCTGATTTGACCTAAATCAGACCTATTTCAACCATAAAATGACTCAAGGTGATATAATTTGACCAAACCTAGACTCGATTTATGCTAATTTAGCCTTTATATGGCTTAATTTGTGCCTAAAAGACCTTAGACACCCATTTAATACACTTAATAGGCTGGGCGCCTAGTTTGAGGCGCCTAGGCGGGCGCCTTGATAACTAAGCTCACACTTGCCTGTGTCTAGGCCGGAAAAGCCTGGTCATCTGCCTATTGTTTAAGTATACGAACATTGTAAAAGTCCTGAGAGCCTATTGTCCGAGTATACAAGCATCATAAAAGTCATTTTCAAGAGATAGAAGCTAATGTTCAATTATACAAACGTCGTAAAATTTATTTTCAGGAGGTAGAATCTATGCTCAATCCGCAGCTAGTGGTCTCTATGTCAAAAGGTCTCACAAAGAGAAACTCTATTGATAATCTGGATTTGCCCATTGCTCTACTAAGAAAAGGTAAAAGGTCTTGCACTTCTCATCCTATCTCAATTTTTGTATCCTATAATATTGTGCCTATCAGTCTTCTCTGGCATATGTATCTATTCCCACGAGTGCCGATGAGGCCTTGAGTCACCTAAAGGTGGAGAGCAACTATGGACGGAGAAATGTCAACCTTGTTGCTTTCCCACATATTTTGCCTATCTGTCTTCTTTGGCATCTATATATGTTCCCCCACAAGTGCCAATGAGGCCATGAGTCCCCCAAGGTGGAGAGCAGCTATAGAGGAAGAAATGCCAGCATAAAACTTGGTCTCTTGTCCCCGCTCCAGTGGGAAATCTATTGTTGTCTATTGATGGGTGTTTACTATCAGTTTTTTATCCAATGGTTAAAATGTCTTCTATACAAATTTTCTTGTCCCTGTTAATTTTTTTTGGCCACTTTAGCAGTTGGACATTAAGAATGCTTTCTTAAAAGGTGATCTAACTGAAGAAATGTATATGGAGCAACCTCTTGGGTTGGTTGGTCAAGGCAAGTCTAGACATGTGTGTTGGTTACATAAATCTCTCTATGTAGATTATATAAATCTCTCTATGGCCTCAAGCAGTCTCCATTGGTTGGTTTGGCAAGTTCAAGCCTTGCTGGAATCTGTTCTGAGCAGATGTAAATGTAGTGTTGATCACTCAGTCTTCTCTAGACGCACTTCAATCTGGATCATTTGGTTAGTAGTTTATGTTGATGACATTGTTATCATTGGTGATGACAAGCATGGTATTACACAGATGAAAAGTTTCCTGCAGGAACAATGTCAAACTAAGGAACTTAAAATAGTTCTTGGGTGTTGAAGTTGCAAGATCAAAAGATGGGATTGTAATCTCTCAACGGAAGTATGTTATAGACTTATTGCAGGAGGCTGGTATGTTGGGGGTATAGAATGAGAAAACCTTTATTTAATGTGTCTAAAACAAATACAAGACTCTTTTATAGGATAAGAGAGTAAGTGAGAAATAGAAGTAGGCAATATGAGTAGGGCTGTAAATGGACATGGGTATACCCGCATACCCTCAAACCCATACCCTCTAAATCCGTAATGGGTATAAATTTTTATAACCACATAACCGCTTACCCTTATACCCATGTATCCACCTCTCAATGGGTAAGGTTATGGTTATGTATGTACCCATACCCTGTATACCCATATACCCATTTAAATATATTCTATATTACATTAGAATGTAATAATGCATATTTTAGCACTCAAATTTTACAAGTATAAGTACCTTAAGATAGTAAAAGTTTATATCAAAATGTAGTGATCCATATTTACTTTGAGTGTCATGTGCTTAGCATGAGCCTCACTTACTCTTTTTCTTATGTTGTTTAGTCCCACATGGGTAGCGCTTAGTTTAGTCTCTTGTTATGATTGCTATATAAGAGACTCCTATGTAATCTGTTTTTATCATCCAATAAACAAGATTTCTTCTGTCTTCATGGTATCAAGAGCAGGCCCGTGTTTTTTCCCTCCCTAATTTCTCCCTCCCATGCCATAACAGCCCCCCCCCAACAGCCGCCGCCCCCCCCCACCCCCGCCGCCACAACAGCCCTTCCCTCCTTCTCCCTCCACCCCTAACCCTATCCCTAGCCGCCGCCCCCCCCACCCCCCCCTCCCCACAGCCGCCGCCCCTTTCCCCTTCCAGCCGGCGCCGCCCCTGCTGCCCAGCAGCGGCACGTTGCTGCTGCCACCCCCAACAGCCACCCGCTATTTTTTTTTTCCCTCCTCCCCTCCCTACCCTCTCCTTCATCTCTTCCACCCTCACCATATCCACCTTTTCCCCCTTTTTCTCCCTCCCTATCACCTTCTAACTCCTTACGTACAGCCTGTGCACTTTCTAATTTTTCTCCGCCTACGTCCGGAAATTTGCGGATTTGTGATCGGGACGACTCTGGCCTTCTAAGTTGAGAGTCTACTTTGTTCCTCCGTATTTCTGCCTGCGCCTCATGCTGGAATATTGATTTTTCCTCATGACGGCGTAGGTTTCTATGTCTTATCTGCCCATATTGGGTTCCTCTGATCTGCCTTGTCAGATCTCTGCTACTTCTGCCCATTAGGGTCACTGCTACATCTGCTTGTCCGGGGTTCTCTTACTTCTCTACGGCGTGGTCCTCTCTGCTGCAATGGCATATTCTGAGCCACCCAGATCTCTGTGCGTCACCACTGTAAAACTTGAAGGAGGCTCCAACTACCACCTGTGGTCTGCGTCGTTTGTGTTGTATGTTAAAGCACAAGGACGGTACCATCATCTCACTGCTGAACCCCCTGCTGCCCCTGCTGCTGATGCGGAAAACAAGACTAAACAGGACTACATTCAGTGGTCCAAGGATGACTCCGGCGTCATGTCCTGGATTCTCAACAGCACCGAACCTCGGATCAGCCAGTCTCTACTCTGCTTGCATGATGCCAAGACAATGTGGGATCAATTGGCACATGTTTATTCCCACCAGGAGAATCCCAAGCGGGTGTTCGAGATTTTCAAACAACTTGCCAAGAAGGAGTTCTCCACTGACTTGTCGATCGACGACTTCTACAACCAATGTTCTGCTTTATGGAATGAATATGAGTTGTATCATCCGTTGACTGCCGATATCAAAGTTGCACAACAGCATCGCAATGAACTTCGCCTGGTGCAGTTTTTGGCTGCGCTTCCTGACTCCTTCTCAGGGGTTGTTGATCAAATCCTATCCAGTGACCCGCTTCCTACTGTCCGGGATGTCCTCAAAAGAGTCCAGCGACTACCGTCACTGACTCCTGCTCCTGCTCCCGCACCTTCGGCTCTGGTTGCTCGCTCTGCTGATTACGGCCGTGGTCGTGGCCGCGGTCGAGGCCGTGGTGGCCGACCTCCTACTTCGAGTGGACGGGGAACTCCTGCACCTGGACGGAGCACTTCATCTCAACCACGTCACTGTGACTGGTGTGGCCGTGATAACCATACTGAGGACCGCTGCTGGATAAAGCATGGTAAACCTGCTTGGGCCAACCAAGCGACTGATGATACTGCTCCTGCTGCTTCTTCTGTGGATCAGTCTGCTGCACCACCTAACACTGACTGGTTGCGCTCGGAGTTTGACAGAATGTTTCAAGAACGTCTGGCCCAACTACCGTCTACCTCAGATTCATCAGCCATGCTTGCCTCGTCCTCATCCGGTAACACAAAGTGGTGCATCGACTCTGGTGCTTCCACACATATGACTGGTACTCGTCATTTATTTTCACAACTTACCAATCATTCTCCTATTTCTTCTGTCACTGTGGCCAATGGTTCAAGAACTACTGTTAGTGGCGCTGGCACTGTTCCTCTATCAAAGGAATTATTTCTTCGTTCTGTGTTATATATCCCAAACTTTCCTGTCAATTTACTTTCGGTCAGCAAAATGGTTAAACAATTAAACTGCTCTGTTAAATTTGACCCGTCTGGTTGTATTATGAAGGACCTCCGCACGAAGACGAGGATTGGTTCGGGCCGTGAGGGACCAGATGGGCTGTACTACCTGGATGGACCACCTACTCCAAAGGCGATGCTCTCTACCTCAGTGACAGATCTTCAACTGCATGTTAGACTTGGTCATCCATCTGCGGCAAAGCTAAAACATCTTTTTCCTGGAATTTCTGGCAATAGTTTTACTTGTGAATCTTGTGTAATGGGCAAGCATACAAGATCTGTTTTTCCTGCAAAAAAATCTATTTCTTCTTCAGCACCTTTTGAACTTGTGCATGCTGATATTTGAGGGCCATGTTCTGTGCCCAGTCATTCTGGAGTGAAATATTTTCTGACTTTTATTGATGATTACTCCCGTCTTACTTGGCTGTTTTTGCTCAAAGGTCGAAACACTGTATTAAACTGCATTAGTACCTTTTTTGCTGAAATTAAAACCCAATTTGATCGGCCTATTAAAACCTTCCGGACTGACAATGCACTAGAATTTATGCAACAATCTGTGTCTCAGTTTTGCACCTCCCATGGCACACTTCACCAAACTACTTGCCCATACACTCCACAACAAAATGGTGTAGCCGAACGGAAAAATCGCCATCTTCTTGAGGTTGCTCGCACTCTCCTGTTTCATTACAAGGTGCCTCACTGTTTTTGGCCTGATGCAGTTTCGACAGCATGCTATCTTATTAATCGCATGCCTTCTTCTGTTTTGCAAAACAAAGTTCCCTACACTCTGTTATTTCCTGATAAACCCTTATTCTCTGTGCCTCCTCGCATCTTTGGTTGTACATGCTTTGTTAAAAACCTTCGTCCTGGTCTCACAAAGTTGGATGCCCGGTCTGTGAAATGTGTTTTCTTGGGGTATTCCCGTACTCAGAAAGGTTATCGCTGTTTTGACCCTGATAAGAAACAATGGTTTGTAAGTGCGGATGTGATATTTTTTGAACACATGCCGTTCTACTCTGCTGCTGGGGATCGTCTGAATACTGATATTTTGAATAATACTCCTCTTCCCGTGGTTGAAGAAATACCTTTTGTTCCTACTCCACAAGAGAAACCTCTACAGGTATACAAACGAAGACCAAAGCCTCTCACTGCCCCGGCCGAACCAAATCCTGCGTCAGCGGAGGATCCACCACAGGCTGAGGTATTCTCTGATTTACATCTTCCTATTAGTTTACGAAAAGGAGTTCGTTCATGTACTCAGCACCCTATTAGTCACTTTTGTTCTACTGATCATCTGAGTGACAGTCTTGCATACTTTACATCTGCTTTATCTGCTGTGCACATTCCTAAAACTGCTGATGACGCTCTTCGCCACCCTGCCTGGAGACATGCCATGGAACAGGAAATGCAAGCCCTATATGAACAACACACCTGGGATCTGGTTGATAAACCTTCTTCTTGTCATCCAGTTGGCTGTCGATGGATCTTTACTGTTAAATATGAACCCGATGGCACCATTGCACGCTTGAAAGCTCGATTAGTGGCGAAAGGATATACGCAAACTTATGGTGTTGATTACTTTGAGACGTTTTCTCCGGTCGCCCGTCTTAATTCTGTTCGTATTTTGGTTTCTGTTGCTGTCAATAAAGACTGGCCTCTCTATCAATTAGATGTGAAAAATGCTTTCTTATATGGCGACCTTCAGGAAGATGTCTATATGGAGCAACCCCCAGGATTTGTTGCTCAGGGGGAGTCTGCTTCTCAAATCTGCAAGTTGCGCAAGGCAATCTATGGGTTAAAACAAAGTCCACGTGCATGGTTCGATAAACTCAGCAAAATCTTAATGTCCTTTGGCTTTCGACGGTCGCAGGCTGATCACTCTGTTTTCATACGCAAAACCACAGCAGGACTGGTTATTCTTATAGTGTATGTTGATGACATCATCTTATCTGGCAGTGACCCCGCAGGGATACAAGCAACCAAGAAATATCTTGCACAACACTTCATTACAAAAGACCTGGGAAAATTGCGCTATTTTCTGGGAATTGAGGTTGCTCGATCATCTGCAGGTGTTTCTCTCTCTCAGCGCAAATATGTTCTTGACTTATTACAAGAAACAGGAATGTTGGGATGCAAGCCAGCCACCACTCCTCTGGATCCCAATATGGATTGGGACAGTGATTCTTCTCCTGCATATGCTGACCGTCATCAGTTCCGAAGAATAGTGGGCAAACTCATTTATCTGACTGTCACCAGAGCTGATTTAGCTGCTGCTGTGGGATTTGTTAGCCGCTATCTTGATAAACCCCGGCAATGCCACTGGGATGCTATTATTCATATTCTTCGGTATCTTAAAAGTGCTCCTGGAAAAGGCCTCTTGTATAAGAAACATGGCCACTGTGACCTATCTGGTTTTTCTGATTCAGATTATGTAGGGAGTCGTTCTGACAGGAAATCCACTTCTGGATACTGCACTTTTGTGGGCGGCAATCTAGTTACCTGGCGCAGTAAAAAACAAACTGTTGTGGCAAGATCAAGCGCTGAGGCAGAATATCGAGCGATGGCTCATACTACTTGCGAGCTGCTATGGGTTCATAGTCTTCTGAAGGAATTTGACATATCTCCGCCTAGCCCTATGCCCATGTTCTGTGACAATAAGGCGGCCATTTTCATTGCGAGCAACCCAACCTTCCATGAAAGAACCAAGCACATTGAGGTCGACTGCCACTTTGTCCGGGAAAAGGTTCTTTCAGGTCAGATCTACACTCCATATATCAGTACAGAACAGCAGCTTGCGGATATCTTCACCAAAGTGCTACCCAAGACTCGCTTTCAGACTCTGAGTTCCAAGCTGGGCTTCGTCGATATCTTCGCTCCAGCTTGAGGGGGAGTATAGAGATATGTAGTTTCATGTGTTTTCTGTTCATTTACTTTGAGTGTCATGTGCTTAGCATGTGCCTCACTTACTCTTTTTCTTATGTTGTTTAGTCCCATATGGGTAGCGCTTAGTTTAGTCTCTTGTTATGATTGCTATATAAGAGACTCCTATGTAATCTGTTTTTATCATCCAATAAACAAGATTTCTTCTGTCTTCAAAAATGTAGTGATCCATATTCACCAATGTGAAGGCAAGCGAACATGATGTATGAGATCAATCATTGACTTTATTATTCTATTAGTATTGTAGTCAAACTCTATAATGTTCACCAAAAGAGCCAATAATCATCATTCTTTTTTTATATTTTGATTTAGATGTAACATGTTACTCTTGGTTGTCCATTATTTACTTATCAACTGCTATATTCACACAAAATAGAATGCATTTGATGTCATACTTGTAGAAGTATCACCTAATTAGTTTGGTGTTTGTTGTACCCAAAGTTTATGACGTGTTACTGTAGCAAGTATTTATAACCATATACCCAGTTATCCATCCAATACCCAGCAGTTATCTGGTTATGGGTATGATGCGGGTATAACTTTTGAAAAAGTGGGTATATACCCATACCCGCTTAACTAAACGGTTACAGTTATGGATATGACCATAACCGCACCACACCCTACCCATTTACAGCCCTAAATATGAGATAAAAGAAAAGCTAAGGACAAAGACAAGTCTAAAGCATAAATAAAACATAAAGCATAAAACATATATATTAATACTCCCCCTCAAGCTGGAGCATAGATGTCAAACATACCCAGCTTGTCCACTAGTATAGCAAGGTGAGTCTTGGGAAGTATCTTGGTAAAGATGTCTACAACCTGATCATCTCTCCGGAGATAAAGAGTCTAGATACGACCAGAGAGAACAGATTCTCAAACAAAGTGGCAATCCACTTCAATATGCTTGGTGCGCTCATTAAAATTGGGATTGCTAGCAATAAAAATGGAGGCTTTATTGTCGCACTGCATGGAATAGGATCGTGATCAAAGATATCAAATTTCTTGAGTCCTTAGACCCACATTAACTCACAAGCAGTATGAGCATAGCTTTGTATTCTGCTTCAGCACTAGACCAAAACAACCACAGTCTGCTTCTTACTACGCCATGTAACTAGATTCCCTCCAACAAAGTGTTCAGAGGTAGATTTCCTGTCACGTCTATACCGACATAATCAGAATTGGAATATCCAGTGAATTTGTAGCGCCCATGTCTACGATATAGTAATCCTTTTCGTGGAGAATTTTTCAGATATTTAAGGATATGACATACAGCATCTCAATGACATTGTTGAGGTTTATCTAGATACCAACTGACAAGTCCAAAAGCAGCAGTAATATCAGCTTTAGTTATAGTAAGATAAATAATCTTACCAACCAATCTTCTCTATAGGTGATTATCAGGATAGGGCGGTGAAGATTCGTCATCCCAATTGGTATTAGTGAGTTGAGATCTCTCCTTCTAAAACTCCCAACACCTTCTTGTACACACAAGGTTCATCTTCAATTTGAGCAAAGTCAAACATTTTGATTATCTCATCAAAACGAAGATACCAGCTCAGAGATGCTTGCTTCAACCCATAGATTGACCTTTGTAGCTTACAGACTTTATTTGCAAACTTTGGATCGATAAACCCCTCAGGTTGTGTCATATACACATCCTTAACAAGATTCCCGTTAAGGAATGCAGTTTTAACATCCAGTTGACAAATCTCATAGTCATGGTAAGCTGCAATAGCAAGCATGATCCTGATGGACTTAACCATGACCACTGGAGAAAAGGCTTTGTCATAGTCAACACCTTGAACTTGTCTGAAACCCTTTGTACCAATCTGTCCTTATCGGTTTGAACTTTTCCATCCATGTCGGTCTTCTTCTTAAAGACACACTTGCACCTTATGGGTTTTTCCCCTTCAGGTGGATCCACCAAAGTCCATACTTTGTTGGTATACATGGATTCCATCTCAGAACTCATGGACTCGAGCCATTTTTCAGACTCTGGTCCCTCAATAACATCTTTATAGGTGATTGGCTCATCATCTATGACCAATTCACTACCTTCCTGAGTCACAAGATATTCATATCTCTTAGGTTCAAGGCGTGTCCTATTAGATCTACGAGGTTCATGTGTTACTTCAGGAATTTGAGATTCCACGACACTTTGTGAATCTCTAGGTTCCTCTTGTGCATCTAATGGTTCAATGTTTTTTTTGGTCTCGAACCCCTTCGAGCTCCACTTTTCTCCCACTGATTCCTTTGGAAATGAAATCCATCTCAAGGAATGTGGCATCCCTGGCAACAAACACTTTGTTGTCAGTTTGGGAATAAAAGTGATATCCACTTGTTTCTTTAGGATATCCAACAAAATAACATTTACCAGATTTAGGACCAAGCTTATCAGGAAACATTTTCTTGACAAGACTGGATCCCGAGCTAGTTGGGATTAACGCCTACGTGGCACAAAAAGACAGGCCTAGTCCGGATTGGATCCCGAACCAAACAGTCCCTTGGGGTTGGGGTGTGGAGAGGTCAAGGTGGATCGTTGCCATCTAATACCATATAGAATGAGAAGACCTTTATTTGATGTGTCTAAAAACAAATACAAGACACTCTTTTATAGGATGAGAGAGTAAATGAGAAATAGAAGTAGGCAATATGGGATAAAAGAAAAGCTAAAGACAAAGATAAGTCTAAAGCATAATCAAAACACAAAGCATACCATATAGAATGAGAAAACCTTTATTTGATGTGTCTAAAAC
This sequence comes from Alisma plantago-aquatica, assembly GCA_963693085.1. Taxonomy (NCBI): domain Eukaryota; kingdom Viridiplantae; phylum Streptophyta; class Magnoliopsida; order Alismatales; family Alismataceae; genus Alisma; species Alisma plantago-aquatica. The sequence continues at coordinate 18,199 of CAVNZW010000005.1, read as the reverse complement.
GAATACAAGACACTCTCTTTCATAGGATAAGAGAGTAAGTGAGAAGTAGTAGACAATATGGTATTAAAAAAAAGCTAAAGACAGAGACAAGTTTAAAGCATAAATAAAACATAAAGCATAAAGCATATATACTAATAGGGGGCTAAACTAGTTGATAACCCCATGGACCTTAAGCTTAATTTATTTGTTAATCATGGGGATATGGTTGAAGATCCATGGAGATACAAGTGCCTAGGGGGGAACTGAATTATTTGACAGTAACAAGGCCAGATATTTCCTTTGCTACTAGTGTGGTGAGTCAGTTCATGGAGAAACCTTATATTGGTCATATGGAAGTTGTTATTCATGTTTTGAGGTATCTGAAGAAAAATCCTAGCAATGGTATCATGTATCCCAGAGTCACTTGAAGGTATACGGCTATTCTGATGTTGACTGGGTAGGTCCTTGTATCAATCGGAGGTCTCTATTAATGAATATTATGCCTTGGTGGGTGGTAATTTGGTGTCATACATAGTCACAAGTTCGGTATTCGGCAATCATTCGGCGAGTCTGAAAAATTCGGCATTCGGGAATTATGTGGAAAATTCGGATAAAAATCGGTAAGAATTCGGTAAAAGTTCGGTCAACTATTCGGAAAATATTCGTATATATATATATATATATATATATATATATATATATATATATATATATATATATATATATATATATATATATATATATATATATATATATATAGGGCGTTCATTCATTGCCCGTGCGGGTAGCCTTGATTTTCGCTACCCTGCAGCCAAAAAAGTAACTCTCCTGGCTAACAAAGTAACTCTGCTGTAAAAAAAGTAACTATGGTGTCAAAAAAGTAACTCTGTTGGCCAAAAAAGTAACTCTGTACAAAATATACAGCAGATATATATAAGGACGGGTTTTTTTATTTTGGAGGGGCAAATGATATTATTTTTGGCTAATTTTTTTTGGAGAGCTAGACAAAATAGTCCTCTACAATTGCGAAATTTTTTTTTTGAAAAAAAGTGGTCGGAAGGGTGGGCGGGTAGCTACCCGCGCGGGCAATAAAGATGGGCCCATATATATATATATATATATATATATATATATATATATAACACATGATATTTTGTGAGCAATACAACACGTATATATTTGTGCAATACTGCACGTTCGATTAGTGTTTTACACAGATGAAGAAGACGAAGATTAAACAGTAAACACAAGTTACACAACACTAATGTGACATCAGTAAAAAAATTTAATAGTAATTGACAACATGAAGAAGTAACAAACTAGAAGCAATTTCAAACGGTATATTGATCAAATGCAGAAACTGAGAAACAAAGAAAGAACGGAGCTTTAGTGTACTCTCTTACACCTAGACTGGTTCTGGAAAAAGAATGTCAGAGTTTCATTATTGGGGTGTGTTGGAGGCGTTTTCTAGTGGACTCAGATGGGCAATCCGCAATCAGAGAGAGGGAATATGAGGCAACTCAGCAAGTGACTTGGAAGGTATCCAAGCACCCAAAGATTGGCCGGATCAAGTGACCTGTCGGAGTGGATAATAGAGGTTGTGTGATGCAACCACGGTCATCTGACGACGTGGGTCTTGTCCTTTCCCTCGTGATGCTCTCCGACAGCCCTCCCCGCGAACAGAACAGGTGCACCACCACCCAACACAAGCAGAAACCAACGCGACTGAAACAGCAGCCCCAACCGCCGCCGCCTCTGCCCTTCCGGTGCTCTGTATGAGTCGGCGCCGGCGCTCTGACCAGAACGGGGACAAAAAGAAAAGCCAACGAAGCTTCGCCTGGCTAATGGTCTACCGTCAGAGAAGGGCTTGGAAAGTATGAAAAGACATGCGATCTTTCGATTTTGCAGGGGATCGTGGAGGGAGTGAAAGGGACGCCGACTGTCGACGGAGAACTGATAAAACTGCAATGTTTTGCTTTGAAAGGCCTTACCCAAAGGAAGTGAAGAATTGGTAGCCCGTAGTCGTCGCTGCCTCGCTGGTCGGCGTGGTCGCTGTGTGTTGGTACTTGGTAGCCGCAGCCCGCAGGTCGTCGCTGCTCCTCCTTCCAGTGGCCGTCGGCGTCGATGCTGCAGTAGGCGGTGGCGGTGTTGCTGCAGTAGGCAGTGGCGTCGCTGCTGCAGTAGTCGATTGGGGCCTTGATCAAGGTGGCAGAGTTGGAGCCTTGGAGGAGTGTCGCCGCCGCCGCGTACAAGGTCGGGTGTCGGGGGCTAGGTTTCGGCGGGGTTGCGACCTGGGTGACGCCGTGACGGGGGGGGGGGGGGGGGGGTAATGCGTGAAAGTAACAAGGCCCAAGTGGGCCGCTTTGCACTTGGCGTTTTTTTACAAAAAATCGGGAAAAATTCGTGTTCTTAACGTCAAATACCCCTTTAATACACGCATCGCGAATTATTCGCGAATAATTCGCAAAATTCGGGAATGGTACGCGATTATTGCGAAATTCGGTTGTAGCATGCGGCTGGTGAAAAGTGTGTGTATTATTCGTGAATTATTCAAAAATTCGGCGAATTCTGTGACTATGGTGTCATAGAAGAGTAAGAAGCAAACACTAGTGGCAAGGTCAAGTGCAGAATCTAAATATAGAGCCATAGCACAGCTACCTATGAAGTATTGGGTTTGAAATTCGCTGGAGGAGCATGGCTTTCCTTCTCACATCTGAATGGAGCTTGTTACGTAAGGAAACTCGGAGTAAGATCCAAAATAGATCTGCTCCTATAGTTATATTACTGTGAAAAGGAGAAATTACATAAAGAGTCCACACGATAATATGGACTTAACAAAAAGTAAAAGACAAATAAAGAAATGCTACTAACTCCTTTATTCTAACACTCCCCCTCAAGCCGGAGTATGCACATCATGCATACCCAGCTTGCACATCATATATTTAAATGCAATAGGTAGAAGAGGTTTGGTGAAGATATCTGCAATTTGCTCTCCAGTCCTCACATGAGGAGTCTTCACCCTTTTAGCCAATATTAAATCATGCATGAAACGACAATCCACTTCAATATGCTTCGTCCTCTCATGGAAAATGGGATTGCTAGCAATATGAATAGCTGCTTGATTGTCACACATTAGAGTAGCAGGAGTATCAACGCTAATCCCCAACTCAGAGAAAATAGAAAGAACCCATTGTAGTTCCCAACATGCATGGGCCATAGCCCGATATTCAGCCTCAGTACTAGAACGAGCTACAACACTTTGCTTTTTACTCCTCCAAGTAACAAGATGAGATCCCAGAAATATACAATATCCAGAAGTAGACCGCCTGTCCTCTGCATCACCAGCCCAATCTGCATCAGTGTAGCTAATAACCTAAAGAGTAGAACTACGCTGATTGCTCACAGAATATGTAAGTACCCTGCCAAGAGTTCCTTTTAAATACCTCAGAATACGACATATTGCCGCCCAAAGATTGCTATTTGGTGTGCTCATGTATTGACTGACCACTCCAACTGCATAATAAATATGAGGACGTGTCACGGTCAAATAAATTAATTTACCAACAACCCTCCTGTATAATGAAGGATCGTGAAAACCATCATCATTATTGGGAGTCACTTTAGAATGATAGTCTACGGGCGTAGAGACAGGCTTGGACTCAAGCATACCAGTCTCACCCAATAAGTCCAAGGTATATTTCCTCTGAGAAAGATTAATTCCCTTCCTGGAACGCAAGACTTCTATTCCAAGAAAGTATCGTAGCTTCCCGAGATCTTTTGTGCAAAACTGTGTTTGAAGCCAGACCTTGAGATCAGCAATACCCTCATTGTTATCTCCAGTAAGAACAATGTCATCAACATACACAGCAAGATAATGATGTCGCTAGTACTTCGCAAGTAAAATAAGGAGTGATCTGTAGAAGAGCGGTAAAGCCAAAACAGGTGAGCATTGCCGAATTTGTCGAACCATGCACGAGGAGATTGTTTAAGACCATAAATAGCCTTTTTCAGTCTGCATACGTTCCGTTGACACTCCCCCTGAGCAACATACCCAGGTGGTTGCTCCATGTAAACCTCCTCTAATAAATCACCATGAAGAAAGGCATTCTTCACCAAGATGATACAAGGGCCAATCAAAGTGAGTAGCAACAAAAATAATGATCCTCACAGAGTTCAAGCGAGCAACTGGTGAGAAAGTCTCAAAGAAATCGACGCCATATGTCTGTGTCTGTCAATACTACCATTAGGTTTGTTGTTTCACCGTATATACCCAACGGCAGCCAACAACACACTTACCAGGAGGCAAGTCAACCAACTCCCAAGTATCATTTTGACGTAAGGCTTCAATTTCAAGATCCATAGCATTGGTCTATTCTTTATCTTGCAAAGCTGCGGTACAAGACTTGGGAATAGTGATAGAATCAAGAGCTAGAGCAAAAGTAGGAGCAGAAGGAGACAAATTTTCCAGGCAACAGACATTAGACACAGGGTGTCGAATGGTACAAGAACGCACACCCTTACGAGAAGCAATAGAAATGTCTAAGTCTGTAGCAAGATTATCATTAAGAGTCACAAAAGAAGAGTCAGGTACCTCTAGAGTATCAGATGAAGATGGTACCACCACTGGGACTGATGTCGCTACTTCCTCTAGATCTCGTACAGCTCGTCTGGAGTAAACTTAGGGAAAGGCTTGGATAGTGGAAGTTGAATGCAGTTTTGAGTCTCTCTCTTAGAAAAACATGCTCTCTTCGCTCACAATGGGTAAGGGTGGCTCTCTGGATAAGGAAAACTCTCTCTCTCTCTCTTCACCAGTGTTTTAAAAAGCGTCCTAGGCGGCCGCTTAAGCACCACAAGGTGATGTCCGCCTAAAAACACCCTTAAGTGCCGCTTAACAAATTTTGAGAAAAGCGGTCGCTTTTTGCCCGCTTAACCCACTTTTTTCCGCTTTTTGCCCGCTTTTTTTAAAAAAACTGATGTAAGCATATAACATGAAGTACATTATATACCTCGATTAGTATTGACTATAATATATTAAACTAGCATAAATGTTCTATGATATACCTAGTTCTAATTTAGAATGCATACTTTGTATGTGATATGGTATTTTTGTGATGTATCCAAGTAAATTATAGGTAACTATTATCTAATTTAGAATGCATACTTTGATTAAATTACTGTTGTAATGTATGACTATTTGATGATGTGCAAATGTAATAATATGTTTGTAAGCTAGCTATGATAGGTCTATTGTTTACTGTTTAGCTATGTAAACATGTGATACAAAATTGTTGTTGCATCTTGTATATACACTTATTATTTTATGTGCAGGGTGCTTTATCTATGACAAGTATATTGTTTACTATATTATATAAATACAATCATCGTTGTATAGTTGTGTTATAAACTATTTGGGTGTTTTATATTGTCTTGTACAATGTTTAGATATGTATAGAAATTTCCAAAATATAGCATTTATATACATATGTATGTAATTTTGCATAAAAGTTTATAGGAATTGGAAATCCATTTTTCTAAAAAGCGCCCGCTTAATCGCCCGCCTGGCAATTGATCGGCTACAAGGTCCCGTCCGCACGCTTCCCGCTTCGCGCTTTTTAAAACCTTGCTCTTCACTCATGGTGGCAGCTGGTGTCTCCCCCTGACGTGTGGCATCATCACAAAAGTAAGGGGTAGACTCATGAAAGGTGACATCCACTGAGACAAAAACACGACGTAATGAGGGTGAATAACATTTGTACCTTTTTGGGGTACTAGAGTAACCCAGAAAGAGAGTTTTAATAGACCTAGGAGATAGCTTATCTGCTTTCGGATCGAAATTATGAACAAAAGCAGTGCATCCAAAAATCTTTAAAGGAATATGAAAAGGAACATCATGAGGACGCAAAATAGAGAAAGGTGTGACACCTTGAAGAACAGATGAAGGTTGACGATTAATTAAAAAACATGCAGTAAGAATTGCATCAGACCAAAACCTTTTAGGAGCATGAGATTGAAACACCAATGTCCTAGCAACATTAAGAAGATGGTGATTCTTACGCTCAGCCACCCCATTTTGTTGTGGCGTATGAGCACAAGAAGTTTGGTGAATCATGCCAGTCAAATTACAGAAATCAGTAACAGCCTTTCGAACATACTCTGAAGCATTGTCAAAACGAAACACTTTAATGGAGCAATCAAACTAAACTTTTATTAATTGATAGAAAATTTTCAAGATGGATACAGCCTCTTCTTTAGACTTCATTTGATACACCCATGTCATCCTGGAGAAATCATCAATGAAAGACACAAAATACCGATATCCATTATAACTGGATTCCTTGACAGGACCCCAAACATCACTATAAATAATTTGAAAAGGGCACGCAGCGCGTTTAATGACGCGACCAGGATAAGACACCCTATGGTGCTTTCCCAACTGACACGATTGACACTCAATTGACGAAAGAGAAGATAAATTGGGCCCCATCTTCTTGAGAGTCTCTAGAGACGAATGACCATAACGACAATGCCACTACAAAGGGGAGATACCAAGGAAGGCTGCATGTATCTGACAAGCTGGACGATCACCGTGGAAAAAGTAGAGATCACCTTTCCTAGGCCCCCACCAATCGTCTTCAAACTCTTGAGATCCTGTAGAACAAAACATGAAGGACCAAAGTACCAAACATTACCCAACACTGTAAAGAATTAACCAATTTCGAAACAGACATAAGGTTGAACGGAAAATCAGGAACATAATGAACAGATTCCAGAGTAAAGGAAGAGGATGGACGAACAGTCCCATATGCCTAAACGTGTCTAATGGAGCCATCGGCGAGTGTAATAGAGGTATGTGGTAAGTGGGTATCATAAGTTTGCAGCAAAGATTTCATACCCGTCATGTTGTGAAGCTCCAGAATCTACCACCCAAGGGGTTGAGGAGTGTGTTGTCAGAAGTAGACACTAACTTGGCAGCCCCCACTTGAAGAAAGAGAAGAACAAAAAACTGATACACTCTGAGCCGCCTAAACAAGACGATCATATTCTTCCTTTGATACAGTCACATCAGATTGTTCTTTGCAGCAGTAACATCAAATGACTCAGCATAATGTGCAGCACCAGAAGAGTCGATAGCAGTAGAAGGACGCCCATGTTTCTAATAGCACGTGTCTACAGTGTGCCCCAATCGACCACAGAAAGTACACTTGTATCGGCTTCCTCGTCCACGACCTATGCCATGTCCACCTCCTCGAGCAGCAGCTGCTAATGACGTATGAGCTTCAGAAATGACTGATGATCCTGTAACAGCAGGAATAGGCCGAAAAGAGGCTTGTTGTATCTGTGCATATGCCTCCTCAAGACTAGAAAGTTTGCCAGTGACAAGGATCACACTCCTTGCTACATTCAACACAAGATCTAATCCAGAAATAAAACATGCAGTCACTGAGTCATCTCGCTCTTTCATCTGGTCATCTATTTTTAAAGGCTGATAAAAACTCAACTCCGGCACAATAGATTGAATAGAGCCGAAGTAGTCATCGAGAGATTTGTTGTCCTGCTTCTCTGCACACAGCCTATCACTAATATGGACTTACAAAAAGTAAAAGACAAATAAAGAAATACTACTTACTCCTTTATTCTAACAGAGCTAAGTTGTGATAATCAAGCAGTTATGCATATTGCATCAAGTTTTATTTTTCATGAAAGAGCTAAACATATTGAAGTTGATGGTCACTTTATTAGAGAAAGGTCCAGGATGGGTTGATTTGGTGCAGTTACTGACAACTGCACCAAGCCTCTACCTAAGAAGAGATTCCAAACCATGGTGGACAGTTGGAAACAATTGATATATGTACTCCAAGCCTCCAACTTTTGGGGAAGTGTTAGAATGTTTTATTTATTTTCCTTTCTTCTTGTAGTCATTGGTAAGTATCACCTCTATATTTCATTTTCACCTTATAATAATAAGGTGTTGTACTCTTGTTTACTTATCCAATAAGCAATATTGTTTCTTAACACAATGTTGTTTAGATGGATAGAGAAACAGGATTTTACAAAAAAAATCAATAGAAATTTCAACAAATGCTTTCCATGCATTTTGACGTCAAAATGAACAAATTAATTCATGAAATTTTACTAGATCGATCAGAGTATGACCCATAAGAGAGTTGATTGGAAAAGAAGGATCCATGTCGCCGAGCGCAACATGGTTGGGATTGAGGCTTAGATGATGATGACGATCTACTGGGGTAAATACATTTCTTTATGCAATTATGTCATATTGGATATGTGGGGGAGGGTCTCATGCATGTGTGAGTGAACCAAACTAAAGTAATGGGGATTTCGATGTCAATATCAATGGTGAAATTATTTTAGTCGTGATAGTTTGCAAGCACAATAAATAAACTTAAAAACACAAAGCTATGCAAACAAACTATGGTTAAGGTAGTACATAGCACGTTAAGCAGAGGAAGAAATTGATGGTCGGTGCATTACGGGTCCCAATGGTCATAAGTACATATATTTTTTTAAAATTTCGATAATTATGACAAAATTTTGAACAATGCTTTTGTCAGAATTGTTGTTATTTAGTTTATTATGTTAGATGGGCCTAATTGTCTTGCCCCATTAGGGTTAAGTTCGCTTCCCTTGTACTTGCCTCCTTTCCTATATATAGGAGAGGAGCTTGCCTTCTATCAATAAGAAAATATCCATTAGCCTTTCATCTTATTTTCCACATGGTACTCCATCGCAGCTACCATCATCTATATTTATCTACCTCCCCAGAGAGGCAGAGACATCTAGTCGTCATTTCTCGAGATCTTCGACTCTTGTTGATGTCTGTCTGTGACTGGCAAGAGGCCCCATTCTTTGCATACCTACAAGTCTTGACGACCCTTGCATCAGATTCCCCTAGCGTTCGCATCTCTATCTTAAGGACATCCTTGTAGCAGCCAATCTACAGCTCGACCCGACCTAGCATAGAATGTGTGTCCTCAAGATACATATAGCCGAAAGATGCGGCCAATGTATGCTCGGGCCCTTTTTCAACGTAGGGGACCTTAATAGTGCGCTCCAAGACCAGTACCGCCTCCTTGAATCTCTAGAGGTTGCAGTCGATCGTCGTTGTAACGTGCAAGCTCATGGCCAGATACAAGCACACGATGTCTGCACCGTCGATTCCACCTTCGACTGCACAGAATTTGAAGGACTTGATCTTCTTGTTATTACCGAACGTTGAATTTTTAATTTGGGGAAAGATGTCTTTGTTTTGTGATCAGCATTTTTATTCTGTCAGCAGCGCTTCTGAAGCGAGTGTCCTATTTACTACCCGAGACATTTTTGCAACTCTTGCAAGTCACGCACAACCTGATCATCACAACGACATCGCCTTTGAACCTGTCTGACTTCACATATCAGAAGATCAAGCTATCAACGCCCTAATGCAAAGACTTCAAGAATGGTGTCCCTACCCCAGCGGACTTAACCTTTTTGTCGTGACTATTACAAACCGGATCTCTTATCGGATCTATTTTGTTACCCAATCCATATCACGGGGGCTCAGCCCCGACCGAACAAATCTCCTTTATGGGTCGCATAAAGATCCACTTATTTGTCTATCTGAATCTGTCTAATCGGGTCATGTAGCACATTGACTCATGTTATCGGTTATATCCACGAATATTGTAAAACAAAAGACTTGTGCTAGTATATAAAGCACCAACAAAGGGCCATGTGCTTTTCTTCTTCCTCTCTATTGACAAATCCCCCACCACCCCTCATGTGCATCAATTTCCACATGCAGGGGGTATTGTTTATTTCCACACCAACTACTCAATCACTTTGTAATTGGTGTGTGGGGAGGGAAATAGAGAGAGAGTATGAGAAAGATTATATCAGTCCACGCTATTTTGATTTCCATGGAGCATCTTGTGCTTTTTTTCTTCCTCTTCATTAACAAATCCCCCACCACCCTTCATGTGCATCAATTTCCACATGCAGGGGGGTATTGTTTATTTCCACACCAACTACTCAATCACTTTGTAATCGGTGTGCGGGGAGGGAAACAGAGGAGAGAGAGTATGAGAAAGATTATATGTATCAATCTAGGTTATTTTGATCTCCATGGTGCATCTTGTTCTTCAACACATTCGTCTTCCTGATGTCTTGTGGCACTTCATTCCCACTAAGCATCGTGCTTCCAAATGCATCATTGGTGTATCTCTTTCCCAATGACGTTGTGCTTCTTTGTGTTTGTGCCACGATATACACGTAGATTGGCTATCTACGTTTCCTTATTCCAGTTAGCTACCATTTTCATGCGTTGAAGGATCTCAATTGCAGCATTGACATCAAGTTATTCGTGTTCGTACCACATTATGTAGGTCAAGACAGAGCTTGATGTGTTTATTCCAGCCTCTTGTTCCCTCTGGTATTAATGATGCATCAATTGATCATTCTCGCTACATTCTCATGAAACAGATGGTTGGTTCTTCACATCAAACTTCTCACAAGCTCGTCAATTTCTAACCTACAAATTATGTATCTAAAGGTTGATGTTTCATCTAAATTTTATCTTCACCGAGCTACTTTAGTTATGTCTTCTCCGAGTTGCATCTGTTGACATGGCTCTTCGGTTGATCTACTTGCATTCCTCCTCGATGGTGCCCTTCATTCCTATCAAGCCCCCAAAGTTCATGCGCCAAATTTATGGAACCAGTATGGCAGTCATCAACACCTCGTCCAGTTCGTGTTCGTGTCGCATTATGCACGTATGTGGTCTTCTGCGCTAGTTCTAGTTGACTACACTTCTCAGACAATTTGAAGCTACCTCTACTGTCACATTGGCATTGTGCCTAGTGTCATGTACATGGGATGCGTTGACTGCATTTATACCACTCACACGTTCCTCTCCAGTGAAAATGGCATAGTCATGGTGGTTCTGATTGTCTGTTCCATATTTATGGTGGCAAGTTTTGTTGTAGCGTTTGGATTCCATTTATAAGATGTTCTTCATTCCATTATGTACTTTAAAAGACCTTTTCTAAAGCTCAAGCATTTCCGGAATGCAGACATAACTTCAAAGTTGGCGTCATCAAAGCAAATGTGGAGAGTCATGTTTGAGGGGGAGCGAAAATCTTGTATGGGGAGTGACATTTTTTTCAATTTATCGTATCGTCTAATTGAGTCTAGTTAGTCCAAGATGGATGTGTTTCACCCATACTCCAGCTTGAGGGGGAGTGTTAGAATTATTTTTATTTAGTTTATTATGTCAGATGGACTCAATTGTCTTGACCCATTGGGATCAAGTTCAACTCCCTACTTGCCTCCTTTTCCTATATATAGGAGAGGAGTTTTCCTTCTATCAATAAGAAAATATCACATTAGCCTTCCATCTTATTTTCCACAGCTTCAACAAGAAAGTCTCTTGCAAATGACATGCAAAGCTTGGTGCCTAGGTTGAATCCATGCTCTTGTTGAGTTAGATTTAGCAGCTCTCGGAATAATGAATGATAAAGGATCAGAATGTTGCTATGCACAATTGATGCACTATAACATTAACCACCAAATAACCTTTGAGGGGGGATATCAAACTCCCCTTCACGGAGAGAAAGGCACTTATGTCGAGGTGAGTTGAAGTCATCTGCTCTGGGTTTTTTTTATTGATTGATTGAGGAACATATTGGTCCAGAAACAAAAATTTACACAAAACCCCACGGAAATTTTGACATATTTGTTCCTATCAACACAAGATTTCAAACTCAATTTTTGACGACCAAATAAAGGAATTAAGCCACAAATTTTATCAGAATAATTTACATGCATAAATGCATTGAATCATGCAATAATATTATATATTGATATTGGGTGGGGGTTCCCTACATGTGTGAGTGAAAAGAAATAGAAACTTTTTGATGGAGATTTTGATTAAGCAATCTGTGTGTGTGCGCGCGCGCACGCGCGCGCGACGAGTAGCCATCGAATATGAAATATTGACCAAAATATCGCCATTTTGGTTAAAATCTCAAACCATGTGGGAACAGAGTTGTGAGCATAAGTGCCAGACTAGGTGAAAAGAAGGGAGCTCGTATAATTGATCTCTGAATTAATGAAGCAAAAGTTAAGTGCTCCTGCGGTCAACCTGCTACCAGTCAGGTCAAGTATCAGTAAGCATCATGACTGCCTATTTAATGTGTTCAATTTTAACCTGCACCTGAAAGACCTACACACAAACCTAGCCCGACTCACCTATTTGACAAGTCTAAATACAAAGTGCACTCTAGCCGGCATTCTCACAATATAAGACTTTTTGAAAAAAGTTGTTTAAAACACGATTTTTTCCCTAGACGTATGAAACGACCAAATAACTCCCAATTACCAAATTTTACATACTACTCCCGTATTATTCTGAATTATTCACGTTTTGCATTTTCTCCCCCATATGTTTTCCTTTGTATTTTTTCGTTTTATACTGTTTAAGACTGACTGAGTTTGAGTGTATTTTAATTTTTAATATGCATGTTTATATATGTAAAGTACATATATTTATATGTATGAATGTAATATATGAAAGTAATAGATGTATATATGCATGAAATGCATATGTACTTATATATGTGCAATATATATTAGTGTCTCCGGTTTTTGTCCCAATTTTTTCCAAATCATTGACCGTATATTTACCGTATCGTTAACCCTTTTTACCCGAAATTTCCCGCATAATTCCCAAATTCTGAATTTTTCAGCTCAACCAAATGTATCCCTATTACCGAATTTTTGACTAGGCTAGCCGATTAGTTCAGCTCCAAATATTGTTTGCTGATTTTGAACTTATTTTCTAGCTGTATATGCTGTACGCTTTTGCTTCCATCAGACATGAGAAAATCATAAACAAAGTCACTTCTAGCTATCTTATGAACCAATATCAAACTCATTATGTTGTTAAGAGAAAAGTACATACCTCAAAATTGTTATACGAATCGCGGCTTTCAGTAACTCTAGGGCACCAATCCAATGACCAGACAGACCCACCAGCATGCAACAAAAAATCTTTACTGTGGCACATCACCAGTTGTGAGCAACACAAAAGGATGAAAAGCGGTACATCGTCAGGGAGAATAGTAGACTGTAGATGTCAAACAGAAATTGCAAATAGTATAAGCTGATAAGCATTTTAATGCATACGCTACTTCCAGCGCAGATGAGCACCAGATGAGTTGTTCTGTATCTATAACTCCCATTTCCTTTCCCTTGTTCATATATAGCTTTGCAAGCACAGCACACGTGCTAACAGCCAGTATTCTGTTAAACTGGTGTATGTTTAATAATTCCTAACTTTATTGCAAAGACTCTAAAATCGGTGCAGCATTTTACCAACACTACATAGCGTAGCACTTAACATTGCTGCTTGTCAGATTTAGAAAAGCTGAACAAACATGACAAGATATTCCACCTTCTCAAATAAAAAAATAAACCGTTCCAGTGTCGCTTCCAACAACACTGGAAATTATGATGTCTTTGCTCCACAAACAATAATTACATACAGAAGACTCAACAGATGGTGCCTGTGCTGTTTTTTGGTAGGTTGAAATGAGGTTCAAGGAGACCCTAGATCCTCCTGGAAGTTTTCATCATGCCAAAGGGTTCCTTCAGTAAATATATACTCCACCTAGCTAGCTTCTCTTCAAGGGCACTGACCAGTATCAGGTGTTTTGGCTGCAGCAATGGAAGGGGGCTGAGCATGGTGTCATGGAGATTCAACATATATCTGGGGGTGAGGCACAAGAAAGCCGATTATAGATATACTGTGTTGTTTACTTGTGCTGCTTTGTTGAGTCATGTAATATTAGTCTCATATTGCTCACTTGTACTTATGTCTCTACTCTCAATTGCTATATTAGAGACTACCTTGTAACATGTTTTACTCACTCAATAAACAATTCCTTTTCTATTTAGATGGTATCAAGAGCAGGTTTCTTTTTCCCCACCCACCCGTCCGCAGTGACGTAACCCCCCCCCCCCCCCTGTCGCCAATCTCCCCCCACCCCCCCGGCCGCCGATCCCCCCCACCGCCGCAAACCCCTCCCCACCCTCCCTTCCCCGCCGCCAACCCCCTCCCCTCTCTCCTCCTGCCGCCGCCCCTAGTAAGTATCTTGGGTGATATTTTTGGGAGGAAGGTAGGATGAGGTTGCAACGGTATGTTCTTTTTGGCAATTTCTCTCCTCTTTACCTCTGTACTCTGTACGTTCGCTCTTTTTTAAAATGAACCAACAGTTTAGGGCTTCTCAAATGAAAACAAACTTCAACCAGATATTTTATTGTACTTACTAAGAAAATAAATTACATCGACAAGGGTACTAAAATCAGTCATACCTATTCAGTTTAGTTGACTTGTGAGCACTTCTCTCCCTCTGCAGTCAGAGTATATGAATAGTAGCAGTTAGAGGGGCCGAGGGGATTTTTTGGGGGGTGCCAATAGTAAAAAGTACATGATGTGTTTACATACCTTTGGCACACTGGCAGATGAAAATTGACTTAGGTGTATCTCTGTGGTAGTATCTTCGCTTACCCCTGATGTCCCCGACTCGTAGCTCAACTTCAATTTTAATGGTTCATACTGAAAATACTTCCATTCTCTGTTTTAAAACAGAATTTTTTAATGCACCATATTCTCAAACATAAGAAGAACAGGGAAAATGTGGCTTTTGTCATTGAGGAGAGGAGTGCTGAAGGGACGAGAAGGGTAACAGGAACTTACGATAGAAATGTTACCATGGACGAGAACTGCTTAATGGCATGTGCATCAGCAACTTGCTCGTCAGAAGCTGATCCGCACAAGGAGAAAATTTTTTCATTTACATCAAAATATTCATCTACAGAATAATTAAACTCGCAGACTTCCACTTCGCTTTCATCACCGTCCTCAACAACAACGACAGAAGCCATTGTTTCCTCCCCCGCTTCCTTTGTATCATCAAAGGATTCCATAAGTTACAATGTGGTTCTAACTCGACCGTTCAAATTGGGGACAGCTGTGTGCAACGGCAGTGTCACGCCGTAAACACATCACATGAGTAGAAGATGCAGCGGACATACAGTTTATTCCCCGATCATGTACCTCCCAACATTCTCAGGATCCCAGCCTAGACGAGACGTCCTATCCAAAGAACATCACCCAGCCCTCCACGACGCCCCTGTGGGTAACAATGCCCATACTAGTGCCGTCGTTTGTACGTGTACCCTAGCCCCGCCGCCATAGCTAGGCAATCAAACTGTTGCTTCTGTTGCTATGAGCTTCTTCGATAGTTCTGGTAGGTTTGTAGTGACAATAGCACTACTCCGCACAAAGACAAGCACCGCCCTGCGGTTATGCAATGCGCCGAGCAGTTGTCTCCCCAATTATCCACGGGTGTATGAGGCGTTTGAGTATGGCCTGGGTTCAACTCCGACGCAACAAAACAAAGTTGTATGGAGGCCAAGCTAAAAGAGGATGGCAGATCACAATCGACGGCAAGGGCCGTTCGCAAAGGAGAATCTGGTGTCCGAGTACGGGTATCGGGGTTGGGTTCGTGCGCATACGGCGCTAGAACAGTATAACGGGGGGAGTATGGTACGGCAATGTCCCCCTGGGTTGGAATTTATCTTCCAGTAAAATCCTACCCTACTCAGAAATTTATGCAAATCAACATGGGATGTGTAATTCTTTTTTCTTTTTTTCCTCTCTTACGTATTCTATGGCTGTGTTTGGTACACATATACGATGAGTTTAGTTATCACCGGTTAACCGGTGCTATGTTAGTGTGTAAGATAATTTTTGTTTAGGACAACGACATGTAATGGTAAGATGTCTACCATTTGGTTCACTCTCTCTATTTAAACAAAGTCTATTATGCCCTGTTGTTACTTATTTTAAAAATCAGAGGGGTTCAATTGACATTAACGGCACATTAACGTGTTCTCTGCTGTAAGAATTTAAAGCAGCACATTATACTGAGATTATCCTGTTAACTAATCGTTGTCTGTGTAAAACAAAGGTACCCTATATTTAGACATGTCAAATTGGGTCAAAATTCACGAGTGCCCATGGGTCGACCCGTTTAAGTTGGGTTTGGGTGGCAAAATTTGTCACCCGATGAAAATCACCTAAACACATACCCACCCGTTTATTAAGCGGGTTTCGCGGGTGATCCGCGGGCACCCGCGGGTGACCCAGTTAATTGAAGCAAATATATTCATATACATAATATACACATACACCTATTAAAAGATGTTGCTTGTTTTGTACAAGTTCATTCTTTACATTTACTTGTAATATTAGGAATGTCTAATGTTACATGACAAAATTATGTATTTTTCTTGTGATATTTATCTATGAAAACTACATTGATTTTCCTAATTTATATCAACATATTCATATATCAAAAACTAATTGAATAGTTTGACGTCAAACATAGTAGTTGGTTGGTTCTTTTGCACTATATTTGACACAAAAATAATAGTTACAAGTTGTTTCAAATATTGTTTTTAGTGTTAAAGAAAGCAACTGGTAACTTATTGTTGATTGTACACATTTTATATGGGCATCCGGGGAAACCCGCAACCCACTAGGTCGGGTTTAGGTGTGCTTTTCTTCCACCCGTTTAGAAGTGTATCATTTTTACCCGCACCCGCCAGACTCGCACCCACAATGACCCAACTCACCCACCCGTTTGACAGGTCTACCTATATCTTAGTTATGTCTGAAGTGTGAACAACAAATTGAACTAAAAGACTTAAATTGCTCTTACAACACTTTTCCAGTGAGGGAAAAAAGGGAATTATCTTGAACATACACAAAGAAAAGACTAGAGCCGAAGAGGAAAGGAAGATCATTCGCTATCTTAGAAATAATAATTATTTCTAAGTTGCTACTATAACCGTAAATGAAGACCATTCGCTAGTATTTTTACATAAAATATAGCACAAAAATAACCAACTACTATGCATTATCACTATCAAATGAAAAAGTATGTTATGTTTCTACAACAATTCATGCACATACATATTTTTAGGTAAAATTCTCTAATGTACAACTAAAATCCTCTGATGTATGATTATGACAAATAAATTAGAGTTAGTAATTTATATTATGACTCAAGACTAAGTTTGATAGAATAATTAGATAATGTAGGAGTTGGATTTATTTTCTCCAATATATCTCTTTCATATTAAATCTTGTTAGACAAATCCGAATTTAGACGAAAACTCCTTAGGATAGTAGTAGATCGCCTTATTTATTTTAAGTATTAATGTATCATTACATTTATTTTTATATAAGTAATTTAATTAAGCGGGTCACCCGTGAGTGTCCGCGGGCCACCTGCAAAACCCGCTAAATAAACAGGTGGATATGGGTTTGGGTAATTACAGCATATGGTAAATTTCATCACCAAACCTGAATTAAACGGGTCGACCCATGAGTTCCCGCTGATTTAGAGTCGGTTTGACAAGTCTATATGTAAACGATTTGTGCTACACAACTTTCTATGGATAGGGAGAGAAAAACAACATTCTACTAGAGAGAGAAAATTAAACATTTAAGACTTAAGATGAAAGTTTGTTATAAAATGAATTAACATTGCATGCATGCAACTAATGTGTGCTACACAACTTTCCGTTGACGGGGAGAAAAAAACAACTTACGAAAAGGTTTTAAAACAATAATACTGCAGCGGCCCAAATACACCCCCAACTACACTCCTATTCTGAGTGCGATACAAAGTCCCATATTTCTAAACAAATGGAGTACTCGGGTGCAACTATAAATTACCTAATTACCTTATTCTGCATATAACAAATGATTTCATTTTATAAAAGGATCATTTCGATGTAAAATAAACCTTCTAAGAGAAGTTTGTTGGGTATTGGAATGGAAAAGGAAGTGAGGAGTGGAGGAAAATATGTTAGTATATATTCCACAATAGAGAATGTCATCTTGACCCTTTACAATTACAGCAGGCCAACGAAGTCGGTAGGAAGTGAGCGAAAGCTCCAACCTCTCTCTACAAACACCATCCCTCTCCAACCACATCAGAGAAAACTTTCTCACCTTTTGATCACTTAGGTCTTCCCCTCCGGCTGCTTCGCCACCCTAATACCTCTTTGAGCGGTGACAACCCATTACTTGTGTGATGGACTGGAATTTGGCCTAATTTTGAGGACGAAAATTCTTTTAAGGTGTGTA
>CAVNZW010000004.1:0-33000 GCA_963693085.1 Alisma plantago-aquatica | reverse complement strand
GTCGTGTGGCAGCGTGGCCGACGTCGTCCAGGGGCTGCACGGCTGGGGTCGTCTTGTCCAGTGACGAGGACGCTGCAGGTCGGAGCCTCGGACGGTCGGACCGAAGAAGAAGATGGCGGGGGGGGGGGGTTGAAGGCGAAGAGAAGAGGTCGGGCGTGTCCGTCGCGGCCGCGGGGGGACCTTGAATATCGATGGGCTCGTCGAGCTGCTTGATCGCCGAAGCAGGAGCGTCGGGCTTCGGCGGCACCGTTCGTGCGCGGAGACGGGGACGGGGACTCGCGCAGAAGGCGTGTGGGATGGGCGGGCGCGGGCTAATGTAAATTGAGCCCTAAGTGGGCCGTCCAGCTGGGCCGAATTTTTCCAAATAAATCGTTAATTATTCGGATGATTGCGATAAATACGGGAATAATACACGAACAGCGTACAATTCGCGAATTATTCGTATTATTCGGAAACAGTGCGGGTATAATTCTTAGTTCGGCCGTTACATTCGTCGGCTAAATAATGCGCATATTATACGCGAATTTTTGAAAAATTCGCCGAATCATGTGACTAGGTCGACCGTTCCCTTGGGAACATTTTCTTACCCTTCTTTTACCGGAGTGTAGAGTGTTGATTCTGCATTCTCAGCACGACCACCCTTGTCAGTGTGGTTCGACCCCGATCGCTACTTCGGACCTCGTCATCGTTGCGGGGGCCTAAGAGTCGGGTTATTTAAAAGTCTGACTACTTCAAATCCGCTCCTTTTGGACGCGCGATTTAGGTTGGTCAACTTTTTGGCGCCGTTGCCGGGGACAAGGTAAAACGGTACTGTTAACGAACCTGAATCCACTGACTACACTCCCGTGCCTCAAGCTTAGTAATAAGCTTGACAATACAGTTTCTTTTAGTCTTCTAACCTGAATGTGTACAGAATAGTTCGTTTCATTAACACAGGTTTTCTAACTTGATTATACGTTCTATTCAGGTACTCAAGGAAGAAGCACTCTGCTCGGTTGAGCACCGTTCATCATGCCACCTCACGTGGAACCACCTCTTTCCGAGGATGAGCGAAATGCTAGAGTTGGACCACACCCACCTCCGCATGGGAACGATGACCGTTATAATAACGACCATTTACATGAAGAGCTAGAAGAACCTGAATCAGAACAACTTGGGGATGATCATCATCATGAGAGATGTCGTCATCGCCGTAGGTACAGAAAGAATCATCATAATCAAGAGCAGAATCATAGGAACAGCAACAGTGAAGATTCCGACGAAGAAGAAAAGACCCTCGGGGAGTTGGCTGCCACGAAGGCCAACAACTCAAGATGCCCAGTTGTAATCCCAATGTTTGATGTTGTAAACTTCGAGTTGAAGCCAGCCGTGATCTCCATGATTCAAAATAAAAGTTTTAGGGGAAGTTCCAAGAATGACAACCCCTACCATCACCTCGATGCTTTCAAAAATTTATGTGATACCATCAAAATGAGGGGAGTGCCACAAGAAGTGATCTACTGCAAGGGTTTCATTTTCTCTTTGGAGGACAAGGCACTGTCATGGTACCTTGGACTGCCACATCAATCTCTGAACGGATGGAATTCTTTAGCGGATGTTTTCGTAAACAAGTTCTACCCTACAGAGAAGACCGTTAGGAACAGGCAGAAGATCACATCTTTCACCCAGAAGCTAGGAGAAAACCTACATGAAGCATGGGAGAGATACCAGGAGTATTAGAGAGACTGCCCTCACCACAACTACAAGAAAGGTTTCCTGATAACAACATTCTACAATGGTCTGACTCCTGAAGAAAGAGTATCGCTAAATGCAGCTGCAGGAAGCGACTTTCTTGGGAAGAAGCCCAATAGATCTAAAAAGATCATTGAAAACATGGCTGAACTACAAGTCGGGACTGACTACGACAGGACTGATAGAGGATATGCTAAGAAAGCCGCTAATGAAGGACCGTCGGTCGAATCCAAGGCTCTTAAAGAAATCACCACTCAAATCCAAAAGATAGCCACTGATGTCAGACAGTTAAAAGAATCAGGAGGGAAAGGAAAGAAACAGATTGAGAAGGTGATGAAGTGTGTCACTTGCGGAGAAGGAGGACACGGTATTGATAACTGCATTTACACCCGACCCGACGAGTCAAGTGAAAGTGAATCTGAAGAAGAGGAAGCTGAGAACGTTTCTTTTGTCAACTTCAAAAGACCAAACCACCCTGGTTTTAGTTATGGCAATAAGAATGCTGCAGAAAACTCGCATCAGTTGAATAATCCACTCAAGCAACCGCAAAGTTTCGAGAAAAGAGGCGGACAAGGTCAGTACACCAGAACAACCAATTTTCAATCAAACAAAGCAAACTTTCAAGGGCAAGGGAAGTACCAAAACCTCCAAGCTGCTAACCCTAGCCAAGGCCAGGGACAAGCTAAAGTGCAGAGTCATGAAAAGAACTTTGGTCAACCGGACTTAGTGGGCCAATTATTCGACTTTGTCAAGAGACAAGATACTATAAACAATCAGCTGGCGTAAAGCGCGTTGTCCAACTCAGGCGTTCTGAATACGATGCAGGTCCAAATGGCAGATATGCAAACGCATCAACGCCAGATAGACCAGCAGCTTGCTCAAATGGCCGAGTTAATGAAGAATCCTTCGGGTAAGATACCATCCAACACAGAATCTGCCAAAATGGCGGTACTCAGGTCAGGAAGGACAGTAGAACGCCCTGAATCATCCAGGCCTGAAGAACCTGAACCAGGGGTTGCGGCAGAGAACCCAGCTGAAGGAGAGAACCAACGAGCTCATGTCAGGGAGCCAGAATCAGAACCTGTGGAGGACATGTTCGGTAAAAGAAGTCCTTACTCTACAAGATTGCCTTTCCCATACAAACTCATAAAGGCACATCTTAAAAAGAGATGCGAAAGGTTTATGGAGTCGGTGAAAAAGCTTCACCTCAAAGTGCCATTTCTGGATGCTTTGGAAGAAATGCCGACCTATGCCAACTTTTTCAAGGATTTGATCCCCAAGAAAAGAAGAGGAGGAAGGATTGAGACGGTACACCTAGCCAGTATGTCTAATGCCTTCGTGAAGGCGGATTTACCTACCAAGAAGAAGGATCCTGGAGCCTTTACTATTCCTTTTGCTGTTGGAGATAACGTCGAGCGGAAGGGTCTTGCTGATTTAGGGGCTAGTATAAGCCTTATGCCCTTAAGCCTCGCGCAACGATTGGGATTAACTGATGTGGTCAGGACCAACATGAGGATCGAGTTGGCAGACCATACCTTCAAAAGGCATGTGGGAGTCGTTGAAGATGTTCTGATTCGTGTAGGGAGATTCTTCATTCCTTGTGACATTGTTGTCATTGACACTGTTGAAGACCCTAAATGCCCTATCATCTTTGGGCACCCTTTCTTGGCTACAGAAAGAGCGCCGATTGATGTCGCTGAAGGAATCATCACTCTGAGGGTCGAAAATGACCACTTTGATTTCAAGGTGAAGGACGCCATGAAGGGGCCTTCCCTTTTCGAGTCTGCTTACTTTATGGGTAGCTATTGCCAGTATTGTGAAGAAGTAGAAGAAGATATCACAATGGTAGACCCTCTTATGAGGGCGTTGAACAATTATGACTCTGATTCTGAAGATCATAAGGTTGTCAAGATCCTCGATTACCTAAATCAAAATGATGAAGATCTAAGCGATGAGGAGGAAGTTATAGAGACAGTCAAGTTTGCTTCTCTGGAAATGACACCAGAAGAAGAAAAGGCACCTAAGACCAAGCCAGAGCTAAAACAGCTGTCGGAAGGTTTAAAGTATGAGTTTCTAGATCAAGAAGGAAGAAATGCAGTCATAGTTAATGCCAATCTGATGAAAGAACAATTGGAAAGACTTCTCGAGGAGTTGAGGCTCCATAAGCAAGCTATAGGCTATTCGGTAGAGGATATCAAGGGGCTTAGCCCTGCTCTATGCATGCACCACATAAATTTGGAAGAATCCGCTAAACCCCTGGTCCAACCCCAGAGAAAGCTGAACCAGATGTTAAAAGAGGTTGTGAAGAAGGAAGTGATCAAGCTGAGAGATGCAGGAATTATCTACTCAATCAGCGATAGCAACTGGGTAAGTCTCATCCATGTGGTACCAAAGAAAGGAGGAATGACAGTTGTGAAAGGTGACAAAGGCGATGAAGTAGCGGTCCGGACTGTCACCGGATGGAGAATGTGCACAGATTATCGGAAGCTGAATCAAGCCACGAAGAAAGATCATTACCCGCTTCCCTTCATCGACCAAGTTCTAGAGAGATTAGCGCATCATGATTATTTCTGCTTTTTAGATGGTTATTTCGGGTTTTATCAAGTCCCTATTTTACCGGACGACCAGGAAAAAACCACTTTCACTTGTCTCTATGGTACTTATGCTTTCCGAAGAATGCCGTTTGGGTTGTGTAATGTTCCACCATCATTCTAACGTTACATGATCTCGATGTTTTCGGATTTTCTGGAAGACATCGTAGAAGTTTTTATGGATGATTTTTCTGTCTATGGGAAAGACTTCGATGCTTGTCTGAAAAACCTATCTTTAGTCCTGCAACGCTGTGAAGAAAAGAATTTGGTCCTCAATTGGGAGAAGTGCCACTTCATGGTACAAGAGGGCATAGTGCTAGGTCATAAAGTCTCAAAAAGAGGTATCGAGGTAGATGTGAGCAAGGTTGAAGCTATCTCTAGACTACCTCCACCTAAGTCTGTAACTGGAGTGCGAAGTTTTCTCGGACACCCTGGTTATTTTCGAAGATCTCAAAACCTTTGTCAAATCTTATGGTTAAGGATGTTGAATTCGATTTCACTAACGATTGCCTAAGTGCTTTTCAGGCTTTGAAAGATGCACTTGTTTCTCCACCTATCCTTCAAGCTCCGGATTGGGAGCTACCTTTTGAGCTAATGTGCGATGCCAGTGACTATGCCGTAGGGGCAGTCCTGGGACAGAAGAAGAACAAGAGGCACTATGTCATTTGCTATGCCAGCCGTACTCTTGACGAGGCACAGGTAAATTACACGAAAATAGAGAAGGAAATGCTTGCGATTGTTTTCGCCTTCGACAAGTTTAGATCTTATCTGATTGGAACAAAGGTAAAGGTCTACACCGACCATGGGGCGATACGATACCTTATGCAGAAAAAGGACACTAAGCCCAGGCTGCTAAGGTGGGCTTTACTACTCCAGGAGTTCGATCATGAGATCATTGATAAGAAATGTGCGGAAAACATAGTCGCCGACCACTTGTAAAGGATTACAGTCGAAGACAAGAAGGAGCCACCTATCAATGATAACTATGCAGATGAGGCCTTGCTAATGGTAGAAGCCAGAGATCAGAGTTTGTCATGGTTTACAGATATTTGTAATTACCTTGCTTGTGGGGATTTACCTCTGGAAATAACATACAATCAAAAGAAGAAACTCTTTTCTGATATAAAGAATTACTATTGGGATGATCCCCTTCTCTTTAAAAGATGTGCGGATAATCTGTATAGAATGTGTATTCCTGAGGAAGAAGTGCCAAACATTCTGAGGAAATGCCATGCCTCACCCTATGGAGGACATCTGGGGAGTGAAAGGACTGCTGCTAAGGTGTTGCAATCAGGATTTTACTGGCCTTCGTTGTTCAAGGATGCTGCTGATTATGTAAAATTTGTAAAGAATGCCAATCAACTGGAAATATTGGAAGAAGGAATGAGATGCCTATGGCCAACTGGGTTGAAGTCGAGATCTTTGACGTCTGGGGAATAGATTACATGGGTCCATTTCCCTCATCAAAAGGATATCAATACATTTTAGTCGTGGTGGACTACGTGTCTAAATGGGTAGAAGTTGTTGCCACCCAAACTTGCGACTCCAAGTCTGTGATCAAGCTGTTTGAGAAAACTATCTTTCCTCGCTTTGGAGTACCCCGTACTTTGATAAGCGATGGCGGATCACATTTCGGGGAGAAATAGTTTGAAGCACTTCTGAGGAAATATGGGGTCAAGCACAAAGTTGCTACTCCCTATCACCCTCAAACCTCTGGGCAGGTGGAGGTTTTAAATAGACAGATTAAGCAAATCTTGGAAAAGACTGTCAGCCGCACGCGGAAAGACTGGTAGATGAATCTCGACGATGCTTTTTGGGTCTATAGAACTGCATACAAGGCACCCATTGGCACTACGCCTTACAAATTGATTTATGGGAAATCCTGTCATCTACCCTTAGAGCTTGAATACAAGGTTCTTTGGGCAATTAAGTTTCTAAATATGGACCTGGAGAAGGCAGGGGAAAAGAGATATCTGCAGCTACAGGAGCTCGAAGAGCTGAGAATACATGCATACGAAAATGCAAGGATTTACAAGCAGAGGACCAAGTTGTGGCATGATGCCCACCTGAAGAAAAAGGATGTGAGTGAAGGTGATAAAGTTTTGTTATTTAAATCCTCTATCCGTCTTTTTCCAGGTAAGCTGCAAACAAGGTGGTCTGGACCCTTCACCGTGGCAAAGATATATCCATCAAGAATGATGGAGTTGTATGACAAAGACAATCCAGCAAAGGTTTTTCCAGTGAACGGGCACAAAGTGAAAAGGTACTATGAAGATGAAGCGTTTGTGAGAAGATCAGAAATAAGCTTGCAGGATGCTAAAACAACCAAAGGCACAAAGTGAAGGGATCTAAAGCTGTCGAGATGACGACACTAACTACAGCGCTCCTCGGGAGGCAGCCCGAGTCTTTACTTTTCTTAGAATAGGACGTTATTTCCCTTCCTGCAAGAAAAACATTATGAACATTATGATTGTAATAAGGCCTGAGTCAGTGCATGCGACACATGCTCAGACTCCCCCGTTTTATGGGCCACCGCTTGGTTTTAAAAGCATTGATGAGTAATACTATCTGAGGCTGGGAGTTTCACTTTAGGACAATGATGTTTTACCCATCAATTGCTTTTTCCTTTTCTTTAGTTTTAGTTTTTTTATCTCTTACCTTGTTTTATTCTTCTTTGAAGCTTGGTATCAGGCCGAGATGCCTTGACCGATACCAAGCTCTCCTACCCTATCGGGCATCCGACTTCTATTTTCCAGGGTGGCAAAGTTGTGTCGGGATAGCGACAGCTTGCGCGCGTTGCGATCTATCGTGCTGAGTATCGTCTGAACCTGTATCAGGCAAGGTCCCGGGAGCCGCGCGACACGCCCTTATCGGGCTTTGATATCGGGAATCATACTTTAGCGATGAGCCTATGTCGCACAATACACTGAGCTGCGCGCATCGCATCGTGTCGGGCAGCGCTACTCGTATCGTGCGGCAGACTCTTGCCGTATCAGGCAGCATAGCTAAACGACCTTTGATGAGATGGATTAGACTGATTTTACTGCTCGTCTCAGGAATGACTTGTCTCCTCGGGCGACACGTGCCCCAGTTTTACCCGTTTTACCCCACCCTCGATTGCTATTTATAGTAACTTTGGTTTAACTATGTCGGGAACGAGCATTTACTTTCTCACATACTCCCGTATCGCACATTTAACTCTCGATTTGGTCTCGTGTCGACCAACCTTGCTTCTGCTCCTGTGTCGCGCAGCTACCTTCAGAAGATAAAGGTATAACATGATACGCGTATCGCGTGGCTTACCCGACACGCCTCTCGTGTCGCGCATCTCGTATCGGGCACATGGCTTTAGTTCTTTTTTGTGTCGCCCGACACACGCTTGTATCGGGTATCCTACCTTTTGACCGCGTCGCGCGACGCACTTCTATCGTGTGCCCGCCTGATACCTTATATCGGGCGATACCCGTGTCGCCCAGTTTTGTTCTTAATAAAATTTTATCTTGTGTCGCCTCACGTCTTGCAAGTGTCGGGCGACACCCTTTTTTGGAGAGATCGTATCGGGCAGGATAGATGTTCGTGATGATGCCCGGTGTTACACGATAGCCTTGTGGCAGTATCGGTCCAAACTTTATTCCGCCCGAAACAGGCATATCGGGCAAAGTAGTGTATCGTCCAGTTTTGTCTCCTGATACGATTGTATCGAGCAGCACTAATATCGGGCTGGCCTTTTGTTTTGACTTATCGCGCAACAAACTTTGCATTTTACCTATTTGAGACCGTGTCGGGCTATCTCGATTTTGTTAATTATGACCGATATTGACTTAACTCTATCGGGTTTTGTTAGTCAGTTTTCAAAATATATCACCTATCCGATATCAGGCGACACACCCCGCCGCCGGATATCGGGCAAGGTGAATCATTCAGTAAATTTGATGCTTACTAAACTTTTGTTTTATGATAACAGAAATGGCCCGCACCAAGAAAACCGTCATCCAAGTAAACGAACAAGGTCGAGGATCAACACTGAGGCCACAGAAGAAGTCACCACAGTCTGGCAGAAATGCCCGAATCCCGATGCAGCTGTGCCATCCGCGGCCGAGAAGAGACCTAGGATGGAAGAAGCAACAGCCCGAACAACTGTTTCAACCACGGCAGCCGAACCTGAACCTCTAGATCACTCACCAGGTAGGTTCATGCCCAGAGACGACGAGCACAGGCAGCCGTACACAGAATTGGCAGCCAAGGTCTACAAACCAAGCAGGTTCTGCCATCAGTCGTCCTTCCACCAGATAGACATTTTTGACAGGCTGGAAAATGTCCTAACGGCAGCCGGGCTGAGGAAGATCTGCTTCAGCTACTCCGCCTCTTACACAGAACTCACAAGGGAGTTCATGTCGTCTCTCCGTTGGGTACAGAATAGACCAGATGAAATTGAAAGATTTGGCGGAGCAGACAGACTACAAGGACGGCTGTATAATGCTGAGCAAGACATATCAGAGAAGTTGCTCAATGAAATCTTCTCAACCTGCGAAGCAGAAAAAGAACTGCTCAACAACGGTGTCAGAATCACCAAAGGCGACGGGTTCAACCCGGTCGAGCTCTGGAGAAAGCTAACCGGTGAGTCAGCATTTAAGCCGGGAAGCAAGGTGGCAGCAGTGCACTCCTGTTTCTGGAAGATAGTGCACAAAATCGTGGCGTGCCTGCTCTTCAGCAAGTACAAATCAAGCAATCTTTACACTGAAGAGCTTCACCTCATATGGAATATGATTGAAGGACACACGATCAATCTGGGGCGGTTCCTCCTCAACCGTCTTCATCCAATAAAGGACGCCACCAAAGACTACAACATGGGCGACTGGTGAATCTGATTGCGGTAGGGTTAGGATACCCAAGGGAGCCGCGTAGCCTCTCAAGGAAAAGAGGTGACGAAAAGATCGACCTCAAGTTCCTAATGAGGGCCAGCATCATCAAGAAGGAGGGGCGATGCTACTTATATAAGTTTGCAAGAACAAACACCCTCCTTCCGCTCCCACGTTGCGCCAGCTACGACGCAGAAAAGCTAGTCTTCACCACAGCGGAGATTGAAGTTGTGGTAGTTGAAGCCGCCTATGCCGCCACCATGAGGATACAAGATAGGGCAGCCGCAATAGGAAGACTTGTCCCTCTCGACGTCCGGCAGGGAAAATCTTCCACAGTTCCTGCCGAGCCACCCACCTCCCCAGCGCAACCGGTGACAGCCACTGATAGAGCTGTCGTCGCTACTCCCATACCAGCCGCGGCTGCCACAACAACAACTGCTGCGGCTGTAGAAGTGACAGTGATCGTGGAGGTCGCCGAGACAACCGGGGCTGAGACAATGATGATAGCTCTGAAGGAAGCTGCCGCGGGAGAGACAGTCGCAGCTCCCGAGACTTTTGTTGCGCCTTCAATGGCGGAGGAAATGGTGCAGCCGGACGCCAGCAATGGGGCGTTCGCTGAGATCCTCGAGATGGAGCTCAGGGATGTGCAGCCCACGCCGCCACCGCCGGTGTCTCCAGTGGTAGCTGCAGAGGAGGTCGCCGACAACAAAGAGGTGGAGCAACAACCACCCACACCGCGGCCTTCTCCACCACCACAAACAGGTGAGGCAGAGACAACCGCGAAGGTGCCGACGCATCACCCCGAAACGACGCCCCCGCGAACAATCCAAATGGATACAACCCCGAGTGAGGCAACACACTCGTCGGGTCAAACTTCACGCGCAAGGAGTGTCGCGAGGATGAGAGGGAGATCTGATGCAGCCCCTCTGTTATTGGGACAGATGCTGGTTCAAGAATTCGACCACTTGATGGAGGTAACTGGCAGCCACTCAGCTACTCTTACTTTATTTACTCGCAAGTTTTCTATTTTCCAGCAGAGGCTAAACAACCAGGAGCGGCAACTTCTAACTCTAGTTGGCCGTAGTTGGCCTTCCCGGCCAACTAGAGGCACTCAACAAGACGCTGCAGCAGGCCCTCCAACGCCTTGACGTGATCGAGGAGAGGCTGAACAGGAGGGATGACCATCCGCGTTCAAAGCAGCCAAGGAGGTCTCCATCACCTCCTGGCTCAGGCTCCCAACCTTCCTTGTCAGGATCCTCACCCAGGACATCGTCCACTTCCTCCTCCAGTGGGCCATCCACAACGCCCGAGGAAGGGATGACGCATAAGTTAGCTGACGGAGCTCCAGTAGGACAAGTGAGCTCCCGCAACAGGAAGAAGATGCTCCCTCAGCCTTCCTAGACGAAGCTGAAGACAACGATGAATCAATCAGCATTGGGGAGGACTCTTCTGACGAATCAGAGGGAGGAGGGGGGGACATCTACGCCGCTAACAAAAGACACCCCCCAGAGGAAGAAGCTCGACGGCAGATGCTTTTTCTGTGTCGTTAGAGATGCCTTCCTTCGAGATGGCCGACTTCGACAGAAGGGCCATCGGATACCTGACGGTCAGGGACCAGAAACTACTGAACAAGGTCCTGAGGTCGCAGGCTGATGAAGAAAGACGTCGTCTGGAACGACGGATACTTTTCCGTACGACGGGGAGCGTTGAGAAGCATGTTTTGCTCACCAGTCGTCGTCGGAAAAAAGCTATTCAGGGTCCTGGAGGGTGCAATAGTCGAGAATATCAGCACCAGGATAGGCCGGCAGACAATATACAACGCCACCCCAACCTTGGCAAGAAGGTTGATGATGGGAGCATTCGACTCCGTTTTGGTGGCCAACATGCTGCGGCAGATCGAAGAACACAACACGAACCTTGTGTTGGCCCCGTACAAGTACCGCAATAACTGGTTCCTATGCATGACAGACCTCCGTAACCATGACGTCCAACTCTTCAGCTATTGCAACGAGGGGGTCCCACGCTCAGGACACATCTTCACTCGCCTGGAGGACAAACATCTCAGGCTTCTCCCGCTGCATCTTCTATGAGTTATCAAGCAAGGAGTCCAATGTCATAGCGACGTTTGGAACTTCTTCTCTATCAGAGACTTCCCCGTCCAAGCAGAATCAGGAAGTGGGAATAGCGCCCTTGTCGTCTTGAGCGCCATGGAGCTGCTCAACATCTTTGGAAACATACGACATCTCTAGGGCCAAGACTTCTTCCATCTCAGGAGCACTTACTCTTTGTTGTTGATCAAAGACAAGCGCTATTTCCAAGACGCGGGGATACCAAAAAAGTTGTTGGATAGTGACCGAGAAGACGAATCCTAGCAACCCGGCAGCACTCTAGAAAAAGAAGCCAAGATGGACGCAGACGTT
The DNA here is from genome assembly GCA_963693085.1 of Alisma plantago-aquatica. NCBI lineage: Eukaryota > Viridiplantae > Streptophyta > Magnoliopsida > Alismatales > Alismataceae > Alisma > Alisma plantago-aquatica. The sequence continues at coordinate 21,399 of CAVNZW010000004.1, read as the reverse complement.
TACGGGGCAGACAAGCGGTTAGAAATCATGCGGGAAGTATACGGAAATGAAGACCCCGCTTTGCCTGAAACCTTAGAGGAAATGATCAGCAACTTCAACCGTTTCTCATGTTCTACACTCACACAGGAGCAGGTCAATGAAGTTCTCCTGAAGTTAGCTGACTCTACCCCCGCAGACGTCATCTACGAGGCAGGCAGTGTCATAGTCCCAGTTGACGACTTAAGGGACATGGTGAAAGAAGGAGGATGTTTGGCGATATCAGTGGCGGCCGCCTACATCCAGATACTACAAAGAAAGTTTGAACACGCATACATAGCTCATCCAATGTTGTTCAACGACATTTGCCTTGCCGATGAGTCAGGAGCGAAACAATCTTTTCTGGCAGAGTTATAGAGCGGGATGCCACGTATCATCTTCTTGTCTATCCTGCACTACAACCACCGGATGCTCCTGACGATGTACACTCACCCACGAGCAGGAATCTTCTACAATAGCTCGGACAACAACAAAGATCATCCAGTACAGTGTACATCGACAACGCTGACACCCCTCGAGCGCTTAGTACGAAAATACTATAATGAGGTGGCAACACTGATCCAACCAATCTTGGAGACAGCAGTGAGCAAATGGCACGAGCTTCAGTTCTGCCACCACAGTCCATAACAAATTCCACTATCCAACGACTACGACATCTTCGTGCTGGAATGGATATCTAACCAGGAAACGCCTGACCAGCTCCACCACATCGACTATCACAGCAAACGCGGAGAATATGTGTGGGAGCTTCTATCTAGCAAAGGCGCGCTCACCAGCTAACCCTCACTGAGTTAACATTACCCTACCTTATCTATCTCACAACTCTAGGACAGAGTGTGGGGTAAGTTTGGGGGGGGTACTATGTATCAGTGAGGGAGGTACTAAAAGCTCTCCAAATTTTACCTTTTGTTCTTTTTCTTATAAAATAACCTGTGTACATATACATATACATGCTTGATACAAAAATTTTGCATATACAAAATTTTGCCTCTATACAATTGTACAAAGACACTCTATAGTAAAAACCTGATACGACTTCTTTCCAGCTTGTTTTCTCTGTGTCTAAGGTGGTGCAGGTTTTTGTTATGCTCTTTCTGAAAATGCAGTCTCAAAATGACAAAAGACTATGACTTTCCACGCCAAAAATTCGAAAAATAATCTCACAACAGCTAAGAGATGTGTATGCAGAAGGAAAAAGCTGCCCAAACAGCAAAAAAAACACATACACTCTTGTCTTTCCAAAAGTACCCATCTTTAGGCATGGTAGATCCGGGGTAGTGGTACGTAGGATGTGAAATCACTGCTCTAAAGCCAACTGGCTTGGACTGCAGGGACCACTTGCCCGTTAACGGACCCGTACTTGGATGGACTGATGGGAAACAAGAAAAACCCAAAAAGCCTTAAACTTACCCAAAACCACAACTTTCTGTTCCCAAAAGTTGTTTGGTGTGAAAGCTAACTTCGAAATCATGCACCCAAGTCTCGCCGAAGCTGAAGAGAAAATTTTGCTTAAATAAGGCAGGAAAAATAAAGTTTGTTGTTCGTGGTCGGGCAGTATTCTCTTTAAGACATCTCAATACTCACTCAAACCCCTTGTCTGAAAACTATATCGGGTTAAGAAGAAGTATCACAAAACAAAGTTTTAAAATTGATTGAGGACATTCAAAATGCTAAGTTTGGGGGAGTTGATAACACCCATTTTTGTGGTATTTATGGCCCATATTTCGTTGTTAAAACTGCCCTTTTAAACTGTTTTCCTCTCCATTTTATCATGTTATTGAATAAATAAGTCACACTATGCTCTTAACTCGTTTTTATCATCTTTTACAGAGTTTTTCTCGCTTTTACACTCAAAATCAGCAAAACGGCCTGTCCCGGCCCACTTACAAAGAATCGGCCTTTTACTAGCCGCACGACACGTCCACTACCCGTCGCGGACGCTGGCCGATAGGGGTACAACCCGACACGGGCGTGTCGCGCGGTGCAGTCACTGACGGGTGATACACCATGTACCCGACAGAGAGCTCTGCTCGCCACGACTAATCAGCTCGTTATCGCATGTCACGCGATACGAGCCACTCACCGAAAGCAACCGCCCGTCGCGCCCGATACCTTCGTAACCCGGCACGCGATAGCCAAGCTACGTTGGACGACACACACACGTCAATCATCCCCGAAGCCACGTATGTGGAGCCGATAAAGGGTACGTGGTGCCCGAAGATCCGCAACTTCTTCCAACCGCTGCCTATAAATAGCAGCTACAGGACCCCGATGGGACGGGTCGGAACCTCGCGACAACTAACTTTGGAAAGCATCTGGAGCTAGTGTGTTGCATCCCCGAGGCGTGTCGGGCGATACTAGGTGATCACTTCCCCAACCCGAGAGGGGCGGGAGTGGTTCACTTAGAATCCATCCCGGTAGCCACAGCAGCCCGATATCGACCAAGGAGGCCACCCGATGTGCCGGGTTCCTAGATGGGCCCCTGCCCAAGACGGCTCGCTCACTATACCCGATACGAGGAACCCGAGAACCTAAGACCCCTCTAACCCGACACGATACCGAACCCGATACGGATCACCTGTCATGATGTGTCACCCGAGAGGGTGGCATCTCAGTACGACTGTATCGGGCCGAGATGCCTTGACCGATACTCCTACCCGTCACGGCCTATCGCCGTCAGGGATTGCCGCCCGACACAGGCATATCGGGCAGAGCTCTCACCCGGTATCGATTAGAGACACCTTAGGGGTCTGTTGTTGTATGTCGACATCCTATATCAAGGAGGCCGATACCAATCTTCCATTTTACAATCATTTACTTTCTTTATTTATGCAATGTAACTAAACCCTTTTATACAATGCTCATTCTAATGGAATTAGTGGAGTTTTAATACCTATTTCTCTAAGTTTGGTCCATTTTTGTTGGATGATTGTTTTTTAGCATCCGAACTCTAGCTTGTATGCTTGGATCATGCTTTGACTAGCTATCGAATCGTGTTTCCCGTTTCAATTTCCTCGAGAGAGGTGTTGTAACTCTAGCATTTGGACCGATCAGGGAGTACGAGAGTACCCAGGGTCGGAGTTTCTTCAGTTATGTTTCCACTCCAACCCGAGTCCACTACCTTTGAGAGAGGGTGTTGGTGCTTAGTTGGAGGTACCCTCTTTGGTATTGGACGTTTTCTATTGCCGCTTGTTATGCCTAAGCTTTCCTCCTTCGTTCCTTACCGAGGCAATAGTGTTATCTCCTCGGGTTCTGTTAGACAAAAACCCTAAAAATTGATAAATGTCAAAACCTTAATCTTCCTTGTAACTCCAGTTGGAGATAGCTTTTCTTTATAGCACTTTCGTGTGGCATTTTATTTTCCTTTTTTTTATTATTCTTTTGTTTTACCGATCTTGATCTACCGTTCCCTTGGGAACATTTTCTTACCCTTCTTTTACCGGAATGTAGAGTGTTGATTCCACATTCTTAGCACGACCACCCTTGTCCCTATGGTTCGACCCCGATCGCTACTTCGGACCCCGTCATCGTTGCGGGGGCCTAAGAGTCGGGTTATTTAAAAGTCCGACTACTTCAAATCCGCTCCTTTTGGACGCGCGATTTAGGCCGGTCACTTTCCCACCCAAAGCATCTCATAGCAATCTTGTCATCTTGTTGTCCCTGCCAGAAAGAATGCAAAATGAGAGACATATCTATTAAATAAATGAGTCAAAGAACACCTCAACTTTATACAAATGAGTTATAATAAGTTCAGGATACCTGTAAGGTACATGAGCGGAATGTTCTACCAAAGCTGTTATAACACCCCCAAGGGTGAGCAGACTCTTATTTAATTCTCCTGTCTCTCTTGCTCGTCCCTGAGAATGAATCAAGAAATAACATTACAAAAACAAGAATTATGTATGCCATGTATCACTGTCTGGTTTGTCTATTAATAGTTTTAAAACATTTGTTGGAGAAATTATGGTAGACATACTACTGTCATTCGTATTACTAATTCAAAACCTCTCTTAATTTTCCACAACTGAAACTTACATGGCACTTATCTTCCAAACAAAGATGTTAGTTTATTTTTCTTTACTTTACCTCTCTTTATTGGAATTCCCAGATTGTACAACAACCCAAGATCACTCAAAAGTAAGTGCATTGATTGGTCTAGTTATCATTACGTGCTTTTGTATCTCTCCAAAGCTGCCAAGTTCATCACCTATATAATTTATTTGAGTTTCCCAAACAATTAAATCCTTGTGTATCACTTTAATAAATGCCGACTCTTACCTATCTATCGAGCTTGAGCCCAATAAATTGTTTATGGTAGTCTCAAGGGGTTTGACTATTGGGAAGATGCAGCCATTATCCTTGGAAATCAAAGAATGCATCTTCATATTGATATTTGAATTCAACGTGTAATAATAATAGTTACATGCAGCTCATACTTCTTCCTTTACCTATAACGTCTCTTCTCATTTCTATCCTAAGCCTTCTGTGTGGTCTCCACTTCCACTCTGGGGTACTTTGGCCTACTTTCCAGCTTTGTTTAGAGGTTTATTGCAACAACTGTTTTCCTTTGCAACACAAAGGGCCCATGAACGGCTTGATGCAGACCTCTTGCTGGCAGTGTAGATCGTAATTAATTTGGGGATGATAAAATATGAGACCCGTAACCCGTGCATCGGAGTGCCAGAATTTACCTTCGCAATATTGATCAACCCACATGAATTCAACCACATGCTAACTCTTTTCCAGTTGTTAATGGGGCAAAACCAGAGCATAAGATGTTACTTACATTTCTATAGAACACTTCAACATAAATTAGAGATGCAACCAGAATTTGGAGTCAATTTCGATTTTATTGCAACTGTTACTAAAAGTTGAATAAATTCAAATCTCTCAATGTTAAAAGATAAAGATCAAACACATTTAAAAAATTAACTTACAGTTGTGAATATTACAAAATCTTTTATATGTTTAACTTATTACAAAGTCGAATATATGCATAATCAATTAGTCATTGTAAACAAAAAATCATAAAGCACAGGGTGATAAATAACAATTATTCATTACCTTTAAATCAGTTACACAACTTTCATTTTTATAAAGCAATACTATTTCCAATTTTTAGGTATGCATGTAGACTTTCATACATGTATAATTTATTTTCATCATAAGTGGATCATATTGAGCGTTTAACAAAGCAACATTGAAAGAACCTATAATTAGCTTTTCATATACAAATATGACCTATCTAAATTAAAATAGTACAATATTTTGTTTTCTAGACCTCTTGGACTATTAAAAGTGGAATCTAACTGACCATCATAAAGACTACATTAATGTAGAGTCAACTCCTCACCTTCCTAAATCACGCCATTGCTTTGTCTCCCATCTCCCATCCACAATTAAGGTGTCTTCAATGCTGACTAAATTTGAAGATGAGCCACTCATATTCAATCCTCTCCGCCACAATCCAGAATGCATGACACCAACGCCTCCTTGTCAATATGATCTCTACAATTAAGCCCCTATCTAGGAGAACATGAACTATATCATCTCGTACAACCTTGACAACATGACCAGCCATCCATAATGAAATTTAACCCCTTAATCGCCCTCCCTCCAAGTCCTACAATCTCCGAATGAGATAGACCTCTGCCAATTAACCTAGTTTTGGTCACCCAAACTCAAAGAGTATTCCCATATCATCTTGTTAAGGCATGTGTTTTATTAAAATCATTAAAGTTTTCTTTTTCTTGACTCACGCATTACTTTGAAATTAGATTTAATGACATTTTGATAGCTTTTGAATAGTGGACCCCCTTGATGTTAACTGAATTAGACATATCTTTCGCACATCGTATAATAAAAACATATTCCTACATTATGATAAGTAAACCACAATGTGCATAACTCGTATTGCCCTTATGCACATGGACATAGAGTCCATTATGTAAATTGTTGTCTCTGGCCCTTCAAGGGAATGAAGATGGGTAAATTTAAGTCAAAAATTTATTGCACACTAAGTATTTGCAGTTTCCTATCATATGAATTTTGCAAACATCCATTTCCAAAAAGAGTCTCATCTATTTACTTTCAAAAAGAAGGACGAAATTGTAGTCTAATTGATTACTCCTTTACAAGGCTAGTGGATCAAAAGGTATGCAAAGGATGTAAAGAAATCCCTAGAGATGAACTCACCACTCAACATAGGTTGGTGGTGTAGGATATAAACTTGAAGATCAACAAAGACAAGCATAACTAAATCCATGATAGAAAATCATGTAGAGAAACCTTAGAGGAGAAAAGAAAATGATAAACTTATGAAGGACACTTGGAACTTGGATGCATATGTCATGTATACCAAGAATAGCCAAGTTTTTGGGGAGTCCAAATATTTGTGGGCCTCCACAAAATGAGAATTAGTGTAGGATGAAATCCAATAGGCTATTTAACTCAAAAGGGAGATTTATAGGAGCTTGAACAATTCACGAGATGATGCAATTTTTCAAAGATACAAGTTTGCAAAGAAAGAAGCTAAGAAAGCAGATCAAGACTTCAGATCAAGATACTTTGAAGAGATATATAATAAGTGGGATACTAAAAAGTGGAAAAAGATATATATATATATGTGTGTGTGTGTGTGTGTGTGTGTGTGTGTGTGTATGTATGCATGTATATGTATATATATATATAATGGCATGTATATGATAAAGGTAAGGAAGAGATACAAGTCAAGCAAAATGCATCAAGAGCGAAGATGGCAGAGTGTTGGTAATGGTGATCTCAAGAACCAATGGAAAAACTAGTTTCATAGGTTTTCCACAAAAATACTTAAGATAGTGTAAAAGACAAATGTAACAAGAATACAAGAGATATCACTATTACACGATGAGTTATACAATCTGAGGTCAAGAATGATATGTATCAAATAACTATACGGTAACTCTCATCAGTCAAAACAAAGTCTTACAGGATCTCCTATATATAGGGGTACCGAGAGTTATGTGGATACAATTTAGTGATAAACAGATCCTCAATAAGTGTATCAAGTAGCGTGAAATAAAATATAGAAGAAATAAATACACATTGGGCCTAGGCCCATTAACAAATAATACTAACACTCCCCTCAAGCTAGAGAGTACAAATTTTGAAGTCCCATGTTGGTACCCATATGTAGTGTTTTAAAAAGCGTGTGAGGCGCCCGCCTAACCGGATGACCTGCCCAGCCGCCTGGTTAAGGTTTTGAGCAGGTTGGCAGACGGTAGGCCATTAAGCGCCCGCCTAAGACCCGCCTAACCCGCCTATGCGTCCGCCTGAAACCCTGCTTCGGGTGCCCACTTATGGTCGCCTATTTTTTGGGCACTAGATTTAGCCCATCTGCTGTAACACAATACAAAAATATAAGTCTATAGTAGTATAATATGTAACATTATTGTATAATACATTCTATACTATAATATATTAATATATACACTATATATCCAATTATCTGTTGCATATTATATTTCTATAACTTTCTACCTTATATATAATAATATATTAGTACATATTATATTCTACTGTTTATATTAATACATTCTATATATTCTATAGTTTACTGCATAATGTAAACTAATACATTATATATCTTCTACTGTTTGCTGCCTTATAAACAATAACACATTTGTACATTATACAGACATGGTGTATTCTATTGTTCTCTGATTAATACATTCTATTATTTATTGCATAATATAACTTAGTACATTACATATATTCTACTGTTTGCTGCATATTAGTATATGAAGTTGTAATTCTATACATTTTCTATAGTAAGAGTAACAGAAAGAGACTAAAAAGTGTATTTCTTATGTCTTAAACTTGTGTAATCGAACTGTATTTGCTTATTCATTGGTTTTTAGTTGTGGTATTAACATTTAGGTGTTTTATTTTTATGTGTAGGGTGTTTAGATAAGTATACTTTTTTTGAAAATGTGTGTTAATTATATACTAATATGTATAATTTTCTACAAAATTACCTAAAAATTTCCTGGCCCGCTATTTCAAAAAGCGCCAGCACGAGCGCCCGCCCGGCGCTCAAACGGCCACAAGGTGTTGTCCGCACGCCTCCCACTTCCCGCTTTCTAAAACATTGCCCATATGTTAAAAAGGGTTGGATGTAGTGGTTTTGTCAGAATATCATATATTTGATCCCTCATCCACACATGTAGTGCCACAATTTTCTCGACTTTGATGAGTTCTCAGATAGAATAACAATCTACTTCAATATGTTTTGTGCATTAATGGAATGTTGGATTGTTCACAATATGTATGGATGTTTGGTTGTCACAACACAGTGTTGCAGGCATCTTGACAAGAATCCTAAATTCAGCAAAAATGGTTTGTACCCATTGAAAATCATAACATGCACTGCCTTTGTGCTAGATCGAGCAACGATATACAATTGCTCACTTCTCCAAACAACAGGATGAATGCCTAACATAATATAGAATCCAAACTTCAACCGGCAATCTTAAACGTCTACTGCCCAAATGCATTTGCATATCCAGAGCTATAATAAATTTCTATGTAGGTTGATCATAGAATAAAACTCTTCTTGGGGCACTCTTTAGATATCATAGGATGTGATATATGACACTAGTGAACTGGAAGATGTGAACTCATGTGTTGGCTAACACCACCAATAACGCAAGACATATATGGTCGGGTGATTGTTAAATAAATCAGTTTCTAACAACGGCACACCATTCAAAGTTTTCCTTATCTACAATAATTTGCTGATTTAATTCCAATATTGTCTTTTCCCCTATCCGATTAAGGAAATATACATGAATTACATTGATTGCATTACAATATACTTACGACTTAGGCTTGAATTGCATGTTTTGATCACTGCGAGCTCAAATGATGAAATTTTGTATGAAGCTCTACAAAAATATATCTTGATGATAGATCATAACATTCCATAAATTAATGATAACTTTTCAGACAAGTACGCAAGATAGTCTACTTATGTGAAAAATAGCTAAATGTAATGATTTTAGCTAAGCATGTGCACAAACGGATTTTAAACTAGGGTTTTTCTATAAAAGTGTTTAAACTCTTATAGAACTCTGTGAACATGATCTTTTCTTCAAAGTTAAGTTTTCAAAAGCACAAAGCAGGAAGCAAGAGGATTATCAACTCTTATAGAACTCTATGAATATGAAATTTTCTTGAAAGTTTAGTTTTGAAAAGCGTGAAGTAGGAAGCAAGCAGTATACCTTCCCTTAGCACTTAAGAATGAAGCGGCTAATTAAGTGGGTGCATTCTCATAAGGCAGATTGTTTACTGAAATAATACATATATTTACGTTTCAATGACACGTTAGTACTAAATTATTGTAAAAACACGCAATAACTAAGTAATATGATTGATTTTCATTATAATAGGGTGTATTTACTACAATTTCATGGACTTATAATGTAAAGTGCAACATGTTACTGCTTACTTCTAACTATTGAACAATACCAATAATCAAATAATGAACTAAACATTAGATTAGATCATGGAACAAAAGTTTGATCAAAATTGTGAAATTTCAATCAAAATTTTGTGTTTTGACCATCATACATTGAAATGTACAATCGGGCATCGAGGAAAATGAGATGTGATTGCAAAAAATTTGACCCTAGATGTGAAATTTCGTCAAACAGGGAGAAATTTGCAGCAAAAAGCCCAATTTCGCCAAACAGGGAGAAATTTACAACAAAAAGCCCACATTGGGCAGTAATATCGCATATCAGAATGAAGCAAAGTTTAAATTTTGAGAAATTTGTTTGTAGGGCTGCTAGTACTACATCTTATGTATTTTAGGAATTTTTCTTTCAATCCCCTACTTCTAGAGGCTATTTTCTTAATTGAGAAATTTCTACACTCTTCTATAGATATCTAGAGAAATACTCAAAAAAGAACAAAGTTCACTTTGGATTATGTAACATGACCCGTGTAATCTAGTTAAGTGCTAACTCTAGAATTAAAAAAGTTGTAGTTGGTAAGTTTGTAACGTGTAACTGTTAGTTTTAAATTCTAAGTTGTAACTTGAAGTTTGTAAGCTTGTAACTATCTACTAGACTTGACATTTCTATCCATTTGTACACTCACTCATCAAGACATGGATCACAACTTGACCTCAAAACATATAAATTTATTATGTAATCTAGTGTGTTTATGGACATTGAGGACAAGTTGCGTGAGGGCCAAGGAACGAGGTATCCGATTTCGATGTCATTTTGACAGCATGGAAACCAATTTTTTTTTGAAATTTTGATAGATGCAACCGTACCCCTTTCGACGCCAAAATGAACAAATTAATTTATAAAATTTTACAGGCGTGATCTCTATGCCTGAATGCATCATTTTATGCAATAAAATTTGATATGTATATAGGTGGGGGGTCCTTGATGTGGGAGATAAGTGAACTTTATTATTTCTTGTAAAAAATTGAAAATTGGGCAGAAGATTTCGCTAATTTTGACATGGCGGTACAGTTGCATGATTTCGTAGCAGATGGTGTCAAAATCAAAATTTTGAGCAAAATTTCTCCAATTTCGTGGAAACTTCATTCCTTGGCGAGGGCTGACTCAGATGGTATGGACATGTGCAACGCAGACCGACTAATGCGCCTATATGAAGCGATGTTATTGAGTCAAGCACAGTAAATAGAAGAAGAGGTAGACCTAAATTAACATGGGATGAGCTTAGGGAAGGGGATGGGGAAGGGAAAGGGGACGATGATGGTAAAAGAAAATTTATTAAAATGTGTTGTTTGATAACATGTGTATGGGGAAAGGGATAGGAATGGAGAAAAACTAAAAAAATTACTGTTTGAGATTTCTTTATAAAAAATACTTTGCACAACTATGAATCATATATACTTATTTTTTTGCATTTCCATTTAAATAAGTAGTGGGGTCTTGAATGCAACCTTTTTACCAACGATCAACCATGCTTTTGTGTGGAGACAAAAATAGACCAATTTTCCTCATAGATTTCCCATGGAATATTTCTCATTTCCTATCACCATGGTAAACAAATTATATTTTTTATTTTCCTGCCATTCCCCTCCGGCGTTAGGCTATATTTGATACGTTGTGAAAAAAAAGATGATGATAGGGAAGGGGATGATGATTAAAGAGGGGATGGTGATGGAATCATGGAAATTGTTAAAATGTGTTGTTTGGTTACATGTCATGGTGAAAGGGATAGGAATGGTGACAATTTAATAAATATTATTTGTTACATGGGTATAGAGATGGAAGGGAAAAATTCTTTATAAAAACACCCTACATGAACATAATCTTATTTATTAGAAAGTTTCTTGCATATGCTTTTAAATAAGTAGCAACTTAAAAGAAATTTCTTTCAATGTGATTCACCAGCCTTTTTAAAAAATACATGTTTGAAATTACAAATACATAGGTTTCCCCAACAAATTACAGAATTACCTTAACAGAAGCACATGCAACAATTTGGGTTGTCAATCCTTTCTGAATGGCAAAACCTATGGATCTAAAAACAAGATTGTTATATGTAGATGGAGAAACCATGAGATTCCTATTTAGAATATCTGAAGGCGTTGAAGAAGAAAAACTACATCATCAACAAGCACCCAAAGCTATCAAACCAAAAGGCAGAAAATGATGATGATTTGCTTCACAAGTTGTTCCGTGCTTGTAGACCTTTTGTACCGCAACATTAGAGGTTGCCTGACTTACTTTAAAGCTGTTTGAAAGGATGCATGTTAGAGGAGAAACTCTAGTGAGATCCGCACATGTGTGTTTCCATATGTCAAATCAAATAATAAGATGTTAGTAGGACGTTAAGCATGGAGACCATCAACACGTGTCCCAAGGAAGGTCACATGAACTTCCTTCAGTACTTTTATCCCAACATGAGAGACAAGGTCAAAAAGGAAATCATGAACAACATCATGACGAACTTATATCCTGGTCATGAACAATAATGGACAACATGATCACCAAAGGTATCGAGATTTGTAGAGTTGCAGAGTGGAAAATGTTCATCACTAGAATATAAGGGGATCATGAGTCACTACCAAAGGATAGTTTGATACTCAAAAGAAAACATAGACAAGCCAATTCCTTCAATAGGAATAGTAAGAAAGAAATCTTGTACATAGTCAGCTTGTAGAGAAGAGAAAATAAAATGTTACCACGGGGATAGGCTTATAATAAATTGTTGGATGATTGTCCTGTAATAAGCGTCTATCAAAATAGACTGGGTCTTTGGAGTGACAGAAGACGTACATGACAACTTGGACCAATAAATAGATAGAAATGTATTACATATGGTAGTATGCATGGAGACAAAGGAGATTTCTACATGCACAAAGACATCCTCTCGCAAAATATGATCTTGGATTTCTTGGGTGTGGATATAAGAAGCAGCATAAGCAAAGTTACATACATCATGAGATGAATAGACGCCCAACCCCCTAAGGTGCATAGTAAGTGTTCCCAAGTGCCAATGTAATTACCAAATCCCGAGCCATCAGCAACCACAATACATTCAAAACAACGATGAATGTTGTGGTCAAAAACTTCCAAAATAGAAGTGATAGAAGTAGGCGGTGTAGTTTTGAGATCAAACATTATCTTGGGCATCACAATACAAGACTAAAGAAGAAGAAGCTCAGACTATGAATCCTGAAGTAAGGCCATGAGATACATTACGACAAGAGTTCTAGACACATATTTTCTAAGAAGCTCCATGGAAAAATATGAATCCGTGAAAATAAGACCGTCTAGAATCTTCACCCCACACTATGACCGAGATATGTCATTAGGGAACAACCGTGAATCTGGGTCTCATCTTGGGTCAATAGAAGGCCAAAAGATTTTGGTGTTCTTAGTATTTAGATGAAGACCAAACTTTGGGCCTCACTGTTAGATAAGACAAAGAGGTTTAGAAACTTCCACAATGTCCCCAATAAGAGTTTCATCATCAAGATAGAAAGAAAGAACGTTGAGGTGACATTTATCCTTCACCTGTACAATAAGAGAATATATGGTCAAAGAGAAAAGGAGGGGACCCCAACGGATCACCTTCTTGAACACCAACTATAGAAAAAAGAGTTTCCTTCTCATTTATATAGAGGGGAGCTGGAGAACTATAACAAACTCAACCCAATTAGTGAAGATGAACCTCTTAGAATATAGTAGATCTGTCAACCATATTGAAGGCATTGTTGAAGTCAACAAGAGAGATTATGACAGTGGCCAGATGTTGTTGGTCATTGACTAGGTGAGTGACATCTTGTAGAAGGGCCCCAGTACCACCGGAAATGCCAACACCAGATTGATGATACTTAAGGTAAGAGATTGCATTCGACAAGACATCTTTTGTAGCTATCTTGGCGACAAGATAATACCAAATCATACTTGCAACTATATGTCGTATGTCGTCACCCAGTTTAAATAGAGGAGTTAAAAGAGCACTAACAACATAAGGTGCTAGATGATACTTAAGTTAAAAGATCACGATTTGCAAGATAAATGTTAATCATTGTTGAGATTGCATTTAAGAACTCATCTTTCACTGCGGCAACTGCTCCATACATGACGTCAATAAGATGTTGTACTCAAAGGCCTTCACATGCACAAGCGGTCCCTTTATTGAAGCAAAAAATGACAAAAACTTTTTTAATTCCATGATTGATTATTTTCCCTTTTCTATCACCATGATAAACAAACAACATATTTTGTTTCATCATTATTTCCCTCCCCGTGATTCACCATGTAAAAAATCAGCGTTAGTGTGGTGGTTTATGGTGACTCCATTTTAAGAAACTCAGGTTTTACGTGAAATTATATAACTTATGCCGAACAACCAACGTCAAAGAAACAACTATTTATCCTGAAAAAATAAACGTATTGACACCGTCTCATGAAAGGCCCGTAACATCCACTCATACGGTCATACTCAAAGCCCGGACATGAGCCCAGCCGGCGGTCGCTGTATTCGGGAATCAGGATCCGCTCTCGTTTTTGTTTTGAATAATTTCGAAACGCCTTGCCCGCCTCGCTGTGCTGACGCCTCCCCTTCTCGAAGGAGAGACAGGACACCCGGTGCGCCCAGTGAGCAGCAGAGAGCAGAAATCTCGCCCACACACCGTCTTCCTGTGCCACGATCCTCATTTTTCACGCGCGACGCAGTACGGCGGCGGAGGAAGAGGGCGAGACCGTACGAAGCGCGTCTTACCGCCACGGACATTTCCGTTCAGGTAGTTCGGGCCACGGTCCCGTTCTCTCGAAAGCGTGTTCCTTTAGCGTTGAGATCTTTCCTAGGGTTCTAGTGATCCGGCGATTCGAAGAAATCACACTTTTGGAAGATTTTGCTCCTGTTTTCGGCTGATTCGTCTATACTGTTCCAGCGTTTTCCCTCGGTTTCGCGTATTCCAGTCTCGGAGCAAGTCGTGCTTCCCATGGTAGCTGTAGTGGCCTATTCTTACCTTCACTGTATGTGTAGGTATCCAGGGCGGGCCATGTCATTCACTCCCAGGAGAAGGCTGGGGTTCTCGTCTCTACCGCCGTCCCCAGCGAATTACCCCACGCCGCGGTCAGACAGGCGGCTGGCCGACCTCAGGTGGGCAGAGGGGGGAACCACGTCCAACTGTAGTCAAGACAGGGAGGTCAATGTGCAGGTGGTGGTGCGATGCAGGTTCGTTTATGATTTCTTTTCTTTTTCTCAACCTTGTTTTCCAAGCCTGAAATTACGGCGCCATTTAAACTTGTATGTTCTATAAGATCGTCAGTGAGGTTCAAACATAAACGTTATGTTTGCTTTCTCTAATTGACGCCACTTAGACCTCTAGCCGAAGAAGAACAGCAATTGAACGCGCAGCAGGTAGTGCACTGCAACGAGCAAAACAGAGAGGTCACTGTCCTGCAAAATGCCACCTGCAGGCAAGATAGAACTTTTGTCTTCGACAAGGTATCCTAAATCCTAAAGCTATCTCGCTTTTGCCAGCTTTCGTGCTATTCAATCCTGCTTTTACTCGCCCTTCATAAGACGTGAAGAAGCTAATCTAGGCTTCCTATGTTCCTTTTCACCCATATGAAAGGTCTTTGGTCCCAGATCACAACAGCGATCAATATACGACCAAGTTATTTCTCCTGTAGTCAACGACGTCCTGGAAGGTTACAATTGCACCGTCTTTGCTTACGGGCAGACGGGCACAGGTAAGACATATACTATGGAGGGTGCTCAAGGAGGGGCAAAACCATACAAGGTAATGATGCTAGTCGCTTCTGCTTGATAAGCACATATTGTTCCCTGCCCGCCTTGATGAGAACTCTATGGACTATAAAGTATTTGCATTCTGTTCTTCTAGGTTGCAGAGCTATCTGCTGATGCTGGTGTAATACCAAGAGCAGTCCGCCAAATTTTCGACACTTTAGATGCACAGAGAGCTGACTATAGCATGAAGGTGACTTTCTTAGAGTTATACAACGAAGAGATCACAGATTTATTAGCGCCTGAAGAGAGCTGTCGATATCCTGATGATAAGCAAAGGAAACTGATTTCCCTCATGGAAGATGGCAAGGGGGGCGCGGTTATAAGAGGCCTAGAAGAGGAAGTGGTCTACAGTGTAAGTGATATATGCAGACTGTTAGACAGAACGTCAGCTAAAAGGAAATTTGCAGATACATTTATGAACAAGCAAAGCAGGTACTATTCAGGATATCTCAATTATTTGACAATTGATTTTTGCAAGTTAAACAATAGTACTTTTATTGGTGCAGTCGCTCCCATTCGCTGTTTTCAATTACAGTACACGTTAAAGAGACCACGGCAATTGGCCAAGAGCTCATAAAATGTGGCAGGTTGAACCTTGTTGACTTGGCCGGGTCCGAGAATGTTTCTCGCTCAGGTGCTCGTGAGGTATGCACACCATTTTGTGGCAATGATCATACATTACAATTACTTTTGGTTAAAGTGACTGATTCAAGATGAGTAGTAATCTACTTCCTGTTGATAAGTAGTTTGACAAGAAGATGCATTTCTACGGGGGAGACATGTAGTTCCTTGGAATGTATATCTAAGCATGCTTTAACTCTGAAATTGTATTTGTCATGGTAGGTGAGTAAATCAATTATGGGTGTGACATGAAGGGGAGCCAAAACTCTGAACAGAGCTAAATCAAACCACTTACAAATTGGTTTTATTTGAGGGGTTGAATGGTTTGGTTTGCTTTCTACAATTTTCAAACTAATATATAGGAGTCTGGCTCAGTTTAGAGGTCAATTTGGCAGGCTAAATCAAATAGATGATTTGGATAGTGTCACACAATATTTGGCGGCTTTTTCAGATTCATGTTTCAAAAGTAAATCATTATGTAGCCGCATGTGAAGGGTAAATAACTCCCAATTTTTAGCAATACATTTATTATTATTTACAAATTATTCTTGTTTTATATTTTCAGTTTCATACAACTGTTATGTCTCCCCCATTTTGTTGTCATAAGTGATGGACACGATTTGGGTGTAGTATTAATCATCACTGTCATCATCATTATCTAAGCCTAATTTCCAACAATGTTAGGGTCGGCAACATGCATCCTTCTTTTTCATTACTTTGTATAGGGGTGTGTGTGTATGTATACACTACCGGTTTACCCAGATTTCCCACATCATCCCTGAATGTCGATTTTTTTTTGCTCAACTGAACATATCCCAAATAATCGAATTTGTGACTGTGGATGTGGGTATTCACAGAAGTTACAAACTAGGGTGTGTGGAGAAAGACATGGTTAAAACCTTGATAAGAACGCCTCTTTACATTTCTCTCATTTTAAAACCTTGGTTTTATTGTTCCATAATGACAAAGGCTAGTCGTCATGATGGGTTCTACAGATTCTTTAAAGCAAAATGTAAGCTACACCGTATTATGCATACCTATATGGCTATATTTGCATTTGAAGATAATAAAGGTCTTGGAAATTTAGTACTAGATTCCTCATGTGTGTTAACCTTATTCTGTACAAATAGTATTGTCATTATATATAGACAGATGTAATTGAGGAGAGAAAGTGTCAATATTCTAAATTCCAAGAAGGCGAGCAATATTGCCTTAGATGACCTGAATAGGATCACCCTTGGTTGGAAATGGAGGAGAGATGTTATATTCTAGAGTGGAAGGCATTATTAATTTCATGGTGGAAAATATTGTTGTTGGGAAGAGGAGGGACATTATCCTTTTCGTGGGATGAGGAAAAGAAGGGTTGTGATTATGGTGGGTTGGAGGAGGGCTGCTTATATAGGAGTAGAGAGAGGCATTATCGTCCTAGGGTGTATTAATGCATGAAGTGACATGGGGTGCATATGTCATCATAAAGAGAGGCAAATGTGTTGATATTGTGTTCAGGTTTGTAAGGTAAGAGGTTCAAGGTATCCAAATAAGAGGAAGTTGCCACTCAACTACTTGCTTCACCAAGCAACCTACTCACCACCTAGCTACTTGCTTGCCGTCCAACTCCCTGCTTCACACCCACCTAGATATTTGCTTATCCAAAAATTCTAAAAAGACTCTTATTTCTATTTTAAAAAAATAAAGCTTTTAATTTATTTCTTTATGTGTGTGTGTGTGTGTGTATATATCTTGTATTTTAGCAATATTTCTATATAATTGCCACGGTTAAATTTTAAAAGATAGTTATTTTTATGCCTAGCCCTTAACAACATATTATTGAACAATGAATATGCAAAGATAGACACATAGCAACTGGTTTGGGATCACATGGATCGAATCTCCATGCCATGCATCTTCTTCACAACCCTTAAATCTCCCTTGAATTCACCACTTAACTAAGGGTAAAACTTGTCAATCTCCCTTCTAACTTTAGCCACAATCCAGAAGTCTTCCACATGTAACAAAACAGCAAATATACAAACCAGTGTTAAACTTCTTCAGAGAGATACAACAACCTCACTTATTTTGAATGAAACCCTTTTTTCTTAGGGCTTGTTTGATTGGATGTAGTCAAACTGTTAAATGGGAATTTGTAATGTACTTTTCTACTTCACCAAAGTAGAAATAATCCATCGGAGATTATCCCTTCCCTCTGAGCAAAGCCTTTGCTATTAGTCTCATTTTTTTCCTCACACATTCAACTCTATGGATTACCTCTTTCTTGAAAACCTCAAACTTGGCTGGCATCTCGTACGTAGGAGTTAGAAAGCTTTAATAAGATACCTTTTTTCTTTCCTTTTGCAAGCGACTCTAGCTCCTCCACCCTGATTACCCTCACTAGTTTGACTTGATACATTGAATTCCTTTCAAGTAATCGATGGGAATCATTTTCTTAGCACCTAAGGCATGGCAACTAGGTCAGCATGCCCATACCTCTCATGAGGTTTTTTTTCTGTCTTGCTTGCTTGTCTCTTGCCAGATTATAATCTTACAGAGGTTGTTGCCACTACTACGTCAATAGTGTTTTATTTTTGAACTTAAGTACTTGATGTTTCGATCTCAGACTCCAAAAACTTTTCGCGCTCCACTCATTTCCTATTTTTTTGCTTAATATGTTTCATCATTAGAGATTTATGAAGTTCTACATCACAACTAATAGAAAATTACAAACAAGTACCTCAAGGCACCATAATTTGTACCCTTTCACCATATCATCATATCCTAAGAAGATATGCTTCTTGGCTCTCAAGTTTCGATCCTAACCTCCCATTTGGATATAAGCATAAGGTGGACATGCAAAAATCCTCAAGTTCGCATGGTTTCCAGCTGAATCAGACCTGTTTTTGGTGTAATTCTCGCACCTTATAGTTACCAAAGGAGATCTCTTCACCAAATAGGTCGTTTTGTTACAAGCTTCCTCCTAAAACTGGAGAATTGCACACAAGACCACACAAGATGCTCTCTCCATTTACATGTTGTTCTCCCTTAGGCCACTGATTTGCTGTGTCATAGATAAGTTTGTTGTAGCAGAATCCTTTGTTCAATGAAGACATTGTTGAATT
Source organism: Alisma plantago-aquatica (assembly GCA_963693085.1). Lineage (NCBI taxonomy): Eukaryota > Viridiplantae > Streptophyta > Magnoliopsida > Alismatales > Alismataceae > Alisma > Alisma plantago-aquatica. The sequence continues at coordinate 2,332 of CAVNZW010000004.1, read as the reverse complement.
TCATCAATATAGAATTATCATCCATGACCAAACATTTCACTTATTTTTCAATTTGTTTCTTTCATGATGTATACTATCTAAACATGACTTCTACGCTCAAGAGCAAATACCCGAACTTAGTTCGAATAATCATCAATACAAGTGAGCATGTGCACATATACTTGCTCTTGATGTGCTAATTGAGGATTCCATTAATGTGATAAATTCTAGTGATCTTGGATTGCTTTCAATAGACAGTACACGGAGAATCCAGTTTCTCCAATTTAAGAATATATAGCAGATTCGTCTTGCAGAAGTCTGATATACCCCTCTAGCTCATGTGCCAGAGCGTCATGTGTCAAAGCATACTAATGTCTGTCTTACTCTATGAATCCAAGTTACATAAAGACTGTGGTTCCAGTAACTAAACTCCCATGTGGAACATACCAGGTATTTTATTTATCTCTTTTTATAACTATAAGTGCACCCACACATCCTTGAAATTCCTCCTTTTCCCTAGTAACCATATGCAAGATTATCAGGTGTACTCTGAGAAGCCATTTTTTAGAACTAAGGAGTACACCCGACTTAATTAGATATCCTTCTAATGAAGTGCCAAACATCTTAACCTACAAGTTCTGATTCATTCCTTACATCATCATTCCTTAAGAGAGCCTTACCTCCTTTAACTAACTCATAACCATAAGTAGCAAACAACTCTCTGTTGGACACATGCACTGTAAACATCAAGAGTCAAGAATACAACTTGTCCTTAGATATCTGATGTTGCTGCAAGCAAACATGCACTCACATATCCTTAGATCTCTGCAGCTGCCTATGTCATAAGACCATTCAGGGGAAAACTTGTGGATCGTCTGATTTATCGAATCTGTACTTCATACCTGATCAACCTTTACAGTAATAGGAGTTGATACTAATTAATGTGGACAACAACGTCTAGCAGTGAAAAAACAATAACCAGGAGCAAAGACACAAGATCTGCATGGGTAAACCTTCAAAGGGTAACATCCATGGCACTGAACAGGAGAAAATTCACTATACCAAAGAAGAGACAGAAATTACAATCAATCACTCCTGCACTAGAAAGAGGATACTAAAGTTTTCTTGTTGCCACTTCTTTCTTGCCAAACAAAACATTAGCCCCAACTTTTATGAGAAAGAAATCTTTGATATTTGGCAAGAAGAGGAAACTCATTGAATCCAAAAAGTAAACAAGCAAACAATTATTATGTGTGATTATTTAATCAGAAAATGTTCTGAATCATTCACACAAATATTTACAAGAACAATCCATCATATATTCTAAATGAACATTCAATTAAATCTCCTATCTTATTACATCCCCAAAAAAGCGAGATTGTCTGATTTGGTTCATATGAACAAACATTTGATTGAAATGTATCTCTTATCAATAATAAAGTCTCGATGCTTTTTTCCCGTTTTTGATCATTAAATCTCTAATAAACTAAATTAAACACATTCCTTAACCACTATCTATAAAGTACATTTGTCAATTCCTCCATGCCTTTACAAGCACATATTATCTCTTCTTTCTGAATAGCACTTGCACTTTACATCTTTCCTCCTCTGAGCTAAAGATCAAGGATTTGGATTTTCTGATTCTAGATTTCACTCCCATTTTGTGGAACCGAAGACAAATCTTTATCTTTATGGGAAGGCGGAGTATCGGGTGGTTTTATAAGTGGTCTTTTGCATATTTTATGTCAAGATTTCCAATTATCATGGTTAGCTATTTTGACAAGATTGGATGAGTGTTCTCCTGGAAGAGAACGTCCTTAACCTAAAGATTCTGCCAAACTAGAGGTTAGGATCCATGAAACTATCAGACTTGGAGCATTATTAATGGCTAAATTGTTCTGGAAGTTCAAGGAATGCTGGTTTGTTGATGCGAGACTACCACAGAAATTTTATAATGATGGAAGGTGGCAGTCTCGTGAGACTCAGATCGAAGACAACCTTTCCAACCTTTCCGCCTTCCTGCAGAGTAATGATTCAAGTGATTGGCTTTTATATGATGCTAGGTCTCGGGTTTATTTTTAAGTGGGAATGGTGCGGGTGTGTTTAAGAAAAATGATAGATGCTCCAATGATATAAGTTTGGCAATGAATGCTCGCGTTAGTTTTCTACTATACTCAGACTTCTCTTAAGATTCCATATGCAATGAGTATGTACACTCATCCTTTCCAATGTGCTGAAATCGTCTGCACTCCAGCTACTTCAGGAAAGCAAGCCTGAAGTGGTTTACGATCACATTATCCCATTGGAAGTTTTATGGTTTGGCAGCTAAGAAAACTTCAATGTATACAGAAAT
>CAVNZW010000003.1:0-21664 GCA_963693085.1 Alisma plantago-aquatica | reverse complement strand
AGAAAACCCTAATCCTTATAATCCTTAATAGAATTTGAGTTGAGAAGGATGAGAAAGATAAGAGAGTCCTAAGGGTATCTTATTTTGAGTCAATCCTGAGACATTAGCCAGGCAGTCACACAAATCCGGGAGTCCTCATATTCTGACTAGCAGTGCGGAGGAAAATCTTACTAGCCCCCAGACGTGATCCTTTTCTAGACACCTTTGTCTTTTAGAAAATCCTCTAAGAACTCCCTTGGGTTCTACAGAGTTTGTAAAATTTAATAATCATTAAAGATTAAATGAGGAACATATACTCTGATACCAAATGTAACGACCCCGCCTCCCGGTAACCCCCAATTAAGGGATACCAAGAGGTCAGAATCGTTATCCCAATTTCCGGATCAAAGGTTTGACAAATAATCAATAATAATTATGAAATTCTACCAAACTAAACTGAAATTTGCTATAAAATAAAACTTTGCATACCTTTTTCAAAAACATGGATATCTACTTCTATCCACATCTGGAGTCTATTCTAACTAATCAACCTTTGTTCTTTAATTCTTATTTAATTCCACATATGCCACTTTATTGTTTGTCCTTTTCAATCTTGTACCTAAAACTCCGACAACCAAAATGTCAGTCAGCATAAATGAATATGCCGGTATGTGGGGACAACCAAAATTTTGCAAATATGGCTAACAATCTAAATATCACAATCAAGTTCATTAACAAGCCAAATTACGCTTTCAGTGTGACATTCTCCACCGCTTTTGCCCTAAACCTAGCATACCCACCTTAGGGTTTCTCTTTTTCCAATGACTGAAGACCACCTTCTCAATTCCGAGCTTGGTGCCTGGGGTCACCTCTCATAGTGCCCATTAGTAATTCTATAAAGACCACCTTCTCAATCCTGAGCTTGGTGTCTGGGGTCACCACTCATGGTGCCCATTGGTCTTCCCTCCTGGGCTTGACCTTTTGGCATCATCCATTAGGGTGGCATGTAGGTGCGAGAATACACACTTCTATTATTATTGTGATAATCATAGTGACTTTATGATTTGCAAGTATGAACATCCAAACTGATAAGTTGCATTCAATGTGATGAATCATTTAGGAAACTCTTCGAGAAACTAATGGGATTAACCATAATTAAACACGTACCTGCCAGGTTGATTTGAGACAGAATTAATCCAATCAATGGAAGAAATCCAATAGGCAAGCAAGCACACAAAGAGATCCTGAAATATGCATACAATTTCCTATCATTGATAATGCCATCAAGATCTATTAAACCTAACTCGCTTCCTAGGGTTTCTAGTCCACTTTTAGGGTTTCCAATGCAATTAGGGTTTCACTTCATTTTTACTATTTTAAACTCTAACTTTATACAATTACTCACAAACCCTAATTATCTCATCTATTCTTCACGAAAGATATTAAGGTTATTTTTTTACAACATATAACCCTAGTTTCGGATTAAAGGCACAATTAAAAGTCCATTAAGTCTATTATGCCCCTTTACGTTAAAACTACAATTTTTATCCTTTTAATTCATGACAAGATCATTAGGCCCAATTATCATCTTTGGTTCCTTTCAAATTAACAACTTATCCTAAATGAACTCTATTTATCACTAATTCCACCTTTATTCCTTAGAATACCCTAATTACCATATTAAGGGTATTTAACCATAATTAGAAACTCTTATACTCGAAATAGCTTAGAACCATCATTTCTTGGCTTTATTCATGAATTTGAATAATTAAAGCCATTAGGAGTCATAATTACTAACATTAGGGTTTCAAGGCCCATTAAAGCTCATTTATGCACATGGAATTCTAAATTAAACCAATTACATGCAAAGTTCATCCTTTTTGTTCTTAATGTACCTTTTTATAATTAAATGGTTAATATCAACTTTAATCATCCATAAAACCCTTCTAAATACCTTAATCATCTCAAACTAGGGTTTCATAATCATTAATACATTAAAGTTGATAACTTCCACTACTTTTCGAATTTCAAGAGGAATTAGCTTCTAAAACTATTTTTAATGGATTCCTCGCATTTTTTTGAGCAAGATTCATATTTTATAGGCATCCATCCGAGCTACCAATAAAAATATACAAATTTTGCAATATAAACTTGCTTGGGCCAATCACTGAGCGCCATGTCATCCCTTGCATGCAACGTTGCTCGTTTTGGAAATATAACTGAATTACGGTTTTGCCCTCATTTAAGTTGATTGTTTCTTCAGCCCGCGGAGGGTAAAATCGGTCCAAAGCCCACTCGTCTCCTTCCTCCCGTGCGCCCTTGTGCTGCCGCAGTAGCAAGGAGTAGGTGCGGCCCTAGCCCCCTTCCCCAATCCTCGACGGCCACCAAGGATACTTCCACTACCTCCATCATGCTCTTGCGCGCATGGGTGTGCCTCTGGTTCGTGACCAGGATGGCCGGTCCAAGTCCACCAGATATGCAATCGTGGTCGGCCTGCAGTCATCTTGTGGCTGTTGGGTGAGTTCCAGAGCACAGGGACGATGGTCGCATCTCTCTCCGGGGATGTGGGGGCTTCCAGCAACCATCAAGCTCATCTAATGGTTCGCCATTGCTCCATAAACACACTACTCCTCTATCCTAGGGTTTGCATGCAAAGAACAGGAAGAAGAGAGAGAAGGGTGTGTGGTATCTCTCTTGAACTCGAATCAGAGGGTATACCCCTTATATAGGGGAAGGTATCCACACCCTAAGGTGTTCATCCATGAGGAAACAAGTCCAACTCTCAAAAGGAAACATATTCCTTCATTGAGAAGCAAACTTCTCTATTTTACTTATCTTCTGAATAAACCATGTTCATTGGATATTTAGGAATTCACAAAATCTCTCTCTTATTCTCTTTATGCTTGACTTTTTAATTCATTGGCACGAATTTATATTTTATTTTAGTAGAAAATACCTCCTTTTTAACAATACCATGAAATTCATTAATTATGCATCACATTATCCTCTTATTTTGTATTATTGGTATTTTCTCTTTCTTTTTCTCCATTGGGGCTCCTTGGACCCCAAGAAACTCTAATATTTCGAAATCCTTTTGTTAGTGGATACTCATTATCCTTCTAGATGCATCTATATCCATTAATTCTCATTATGTTATTTATTTATGCATAAAAATATCTCTTTTTGAGGATTTCTCTTTATCTCTCTTTTTATTTTCCTATTGGAATTCCTTTTGACATTAGAAACCTTATGGATATGAAAATCCACCAAAGATAACTCAATCATACTTCTTTCCACTTATTTCCCATATTTTATCATTGTTTTCAATTTCTTTCTTAATAAAGAAATATTTAATTGATCTTTTCTTTTCTTGTTGCATTATCTTTGCAACTTTAGACTCCTTCGAACCCAAGAGGCATGAAATCCACCTTTGGATAACATTCTTTGCCTTCTAGAGGTTTCTACAACTTTCTTTTCTCCATTTTCATATTTACTCATTTAATAATGGAGTTTCCTTTGTCTTTTCCTTGTTATTGGGCCCAATAGCCAATAAATCCCACAAAACAACCAACAAGGCTATTGTAAACAAAATCCATTTATTCTAAACAAATTATATCATTATTTGTTCAAATATCTTTAATAGGAAAAATTACATTTCTCACCAAAAGAACCCAAAAATCGGGGTTGTAACATGGTAGATACCAGAATAAAGAGCCCTAGTCTCTCTAAAGTTCTGGTTGTCAAGGAATTCAAGGATGTGTTTCTCGAGGAACTTCCATGTGGTCCTCCACCTCGAGAGATTGATTTTGAAATTAATCTTGTTTCAGATACACAACCTATAGCCCAAACACCTTATAGGATGGTGCCAGCTAAGATGGCAGAGCTTGAGAAATAGTTGCAGGAGTTGCTTGAGAAAGGTTTCATATGACCGAGTACTTCGCCATGGGGTGCTCATGTTCTTTTTGTTAAAAAGAAAGATGGGTCTATGATACTATGCATAGATTACAAACAGCTTAACAAGGTGACTATTAAGAACAAATATCCTTTACCAAGGATTGATGATCCATTTGACCAGTTGTGTGGTGCAACGGTGTTCTTTAAGATAGATCTAAGGTTAGGATATCATCAATTACGCATCAAGGAGAATGACATACCTAAGTCAGTCTTTAGGACAAGGTATGGTCACTATGAGTTCATAGTTATGTCATTTGGACTAACTAATGCACCAACTGCATTCATGGAGTTGGTGAATAGAATCTTCAAGCCTTTCCTTGATCAATTTGTAGTGGTTTTCATAGACGACATTTTAATACAGTAGAGACAGGAAACAACGCGAACAACATCTTCATCATGCTTTGACCTTGTTGAGACAGCATAAGTTATATGCTAAGATTAGCAAGTGTGAATTTTGGTTATCAGAAGTATCTTTTCTTGTACACATCATATTTGCTTTAGGTATTTGTGTTGGTCCTAAGAAAGTAGAGTCTGTTGTGGAGTGGGAACAACCTAAGACACCGACTGAGGTTTGTAGTTTCCTAGGCTTGGTAGGATATTACAGGAGGTTTATCTAAGACTTTAGCTCTATAGCATTACCCTTAACCAGGTTGACCAGGAAGGAAGTTCCTTTTTTTTCTAGAATGAAAAGTGTCAGCATTCTTTCCAGTTGTTGAAAGAAAAGTTGACTAGTGCATTTGTATTAGTTCTACCTGAGCAGGTAAAAGGATATGTTATTTTCTATGACACTTCTAAGAATATTCTAGGTTGTGTTTTGATGCAGAGTGATAATGTGGTTTCTTTTGCTTCTCGACAGCTCAAGAAACATGAGGAGAATTATCCAACACGTGATCTAGAATTAGCTGCAGTGGTTCATGTGTTAAAAATATGGAGGCATTATCTCTATAGAGAGATGTGCCAGATCTTCACAGATCATAAAAACTTAAAATACATTTTCTCTCAACATGAGCTGAATATGAGATAACGTCACTAGATGGAGTTAATCAAGGACTACAATTGTACAATTGATTATCATCCAGGAAAAGCCAATGTAGTGGCTGATGCACTCAGTAGAAAATCCTCGTCTCCGCCTATAGAAAATGCACAGTTGAATTCTTTAGTATGTTGTAAATGGGATATGCTTGTCTCTTTGAGATAGATGAATGTGCAGTTACAAGTATCTTTGTTAGAAGGGTTATTAGCTAAGATGCATGTGAAACCTACTCTAAAAGAATAGATCAAAGAGCACAACAGGATGATACTATGATTCATCAGATTATGTCAGAGTTGGGCAGTGAGAAATGGGACGGTTTTCATGAAACAAATGATGGGATAGTCTGTTACCATGTTAGGATGGTAGTTCCCGATAGTAACAACTTAAGAAAGTTAGTTATGGAGGAATCTCACTCATCCATGTATGCAATGCATCCAGGGAGTACTAAAATGTATCATAACTTAAAAGATATGTATTGGTGGGCCGGTTTGAAGAAAGATATAGCTGACTTCGTTATGTAGTGTCAGGTGTGTCAGCACGTTAAAGCAGAACACCAGAAGCCTGTAGGAATGTTACAACCCCTACCTATACCTCAGTGGAAATGGGATCATGTGACAATGGACTTTGTGGTTGGTCTGCCTAGGACAGCCAAAAGTCATGATTCCATTTGGGTGATGGTGGATAGGTTGACTAAGACAACACATTTTCATCCTGTCAAGACAACCTACACTGCGGAGAAGCTTGCACAAATCTAAATAGATGAGATAGTGTGATTGCATAGAGTTCCAGCTACAGTTGTATCTAATAGAGGTCCCCAGTTTACAAGTCATTTTTGGGAACAATTACATAAAGCTTTGGGTACACATTTAAAGTTTAGTACATCCTTTCATCCTCAGACTGATGGACAGTCTGAAAGAACTATACATATCTTAGAGGACTTGCTTAGAGCATGTGTTCTTCAGTTTGTGTGAAGTTGTGATCTACACTTGAGCTTGATTGAGTTTGCTTATAACAATAGTTATCAGGCAAGTATTGATATGGCACCATATGAAGCATTATATGGTAGATGTTGTAGATCTCTGTTATGTTGGTTTGAAATGGGAGAATACCAACTTTTAGGTCCTGAGTTAGTACAACAAACAACTGAAAAGATTAAAGTTATACAACAACATTTGAAGGTTGTACAGGATAGACATAAGTCTTATGCCGATACACATCATAGACCTTTAGAATTCCAAGTTGGAGACAGAGTGTATCTCAAGGTCTCTCCTTGGAAAGGTGTTCTCAGATTTGGGAAGAAGGGTAAGTTAGCTCCTAGATTTATGGGACCCTACCCAGTGATAGCATGGATCGAGAAAGTAGCTTATAGGTTGGAGTTGCCACCCGAACTACACAGACTACATCCAGTGTTTCATGTGTCTATGTTGAGAAAGTGTCATCCCAATACAGAGATGATGTTGCAACCTGTAGAGGTTGAATTGAATGAAGATATATCCTATGTGGAAGGTCCTATGATGATTCTTAATAGAAGAGTCAAGAAGTTGAAGAAGAAATATATAGTTCTTGTAAAAGTTCTCTGGCATCACCATAGCGTTGAAGAAGCCACATGGGAGTAAGAGGAAGAGATGAGGAGGAAGTACCCTTCTCTTTTCTCTTGAGATTTTGGGGACGAAATCCCTTTTTAGGGGTTGATAATTGTAACACCCCTGACCTGGGTTATGGTCTAACCCTAGATGTTTTTCTTAAGTAATTTTCTTACAAACTTGTTCTTATCTTTTGAAAAGTAATCAAGTCCCTTTGTGAAGTTTATTTTCAAATTTGAGCTTATATGCAAACTATGTGTGCATTATATGATAATCTAAGTGAAAAGTGCAATTCACCCAAGAAGAAGGGATATACTGCAAATGTCACATTTTGAATGTATTCTAAGTGTTTTTAATTTCATGAAAGAAAATATGATGCTAAGTGGTGGCTTGTGCAAAGCCTAAATTCTAAGTGAGAACTTATGTAAATAATGTTAAGTGCTTGGTGTATCAATTATGGTACAAATTTCAAAATATATATAATGTAGGGATTGATGTGTAAATTACCACCTCTAGATTGTTTTCACTTTTACCTAGTATTGTCTAGAGGAGAAAGAACGAAGGATACAATATGTTGAATCATCCTAAAGTATTAACACTCTTAATAATGAAAAGACCAAGAGAATGATTTAAGTTGAAAGTTATACATATGAGCATATCAAGTTGTGGACTTAGAAGGGAGTCCCTATCGGCCACAAAGCTATCAGAAGAATCTCCTATCGATTTGTGGTTTTTAGAATTGCCCATGATAGGCAAGGCACTTCAAATAAGAAATATGAATCGGCTAGCAACTTGTCTTGGAATGGATTAAGTTGAATATTATAATATAGTTAGTGGAAGAAGACTTGCCCTAGAAGATAACTCAAGAGCCGACCCTTATCCCCTATATTATCCTTAGATTTTTATTTTTTCATGGAAAGATAATAATATCATGCATGCAAGTGTATGTGTCGACCATGCATGGCTAGGTGGCATGAAGTAACTTAGGCTAATGACACCTATTACACTCTTTTCTATAAACCTCTAGTATAAATACCTTGACCTTCACCTGTTAGTGAGATTTTTGAATCTTGTTAGTACCCTTCCCTCTTGTATCGTGCATACTCTCTTTTGAAATCCATAGTGAAGAGAGTTGAGTGGTGAATCTTGATATCTGCCAAAGATAAGGGATATCGGCCAAAGTAGGTCTTAGCAACCAAGTGAGGTGATATCGTCCATTTGAATTGGAGATATCGTGGAAAAGCTTGGAGCTCAAGTCTTGGAGTTTGGAGAAGGCTAATCTTCAACCTTGGGACGTGTGGAGTTGAATCTTGAAGCTTTAAAGCTATTTGAGAGGTGGGTTATATAACTTAAACCCATCAATATTATTATCTTTTCTTCAATATTATTCAATTTGTTGATTATTGTCAAAAGTCGGATTTCCTTTGATCAATTGATATATTAATGATTCCAATAAGTAATTAGGACTGTTTTACATGGTTTAGAATAGAAAGATAATGATCTTGAGGTTGATGATGATGACATCATCATTGAACAACTCGATATGGGTTGAAGGTCTTTGAAACCCGATATAGAGACTTGTTTGATATGAAGGTAGGTTATACTTTGTAAAATAGGTTCTATGAACGATATGGAAGATTCCTATCAATAACCTTCTACACGATACAAAGGTAAAACAATATCTTTGCCCGATATGGGCAAAACCCTAGATGAGGATATGGAAATCTGGTATGTTGTGAAATCCTTTTCTTTTAAAAACTCAATACGACTTACTATGTTGAGATGAGTTGATAAGTAACTAAGTATTTAGCTTGTCGTGCAACTATAGAACATGAATAGAACCATTGAAATGGTTAAGGACAAGAAGGAGGTTTGCCTAAGAGAGGTAAACTGATATGGTGTCCTACACATATAAACTGATATGATGTTCAAAGGTGTAACCCGATATGATACCTAAGATAGATAAACCGATATGATATCCAACATAAGATCATGATTTTGCAACCGGCATATGGAAAATCCAATATGGGTACACGATATTATAACCCAAGAGGAAATCTGATATGGAAATCCAAGAGGAAAATCGATATGATGGAGAACCGATATCGAAGTCAAAATTGAAAATTGACATCACCAACTAAGGAGAAGAACCAATATAATATTGTTTTGTATGAGATATGGTAAGGCCATATGGTATGCCCGATATGGAGTACTCTAGTACACGATATGAGAACCCAACACTCCTCTATACCCGATATGAGGGTAGTGGTTTAACCTATACATGATATGAGGTTGACTTAAGATGAGAAAAGTTAAAGTGATACCTAACACAAACATGACTACATGATATGATGTTAAGGGATATATTTTAAACCCAATATAAGGATGTGGTTTCACCACATGATTAAAATGGATACTTATTAAGATGATATGTTCATCTTCAAATACAATAGAATAACATTATCAACCATGCTACCTGATATGGTAGACATGTTTTTATTTATTAAGCTTGCCCAAGTGATGAATATGATTAATGCAATAATAAGAAACAATGAGTTTAATCCAAGTTTGATAATGATAAGCTTGAAAACCTTAAAGAGGTGAATTAAGTAATCTACATCCTAGTGGGGATGAAAGAGAAACTAAGATTGAAAAAATAATTATGTAATTAACATATGATAATACTCCTGAGATAAGTGGACTATGAGTTAGGGCATAATCTTTGCTAATGAAATCTTAAAACCCTAATTGGTTGATTATAACCCTAATTCATTAGGGAGAATGTGTTCTATAATATTTCATGGTTAAGACATGTGTTTGAAATTGTTGATAACATGATATAATAACCATGCAAGTATCTTAAGGAAATAAACATGGCTAAATAAGAGTTTTGTTGTTATATGATACAGATTCAATGAGATATGTGGACTATTGAATAAATACCTTGGTCTGATGACCTAGAGGTAATAATCATCTGCTAAGTGGTGATAGTACTCAACTATGAATTAAGGGTTGAATACCCAAGTAATGATGATGACAAGAGCTTGAGATTCTAAGTGGTCTATGTGTTTCTGTAAATATGAAAGTACCTAATAAATGCAATTATGCTTTTCTTTGTAGCATTTGATATAATTCTAGATTGTAACTTGATTGATGCTAAAAGATATAGTAATGCACTTAATTAAGCAAGATGAATATTATCATGTAGTTGCCCAAACCATAGATCCATTCTGTGTCAGCAATTGCTAAATAGTGAAATGAGTTTTACTCGAAACACATATTTTTATATATGCGATAATATAAGGGTGCTCAGTGGACTCCCAAACTAAATAAGGGTGCTCAGTGGACTCCCCAAATACATCAGGTTTCTCAGTGGACTTCCTGATAAAATAAAAATAGGATCACTCAGTGGTCATCCTGATAATCCAAAAAAGCTAAGTGGTCTTCTCCCTAAGAGACTAGACGCTATGACGGTAACTCTACAGTGAAGATGTCATTATTCCCCGGCATAGCTAATTACAGCAAACACAAGATGTCATGCTAAACCTAAGTGTTCTTGTACTGACCGAGAAAGGTGAGGTCTTGACAGCCGGCTCTGCCATTGACCTTGTATGGTACCGATTTCGACTTACTAGTGATCGGTTGGAGTATGAGCGGTATATCTCATCTGCTCTGGGCATAAGTATGAATGTGAACATGTAATCAGTTGTATAGTGTATTTGTTTAAGGATTGAATACGGAAAACATTGGTTGATGCCTTATTACTTTCATACATCTTAGTAGATAGATGGTATACATGTTATTCATATTCCTTTATTAATAGTTGGCTCATTCTAGAGTGATTGGATTGATTAAAATGCATACATGTTGCTAGAACAAAAATAATAAATGGATCAATGAGCAAATAATCAAGTTATCAGAGCACATGTGTATACGTTCATTAGTTGATCAGTTGATTCCCTCTAACTTGTAGTGTATCATTATCGAAATCTAAACTCAAATTTATTTTTCTGTTGGACTCGTGATGACTACTGCATTACCATGCGCTAATATGTATACAACATACTAAGAGAAAACATCTTAATTGAAAGTCAACTAACTCCCTCCAGACATACTATTCAAACATAGAGACTGGTTGTATAATGAGCATACAATCGAACTGTTAGAACACACATGGTATGGACCAATAAAAACACATACATAAAAGGTGACACTTGCATAACATTTCTGTCAATTTTATATAACTTGAAAAAAAGTATCAAAAAAATGAGTAAAGAAAAAAAATGGTTGATTAACACCCAAACATACACCTGACTCAGTTTATTATGGTAATTGATATATTATTTATGGCGCTTATTATTGCATGTTATCAACAACCCATGCGACAATGTTAATTTATATGTACAAAATTAAAAAAGAAAATCGAAACAAAAAAGAAAAGCAGTGTGGTGTGCTAGTGTGAGCAAGCAGCTCAAATAGAAAACAACACATTTTGTTTTATTTATACGGTTATACAGACAACCCATGTGACACTGTTAATTTATATGTCAAACAAAAAAAGGGAACAACAATAAGTAGTAGTGTGTTGTGTTGTTGGGAGCAAGTAGGTGGAATAACACCCAATACAACTTGTTTTATCTATAGGATTGTACTCCCTATTAATAGAACCTATGTATGACACTGTAAGATAGAGACAATTGATTAAAAATCAGATAACTCTCACCAACTAGTAAGCACACATGCAGACTGCTTAAATACATAGATATATTGAACTAATATGAGTAGATGTCCTTATTTGACCAATAATAAAAAAAACCAAATTAGTAAATAAAAGACAAAAAAAACTACGAACAAACAAACACAGTAACTCAGACTGCAGAAGAAAAAAAGAATCAAACAAATGAAGCAACTCGACAACACACAACACTGACTTGCTTAAAAAATAATATTAGTCAATTAAATGAGCTGCCACGGCTAGCAACTAGATAAACCAGTCAATGAAGCAACACTGACTTTCTCATCGGTTTCTTCATAAAACATCTCACACGCCACGAAAGGTGACCCATCTCTCTCTCCCTCACCTTCTTGAAAAATTCTAGTCATAGATAGTTTTCCACCACTGCCCCACTTAGAACTTGGGTAGACGTGACAAGCGGCGCTTCCGAGAGATACTTCACCTATAGCCGATTTTCACATTACAGCCCATGCAAAAGTCATGCAAAGTGCAGATAATATAGAGTTACACTACACATAGTCAGGTTCCCACCCGACTACCCACTTGGTACATTGGGAATCCACAATAAATCTATCCCAGTCGTTTTCACTGCCTCAATCATTTCTACATATACAAATTAATTAGGTGTAGAAGTTGAAAGTCTTTCTCTCTCCAGATTTTGCCTAATTTTGGCTCCCTCTAGAAACTCCTCTCTCCTCTCAACCATTCCACCCCACTAGTGCTTCTGTGCTAGTACAGTACCTCTGACTGCATCTTCCTCAACCAAGCCATCTAACTAACGTTTCCACACTAGTAGAGTAAGTCTGCTTCCCAACTCTCACCGTCTTCTCCCTCATCTCTTTGGTGACATCTTTCCATGTGGTCACGCTCTGCTACACCATCTATCGCGCTCCACTGCACCATCTTTCATGGTCTGTCATACCATTTACTGTACTTCGCCGCCCCTCTTTCTGTCGTGGACAACCCTTCCGTAGTGGGCCGCCGTGGACATTCCAGCCTGAGCGAGAAGGTTCGTAGAGGCCAGAGAGGAGTGGAGTATTGTTGAGTGGAGCATTGCGAAGAAGGTTCGTGGAAGTCAGTAATGCAAATGTACAGTACTTTGATTTTCCCGAGAGAGGAGAGGAGAGGCCTTCATTTTCTCCCGATCAAATGTACAGTACTTTGATTTTCCCCAATCTAAATCTACTCTCCGGTTTCCCACAAAGGTTATACTTTTGTGAAAGTCAATGTTAACAACACATGCAGGAGTACAGGTTGTCCATAATATTTACTAAAGTACTTTACTTTTGAACTGAGATCAGTAATAATTTTTGTTCAATAGTAGTCATGTTATAATTTTGGCATATGCTCCATGTTAGATACACTTACAGATGTACAGTACTTCGATGATATTTATCAAAGTACAATACTTTTGTTTATGTTGTGAGGTGTTTTGTTTGCTTTGATTGTTTATGATAATTATAAAAGTAGAGTACGTGGCAAAGTGTTTTGGTTGCTTTAGTTGTATGCAGATTAGGGTAGTGTACATTCTGATTTTTATAAGATTTATAAATAAATCTTGTTGGGGGAATGATAGATACAATGTTGGAGTACAACACTGTGCACATTGTTTTGACATTGGAAATAGGTACTATTCACTTGATATTTTAATTGTGGGTACTGTACGAGTGGAGTATGTGAAGTATTTGAGGGCAATATAATATGTTAAATGAGTGTAAATTGTACGTATGGTTAATTTTTAGATTTAACGAGTGGGTATTGTAGAGTATATGCTGGACAATTAAATATGATATAAGTTTTATATTAAATTTCAGATCTGCTTATTGTGAGTTGTGTAATTTTTCCGAGTATTGTATGTCACTGAATCTGGATACCATATGTACATGTTGATATTGGAAATGTATGATGTAAGACTTATAATTTGATTTTATAATTTGTGTCCTTATATGTACATATTGTATGTATGATGTAATTTTGAATATTTTTGTTGTATTCCATGTACGTACTGTTAAATTGAATCTTACTATGAGGTGATTTTAATTTATTTTGGTTGCTTTAGTTGTGAGTAGGTAATGTACATTCTATCTATTGTAGAATTTATAAATAAATAATATATGGAGTACAGTATTGTACATTCTTTCCATGTTTCAATTGTAGAGTATATGCTGGACAAAATAGGCTTATATATGTACAAAGAATCTTTCTGATCTTTTGGAGATTGACCTGGTTTAACACAAGTAAATGTTATTCTTCTAACAAATCTATCACCTGCTTCGTTGGCAGAGTGTGTTGTTATAACATCAAAGCTACATTTGTTGGCATAATTGGTGTAAAATTCTCTAGCTTCCGGTATGGAGACAAATGACAATTCAATTTACGGCTTTAAAGAAACTCTACGTCATTAGGGAAAAAGTGAGAATTATCTTCATTAGGGCTTGAATCAATATGTGTCAGTTAGTAAAAAAATCAAAAAATATACATAATAAACAAACCACAATTATCTAAACAAGTATTATATGCATTAAAGATTATTACAATCTCCAAATTATCAGAAACAACAACTTGAACTGGGATGGTAACTTCATTCGGTATATAAGAAGAATTGTTGCAGTCCTCAAAATCCATCTATATAGAACTATGTGTTAATATTGCCTAGTATTGTACGTTATTGATTTTGGGTATTATACGTATGTTGTGACATAATAATGTGGGACATGACATGTACATTTTGTACGTATGAAGTAGATGTGGTGAATTTAACGAGTGGGTATTGTACGTATGGCTAAATTTTTGATCGGCTTGATGTGAGTTTTGTAATTTTGTCTAGTATCGTATGTCACTGAGTATGGGTGCTCTACATATGAAATGATATTGGATATGTATGGTGTAAGACATGTAAATTTGGCTTAATGATTTGCATCATTATATGTACATATTGTACATATAAGGTAAATTGGCTTAAATTAGATATTGTATGTACTGTACATATGAGGTCATTGTGAGTACATAATGTGCGTACGGTTAAATTGTACATCTGGTTTTTGTGGGTGATGTAGTTTGGTTTAGTACTGTACGTAATTGAAAATGGGTATTGTGCGCGTGAAGTACTGTTGGCTAGGTATAATAGAAGATATGTAATCTGGTTTAATGTTTTACATCATTATATATATACATTATACGTGTGAAGTAATTTTGAATCTTCGTGATGTGTGTTGTTGTTGTACGATCCAGAAAATTGCTAATGTGATGCTAGAGGTAGATGTTAGAAAATTACATTACCAGGTATTGAGGCTAGTGTTGTATTGATTTTAGTATTGAATGAGATTTTATCTTAGAAAAAGGAAAATAAAAATACTACAACATTTAACCATTAATGAATAAAGTGAAAAAATATAATTAAATGAAGAACAATTAGTCAATCTGACAACTGTGTATCAGTCTAGAAAATTATGTGATTAATGCATCTACAATGATAAAAAACGAGCATTGTAACAAAATAAAACTCAAAGTTGTAATTATTATACATACAGTAAGTGCTCGTCTAGAAGGAATTACGGGGAAGGGGAAGAAGACTGAGAGTGAGGCAATAGTTCACTAATATCTAAGATTCAAAAAAATGGAGGGAATGATTATAGAGAAGTTTAAGAATGTATGGTTTTTTATTTTGTGGGGAACAACTATTTTTTATATGGTATTTGCATGGGATATCATGCAGAATCTCTACAACAGTGAGTGGATATCTCGCTTGTTGTGGATGAAATCTGTTGTGAGTAGAATTTTATCTTTTCCCTAGGACCGGGTGAGAGCGCGGGTGGTCAGCCGGTTACGGCTAGAATTTTTCATAATATATTCACTCCCCCACAGATTTTACTTATGATATCTAATTCCATCATAAATTACAAAAAGTATTTAAATTCAAATTTGCATTCATTACTAGTTCCCTCTATTTTTTAAAAGCATTCAAATTAGTAATTATACAGACGTACATTATTAATTGCCTCCCTACTTCTTCTCACTCTATATTCCTTCACAAAATATGTAAGTACTATACATTTACCATTTGTATTGAATTTTCTTATCTAAAATTTACTAATTGCTAAACATTTTTTTCAAATCTTCCTCATTCAAGTGATTGTTCCTGATGATCGAAGGTTGTTAACTTTCCCAATGTATAGTACCAACACACAATATATGAAGCACAATACAAGATATACGGTACAATACGTCAGTATAAGACATACAGTACTAACATCCATATATTACATGTATCTCCTCAAATCTTAGTACCACTGCCCTATCATATTTTTTTATCTTAATAAATGTAACAGTTCCTCTTATTACAACTGATATAAAACAGTAAAATCATGAATACTCATTTGAAATTTTATTAGTTATTAATCTATATGCATATTAATTTTATAATTATAAATCACTAATAATTTAATTCATTCCACCACTAATATACTAGGAATTACTCATGCAAAGTAATTATCTTAATCAATATAGTGCATGACGTACAGTACACGATGTACAATGCTAGACGTATAGTACAAGACATACAACTATAACATCATTTATCAAAATTGCATAAAAAAGTACATTACTTACAGACACATTGTACAATAAGTATAGTACTGACGACATACAATACCTTCA
The DNA here is from genome assembly GCA_963693085.1 of Alisma plantago-aquatica. Taxonomy (NCBI): domain Eukaryota; kingdom Viridiplantae; phylum Streptophyta; class Magnoliopsida; order Alismatales; family Alismataceae; genus Alisma; species Alisma plantago-aquatica. Next base: position 5,724 of record CAVNZW010000003.1, on the reverse strand, counting down.
AAAACCACATTCAATACCTCAGAAAATCATGTACAAAAGAATGTCGATAGCTACATACAATACCTACATGAACTAATTCACATTTTACTAAAATACATACACTTGTAACTAAGCTATTTTCTAGGTACAGTACATACATACATTACAATACTTCAGATATTGCACACCTTTTATTTTACACTTCATTAAAATACAAAATGTACAATACAAGACGTATTGTACTGACATTCGGCAATGGACGAAGAATACACGGCACTCGGCTTCTTGGTAGGTATGTGTTGGATTCGGGCGACGACACAGATGTGGCAGAGAATGGGGTCGGTGGAGGTATTGTGGTGGAGTTAGGTGAGGGAGAAGGGAAAATATAGAGGAAGCTGGAACTGGGTACAGCACTTGGGTAGGACAGTCGGCAGCATCAGGAGAGACCACTTTACTACAGTGCGCTCTGGCAGGACCATCGATCGGCAACTCTCCAACGGTACCATCAATAGCCTGACCTGGCGTGAGTATTGTACTTGTGCTGGGATATTTATGTGGCAAAGAGATCTCTAGGAAAAGGAGTATGTGGCAGAGAATCCCTTCAAGCAGAGTAGTACTATACTGCTGTGAGAGAGCTAGGGTTGTGGCAGAGATCGGGATCGGCGGAGGTAAATGTGGTAGATCTCATTGAGGAAGAAGGAGAACAAAGCACGACCTGGAAACACATATTGAACTTCTGTGAGAGCACTTATGAGTGGGAGGAGAGATATTAGGGATAGAGAAATAAATATAGCAAATATTTGGATGGCAGAGAGGATCTCTGAGAAGCTCGGGAGTCCCGAATGTCTCTTCGGCTTCCGAAGTGCGCTAGGGCCATAAAAATGGCTAGGTGCAGAATATATGCGGAATACTGAGGAATCGGGTGGGTGTGCAAGTGTGTAAGTGACTATGGACAGTGTAACTCTTCCCAATCTATCTTCTTTTACAACCAACCTCAAATCACTCACCTATTATAGCTATATGTCCACTAATCCATCCTTTACTACTCCCGGATATATATGTCTCTTCCTGACTCTCTTTCCCTCTACCAAACTCTCCTCATCTCCCTACCCCGATTCCAATCTTTCAGCTTCCTAGTTGTTACGTTATAATAATGAAATGGGACAACCTTCATTCTCATTGTATACATTTCTTATCTCAAAGCCTCTCTCCTTCCAATGTTGATTTCCCACTTCTATAATTAACAGAATATCAAAATCAAAGGGACGATAGCGTATTTCTATCTATGTGCCCTCGGTATAGTTCTACTACTCACACTAGATCAGTCTTGTTTCCGACTAAAAGGTAAGGGATATACTCATATTAATCTATTCCTCTATTGCAGGACATCAACTCCAAATCCATCGTGTAAATTGAGGAACAGTACTCATTTTCATGAAAAATGCCCCCTCATCATATCTACGATTTAATAGAGAATGTCAGTGAATAGGCTTAAACTAGACTATATTGGATTGGAAGCATGACACATTTTACCGTGCACAAAATGCAAGTGAACATATCGCAGTAATAATGAACCTGTGAGGCCTGAGTCGAACACGGGGAAGGGTTTCTCTAGAAACTATTACTAACTACAAATCAATCACCTAAGCTGATGATGGTTGTTTGAGTTGGGTTGAATTATTAAATTAAAACTAAACCAAACAAATTAAATGATTTGAGTAAATAAGAACGAGAACGAGTTCCTTAGGATGATGGTTTTGCCACAGATATCACTTACAGTCTATCCTACACACTATTACCTATCATCTTAATTCCTAAATAAGGAGCATGTTGCCAGAATTACCTGATTCCGCAGTATAATTCACTACTTATACTAATGCCAATCTCACTCCCGTGGTTATTGGTTTGATTAGTTAGGTGTTTTACCTCAATACTATGGGTTTCTCCCCTCATCTATTCGCCGATTTTCGCAAAGGGTACAATAAACAAGTAATTCTATGCTTACTAACCCTTAATTCCTCTCCCGAGATGATTAAGTGTATATTAATCCATTCATGGGGATCAATCATAAATAGAGCAAGCAACATCCATAGAATTATATCAGATAACTAGAGATAAATTGATATTAATGCATAGAAATCAACTACATTGTATATTTGGGCTACTCTCGGGTCCTAAAGAATAAAGGTTTTTATCCTTGCATGGTTTTCATGACAAAACACACAGAATGGAAGAAGAAAAATGTGGGAAACATAGTAAAAACTAAGGTAACCCCTAGATCTTTGGTTGTCTGAACAATCCCCTCCGTAGTAAGTGTGGTATGCTGTCTTCCGGCAGCAGAAACGTCCTTCGTAGGTGCTCAGATCACTCTCGATGAATCTTTTGGTCCTCCATCCTCTTCTTTCCCTCCAGTTGCCGTATCATCAAAAATAGGTCGCCCCCAGGTCTAGTTGTCGTCCCCCTAAGTCATATGCACGACTTAGGGTGTGAAATTTTATTCACCATTGGATTAGAAGCAAATATGCGGCTGGCCTAATCGGGCAGACTCGGTGGTACCGACTTGATGTGTCGGTGGTACCAAATTGCTTAAGTTAGGTCGCGCGATCCCCATCCTTTCGATACCATCGACAATGTCTCGGTGGCACCGACTTCTTGTGAATTCAAGCTGCCTCTCTGATATCAACTCGGTGGTACCGACTCTTGGGGTCAGTAGCATCGAGTTTTCTTGATTCACGCGGGGCTCTCTGATGGTATCTCAGTGGCACCGACTTTTGGGCCGATAGAGCGAGGTCTGGGTTGTTTTCGGACACCGACTTTTCTCGTGTTGGTAGTACCGAGCTGTGTCGATCTGCCTTGCACCTGAAAACACATAAAGCATTGTAAGTGCTCGAAATGCATAATATATTAGTAAAAAGGATTGAAATCATATAATTTGATGCAAACAAGAAAATATAGGCTAACTATGGCATTCCATGCATAATAGGTCATATAAATGTCCAAACTACACATGAAAATAAGAGAAATGAGCCTATAAAATCGACTAAAAACACATGCATCAAAGTGTAAGTCCTCCGAGAGTTCAACATTTTCGGAAGATATGCATCCATAGTAGCACTGGCTTTAAGTATGAGAATGGGGAGGGGACTAGCTCGGTCTCAATCTCCTCGTTATTTGAATAAAAGAAAAACTATTCAATTGAAGTGAGGTACTCCTTTCCCATTATGAACCGACTTTCTTCGCACTCTAAAGCCGCTATGGAAGGTTTCAGGCAGCAACGAGTTTTGATTTGACAAGTAGGTCAAAATCATAGGAGCGGTGGGCTTATACTCCTAAAAAAAAAAATCCAAGAATGGAAGGTGTCAATCCTTCTAAAACTATAACTATAATGGAATCCAAGGACAAAAAAGAAAAGCTAGCAAATCGAAATAGTGGCTCTTCGTGTTGTTAATGTATATTTTTTATAAATACCATTACGAACAACAAAATAAGTAAACTTATTTATAATTACGTCATTACTGTTAAAAAATCTAACCAATAAAAAAATAAAGAATTAAAGTTCATCCCAAGATTTTATTCACATTTTTTTCTCATTTACCCTTTGTGTCTTTCTTCTTCCATGTCCCAACCAAACCACATCCATAGCCCTCTATTTTTTCTCCAAAATTATCGTTCACCCAACTCCTCCATCCTAATCTCTTCAATCTCTTCTCTCTTTCTATTTTGGTATTTTTTTGTTATCATCAATTATTCCTATAATTACCATTAATCAACTTCGTAACATCTCTCCTAATTAATTAACTTTTCAAACCCCATAAAATTACCATTACATCAAACAACAAGTGACAAGAAGCTAAAAGGACCCATCCTATTTTCTCGCCGGTCACCATTGGAAACAACTACCGAACCCACTTACTATGTATCCACATTTCTCTCACCTCGTTTTCCACTCTCACATAGCAGTTGCACCCCACTATTCTTCGGTCACTGCAACTGCACTTAATCCCCAATCACATCCACCACGAACAACATAATTGGGACGTAAGATGGTATATATCTCCTTCAGATCGAGTGTCATATGTTATCTATACTTCTATAAAAAGAACGATGGTTCCACGAATTATAACTACATTATTTTTTTTTATTAAAAATCCAACCAATCATATCGTAACATTTGCAAACTCTTGCCTCTCCTTAACTCTCGATGTTCTCACAAATTTTTTTCATATTTTCTTCTCTTTTATCAATTGTTTCGTCCACATGTCAAGCAGTTACTCTTTCTGATGGATAACCTACATATCTCCATGAATCTCTCTTCTCAGCAAACTAGACTTCCACCACTGTCAAATTTCACCATGTCCTTCACGGTTCAGAAGTCACGGCCTACCACCTCAAACAACCGCCAGCACACCACAAGTGGGGCACGACCGCTTGCCATAACACGCCAGAGATCTCCTACTTCTCACCCTACCCCTCCATACCTGGATTAGCAAGGAAAAGATACAGCCAGCCATTGTCAATGCCAATTAGGATTTCTCCCCCCAGTGTAACTGGTACCCTCGGAGATCATCCCAACAACACGAAGAGGTCGCAGGGAAGAAACAGAAATATATGAGCCATACATCGGTCATACCTCTATATATTTATTGTAGGTGTTTTGTCAAAATTTTGTGGTCTAGCCTCTATATTTATTGTAGGTGTTTTGACAAACAAAGTACCTAAAAGTCATTCACCTTGACCCTTACCGTACGTCCCGGAGCACAACACCGTCGTGGTTCTCTGTTAATGTGCCTCCGCTTGCCTGATCGTCCTATCCTCCTCTGCCTCGGCGACTAGGACTTTTTTTATTTCTCAGCTAGCATAGATTATGAATCCTTCTCATGCTGTATATATTCAATTCTTATTCAGGCAAGCACACGCCGTTGAAGGAGTTCTCCAATGTAACCGGTTGGAGACTCCATGACTCTTTGTGATGGTGCTGCCCTCTGTAAAACAACAGCAGCTACCACGGCATGGAAGGGGAAACCATGCACTTTCTGTTCGAGTCTATTTTGTCTAGGAAAACCTCGACGTGGTCGGTAACTCCCATCTAACGTTCGGAGGTCCCCATCAGGTACATAATGTTTGATCGGATGTCTAATCTTTTTCCAGACTTCAATAGAGAATTTTCAATGTTGTTTATAACATCACCAACAAGTCTTGCACCCGATCAAAAGTACTTATTTTCTTTCAATAAATCTGGCATTGTCAATATGTACATGACTGCTCCAAAGAAACAAATCACATGACTGCTCCCCCTAGTTGAGTAGCGAGTTGATCATCTGGATAAGGTTTTTACTTGTTTGATTATCTTTAATTCTAATTCAGGTGAGTAATGTCATGGTCCGTGGTAAGAGCCAGTTGCATCACCAAGTCCATAAAGATTGTAGATGCCGCTTTCATTTCTTCTTGTCTTTCCTTTATTTTACCTATTATCTCATAGTCTCACCTACAGGTAACGAGCAATGGAGTCTATTGTCTAAAGATGCCTCTTGAACTAGCTCCCTCCACTATCAATTCTAGATATGAAAAGTGCGAGTGACCGTGCATGTCTGGTTGCCGGCTCGCTCCACTATCAATTCCAGACGTGCTAGCATGCAGCAGATTTCTTGTATCAAGACTAAGAGGCATCTATGTAATGCATGAAGGAAGGATTCAGTATATTTGTAAGCAAATCTATGTGCATGGTGACTAGGGGTTGGCCCTGAA
>CAVNZW010000002.1:0-138000 GCA_963693085.1 Alisma plantago-aquatica | reverse complement strand
ATATGTGTGCTTGGTTTGATATTTCCATATCATGACTAATGAGATTTCGTCATCAACCAATTCACACTCTGATCTTATGTGTTATAGATGTCTCTCAACCTCCCACAACAAAAACCGATCGTGGACATAATGAGAAGGTATATATGTACTCTTAACATCCATATGATCTCATTTTTTCCAAGTCACGTAGTTGAAGACATATGTCATTGAGTAATATCATTCTCTAGACATTTATAATGTTCCATCATTATCTCATAATTAAATGAAGCATAATAAATTGGAAGGTTGCCTTTTATTGATAATCAAATCATTTACAATTTATTCCATCACTCATCACATGATTGGCTCTCTGGGCATACATACCAACATTATCTCGGTATTTCAAACCTAAAGCATTGATCTCAGTCGGTACTACCGACTTAATGTAACAGACTGAATTCCAGGGTCTTTCCTACAATTTACCCACCTTTGAGCTTTTATTTGCTTTCTAGTCTTTTTGGACCTTTTTCAAAAATTTCCCATCCTTTGGATCCTCCTTTGGCCTTAATGTTGAATTTGATGTTTCTTGAGGTTGTAATTCATAATTACCCACATTCTTGCCAAAGAATGGGTTTTTGCACACATGTTCCAATTAAGGTGTTTATTGGGGACTAGTTATGCAATATGAACATTTATGAGAGATAATTAGTGGATAATATTAATTTAGAGCTTTTATCTCTTTTTGGATAAAGATACAATTAATAATGTGTATTTGAGTTATTGTATGAGAGTAATTAACATTTTTCTTTCTCTCTCCTCTAAAAGGGAAAAATATAGGATAATAGAATAATTTATGGTGAGTATTGACCCTTGATATTAATATGGGATGCTTGTCTCAAATTTCACTCAATTATGTCATTAAAAGACTCTTTTCACATTAATCACTCATTTTATACATTAATATATGCATTAATAATCCATATAGCATTTAAGGGCCAAAGCATGTGTAAAATGAGAAACTAATGGCATAGCATTGTTCTACGAGTTGTAATTAAGATATAGTTAAAATTTGGTGGCTGTTGGTCTTTATTTGACCCCTCAAATCGATTTTATGAGCTTTGGATATAGTGTGACTTTGGTAGATGAATAGAATCAATCCATTTCATTTATTTCGCGCATAACAGTATATTTTTCTTCGATTTTGCTGTCACGCGCCCCTTGGATGCCATCTGACAATTGACAGCCATTCGATCCTGATCCAATGGATCCAGGGTCTTCTTCAACCTATGAACAGCTGAGCAGACAGACCCCCTCGATCTTGCGACCTGTTCTCTCTCCCTCCTCAACCATTTCCCAAAATCTTTCGCCATCTGAGTTCATCGCTCGACGCCGGTTCCAACGAGCCTTGGCTTGACTTCCCTCTCCCTTGGTGCACGAAAACCCAACTGGGGCTTGCTTCTCATCTCCGCCCAGATTTGTAGAGGGAGATTCGGCTCTTCTCATGCCGATATAAGGCTTGGTCGAGTACCCTCAGCTTCCGTGCGAGCTTCTTCTAGTACCAATATGTCCAGTTTGCTCTCTCTTAGCCGCTGTCACCTCCACCTCTCCCCAAACCTTGTGGCATCTCTTCCTAGAACTCAGCTGCACTAGTAAGAAAATTTATGGGTTAGGTGAGTTCGGTTTCTCTTCCTCTTCGTTTAGAGTATTTGAACTCGCGTTTTGGTCAAGTATAGCAAAAACGCCCAAATGGACAAGCTGCTCCTTTGCGCCCATGGCTGGCGTTGAAGGTGGAAGATGACCGATTGTTATTACAATTCTATCCTCACGTGCACCTCACACTCTATTTTTACATCAGGGGTATTTTCATCTTTCGCCTCCCCTCTCTCGGGCAAGCCACTCAGCCTATGTGGTCTTTTCTTGCAATCTGATTGGTCTAGCGTACTTAATTCATAGTAAATTGGTCCTTTCTCAGAAAAATGTAGATAAATAGTCGTTGGAAAGGATTTTTCATGTAGAATCTGATTTTGTGGTTTTTGAGACCTGATTCCCAATTTTTTTCGGAGTTTTCTTTGAATGGCATTTTGAGTATGTTAAATGTTCTAAAAATCATAATTAATGCATTTTAACTCCAAATTGAGAAATAAAATATGTTTAACTAATCAGTGAAACCTAAGTGAGCTCCTGGTCCTAGTTTTGAGTCCTAAATCAGTGTTTTTCATATAAGGTCTAAAATGAGTATTTCCTTTATACTTTATGCTTAATAAATGCTAATTCATGTGAAATATTTGTAATTAGGGAAAATGATCTTGGATACAATATAATTGGTGAAGTGATGATTATGAACCTTCAATAAGGTATGTGGATCCTATTTCAGTATGTGAGCCCTATTCTAATTATAAATGAATGAATGTGCAATGTGTACCCTATTCCTTCAGTTTGGGATTTTATCCAACCCCATTTCCTAAAGAGGCCAATGCTAGCCTTGGAATCTCTCTCTATTGCCTTTATTTGTCTCTTTATTTATTTGAATCTTGCTATTGCCAATGTTGGCTCTTTATTTGATTTACTTCATGGGTTTTATTCCCCATTTGCTATGATGCATTGTTCAAGAAGCGGTATGCGGTGTACGGGCGGCAAGGGTATTGCATAGAGTATATGTGGTATGTGGGAGTATATACGGGAGTATATGTGATTTTAGATTTTTTTACTTCAATAAAATAATTATATATAAAATGATATTTTGAGATCATAAATTAAAAAATATATAGTAGGCACATATATACATTTAAATATAAACATACTAAGATGCATGTATTTATGATGTATGATGTGCTTATGTATGTATATATGTTTATATATCGAATGTCTTTGTAAATATGCTCTATTACTAAAATTTATGTAAATCAATGTACAAATGTATATACATGTACAAATGTGTGATTGTATAATTAGGTATATTGTATATGTATGTATACATGCTAATATATCAAAAGGTATTCATATAAATGTAGAAATGTGTGTGGAAATTTTTATATGTATTATAATGTATACATATAGATCAATGACTAAATATTTAAATTTAAATATATAATGAAATATGTGTACATGTATGTGTGTATGTATGAAATGCATGGACATAAGTCGTTGACTTTTGAAAAAGCGGAGTTTAATCGGCCGCTTAATCGGCCAAGCGGGAGTATATGCGGCTCATGACCACTTAGTGGACCGATTAGCAATATGCGGTGCGATAGGGTGACTGAATAGGTATATGCGGGAGTATATGTGGCCATGCAGACCGATTTCCCGAATAGTGCTATGATGCAATGTTATCTATATTATCTCCACTGCCAAGTGAACTATTTAGCATGATATATTTTTAGCCAAATGACAATGTAGTGTACATGAGTACAAACCACCCATAGTGGGCATGAGACCAGGGGAACGTTAAAATTCTCCCCATTTTATATATATTTTGGAGGTTAGGGATGTCAAAATTCCCCCTCTCCTCTTGGTGTATGTCCGGTAGGTGCCTCACCCTGCATTGGTATGATTTTGTGTAATAATATCATTCATGATGTATTGATTATTGTGGATTCATTTACTATGGCAGATTTCCATTTCTCATTTATTTTACTTCCCTCATACTCTTGAAATCTCTTAATATTGTGAATCATTTTATTATGCAATGTTTCTTTATAAATTGTCCTTATTCCTCTTGATTAACATATACTTTTATCTCTCTCTTGCTGGGTGATACCAACCACCCAGGTATAGGATCAAAGTGCACATTGGAAGCTTGGTGAACCAGCCTAAGGCTAGGACTACGAGATCAACCTTGTATCTTGGACATAGCTGCCTATACATATATATTAAGTTGTTGATGATTGGAGACAAGTTGAATTGGTTTGAGTCTCCCTCTACCTAGATCCTATTGTTTGTATGAAGTTGTACTCCCATTTGGGGAAAATTGTAAAGTACTCTTTATACAATTGGATATAGTCAAAGTTTAAAATTCCGCTGCTACACATTGCTGTTTTTGTTTGCCATGATTTTTTTTAGTAAAGGGTTGGTTATTCCAGCTCTTTACATCATGGTATCAGAGCATCGAGGTAGTCGAAGTCTTGACTAATTGAATTTGTCTCCTAGTTATAAACCCTTACTTTATATAGTTTTCCTTTTAAGTTTTCCACCTTAGAGTTGACCAAGGATGAAAGATTGATTTAGGGCTTAATAATTTCATATTAGAAATATAATTTGATCAACTTTTTGGTTATTAGTCTAATTGGTTGCTACTAGGGAAAAAGTTGAAAGCAAAGGTGTCTAGAAAGGGTCAGGGTCTGGGGGCTGGTAATATTTTCCTCCACACCACTAGCTTGGCTTACACGAACTCCCAGATCCATATGACATCGGCCTGGCCTGAGCTGATACTGATTGTCCAAAATAGCATACCTTTGGACAAATTATCTTATTGTTGAAGTAACCTTTTGAACCTAGCACATGATGTTTTGGTTAATCATGTAGAATCCCCTTATGTGTCCATAAGTTCCTTATAAGAGCCTTAGAATTTCATGTTTGGGAGTAGTCTACCCTAATGTTGGGCTTGAAGTTTATAACGGTGTTTAATAAAACAACTAAGTGTTGGATCTCATACATAGTTTTCCCTCAACCTTTTTAAAAAGTAGACTTCAGTAGTAGTGCTTTTTATACCTTTATAGATTTTGGAGTTTCTGATTTTGAGGACGAAATCCTCTTTAAGGGGGCGGAGTCCCTCAATGCATCGAAATCTAGTTACTCTATTTTGGAAACCCTAACTCCATAGACATGGGACTAGTAAGTTCATATGTTTAGTGTTGAACAAAAAAATTATAATTATAATTCATCTTGTTTGTTTATGAATATATTATTATCCATCTAAGGGATAGTTCATATGCTTGAACCTTAACATATTCTTGATACACTCAATGTTGACCATGTCATCCAAAATAGTATGGTTAGTAAGATTATGGTACTAGTGTATGCTAGCTAAGGATTCATAACATGTAATGTTTATGTTGACATAAACCCTAATGTGTAATCATCTAGCCTTGACAATAAATACATACATATCTTTGATGCCTTTCATGATACATTAGTGACTTAGATGTCATCCTCACATAATATACCTTGGTATATATAAATGGATTATAGTCACCAAATCATAATTGTGATCAAGTTATCAATATAGGTAAGGCATATCACCATGTTCCCTAATATACATCTCCTTAATCACCTCATCATGATTTAGTATATGAATCAATTCACTTATGTATAATGTGTTCCATCTTATTCACTAAAATGCATATATTGACTCAAACATGATTATGAGTAATTGGATTCACATGTTTATGCATATATGCCTAATGTGACGTTAAGTATGTATAATTCATATCATCTAGTGTCATAGGAGAAAAGGGTTAATGATGTCTCTAATATGAGTATGAAAGTTAATGTGACATTTTTGGGATTGTTGTAGAATTAATAATTTGTTGATAATATTATCTTTTCTTACAAAATAATTTGTGGTAATTATACATGATGGTTTTATTAGGATAATGGAGAATAGATTTATGTTATTAAGGTTAATGACCTAATACATTAATGAATGATGATATTTCTTTGTAAACCCTAATTATGCGTAAAACCCTTGCTGAGGGAAATACATATGATATTGGGATGTGATTGTTTTGAAAACAATGAGAGTAAAATATGTCACAAGTAATGGTAAAATATATATGATGCAAATTTCATGATGAAGATTATGCTTATAAGCCAAACATGCTAATTATATTAGGTTTGATAAAAGGTAATGGAAACCTTAGTGAGACTTGGCTTATGTATAGAGCTTATGAAGTATCATAGATCTAAAGTAACACCTATTTTTCTAATGTTGGGATGTTACACACTCACCCTCTTTCTTCCCTCTTGTTGTGATTTCGGGGACAAAATCCTCTTTAAGGGGTGGAGTGCTGTAACAGACTGAATTCCAGGGTCTTTCCTGCAATTTACCCACTTTTGAGCTTTTATTTTCTTTCTAGTCCTTTTGGACCTTTTTCATAAATTTCCCATCCTTTGGAGCCTCCTTTGGCCTTAATGTTGAATTTGAGCCTTTCTTGAGGTTGTAATTCATAATTACCCACATTCTTGTCAAAGAATGGGTTTTTGCACAAATGTTCCAATTAAGGTGTTTATTGGGGACTAGTTATGCAATATGAACATTTATGACAGATAATTAGTGGATAATAATAATTTAGAGCTTTTATCTCTTTTTGGATAAAGATATAATTAATAATGTGTATTTGAGTTATTGTATGAGAGTAATTAACCTTTTTCTTTCTCTCTCCTCCAAAAGGGGAAAATATAGAATAATTTATGGTGAGCATTGATCCTTGATATTAATATGGGATGCTTGTGTTGAATTTCACTCAATTATGTCATTAAAAGACTCTTTTCACATTAATCACTCATTTTATACATTAATATATGCATTAATAATCCATATAGCATTTAAGGGCCAAAGTGTGTGTAAAATGTGAAACTAATGGCATAGAATTGTTCTAGGAGTCGTAATTAAGCTATAGTTAAAATTTTGTGGCTTTTGGTTTTTATTTGACCCCTCAAATCGATTTTATGAGCTTTGGATATAGTGTGACTTTGGTAGATGTATCGAATCAATCAATTTCATTTATTTCACGCGTAACAGTATAGTTTTCTTCAATTTCACTGTCAGGCGCCCCTTGGATGCCATCCGACAGCTGACAGCCATTTGATCCTGATCCAATGGATCAGGGGTCTTCTTCAACCTCTGAACATCTGAGTAGACAGACCCCCTCAATCTTGCAACCCGATCTCTCTCCCTCCTCAACCATTTCCCAAAATCTTTCGCCCTCTGAGTTCATCGCTCGATGCCGGTTCCAACGAGCCTTGGCTCGACTTCCCTCTCCCTTGGTGCATGAAAAGCCAAACTAGAGCTTGCTTCTCATCTCCACCTCGATTTGTAGAGGGAGATTCGGCTCTTCTCGTGTCGATATAAGGCTTGGTCGAGTACCCTCAGCCTCCGTGCGAGCTTCTTCTAGTATCAATTTGTCCAGTTTGCTCTCTCTTAGCCGTCATCACCTCCACCTCTCCCTAGACCTTGTGGCATCTCTCCCTAGAACTCGGCTGCACTAGCAAGAAAATTTATGGGTTAGGTGAGTTCAGTTTCTCTTCCTCTTCATTTAGAGTATTTGAACTCACATTTTGGTCAAGTATAACAAAAATGCCCAAATGGGCAAGCTGCTCCTTCGCGCCCATGGCTGGCGCTGAAGGTGGAAGATGACCGATTGTTTTTACAATTCTACCCTCACGTGCGCCTCACACTCTATTTTTACATCAGGGGTATTTTTGTCTTTCGCCGCCCCTCTCTTGCGCAAGCCACTCAACCTATGTGGCCTTTTCTTGCAATCTGATTGGTTTAGATTACTTAATTCATAGTAAATTGGTCCTTGCTTAGAAAATGCAAATAAATAATCTTTGGAAAGGATTTTTCATGTAGAATCTGATTTTGTGGTTTTTGAGACATGATTCCCAATGTTTTTTTGAAGTTTTCTTTGAATGTCATTTTTTTAACAAACTATTGCAAGTTACATAGAATCAGAACGAACAAAAGGAGGCGGGCAAGTGTCTAATTCTTTGAGATATAATGAGGCTAGGAAGTCTGGGAAGGTATCCCACCTTCCTTCATGCTCCAGCTGCTTGAGGTGTCTCTTAGCTAGCTGGTCTGCTAGCTTATTCTGTTCTCGCTGTAGGTAGCAGATGTATGATCCATCCCTCTAAAGCAGATGTTGTATGGTTAGAACAAGGAGTCGATATTTGGTAGGGGTCAGGAGCTTCTTCGTGATCCATTGAATTGCATTGCTAGAATCACTGACTACCATGTTTTGTGAGAGGTGTCGTTCTGTGGTATGCTTGATTCCATCAAGGATGGCACTCAGCTCTCCATCCATCGGGTTTCTACCTGAGTGTTTGTGCGCTTGACCAAATAACCATCATCCTGCTCTATCCCGCAGCACCATGCTGGTGGCTTTCAGGTTACCAGGCGAATTCACGACTGTGTCAACCTGCATAATCGTAGAAGGACTGTGGACTATAAAGGGCATGGGGAAATTTCGAGGGTGGTTGTTTGTACTGGCAGAGAGCGTGCTGAAAATAGATTTAGTCATGACCAAACATGCCCTAGAGTTGGATTCAAGAACTTCTGGGGCGTAGCTTCGGTCTTCAAAGATAGAAAGGTTGTGATTCCTCCAAAGCCACCAACAAGTGATGGCGAAGAGTGATTCCCATTCCTATGTCTGCCTTAGGTGAAGTAGGTTATAGTCCAGCCAGTCTTTGGTCGAGGTCTGGGTGAAGAAAGAATTGGCGTCATTAGGCAACATGCACAACCATGTCTGCTTAGCCTCCAGGCAGTCCCTCAGGGCGTTCATAACAGATTCCTCCTCATGTTAACACCTTGAGAAACTTGGGTCATCAGTGAGCTTGTGTTTGTACCTCATGGTATTCGAGAGTAGTCTCTCATGGAAGATGAGCCAAAGAGTAACTTTCATTCACTGCTGAATCTTCAAATTCCATAACACTACTAGAGATTTGGGTTGGTCGCCATCTTGGAGATTGGTGATGAGAGCATATGCAGATCGCAAGGTGAACTCTCCATCTGAGGAGTGTAACCAAACCCTACCATCATCCCCATTCTCTTGTCGGGGTGTTGGCTACTGACAATATCTTGAACAGTTTCCTCAGTAAACCATGCGTTTAGGAAGTCCTCATCCTAGGCTCCGTCATCTAGAACCAGACTAGCTACTCGCAAGTCATGAATCTCCTCTGGGATCAACTTCCCATCTTTTAGGGAGGGTGTATTACCTTCACTGACCCAAGCCTCGGTCCAGACAGTAGTTTGTAGCCCCGAGGAAGGGGTCAGTCTAGAATTTCCTAGGATGAGCGGGATTGCAGAGCTGGTAGTCCTCCAAGTGTGCGATCTCGTAGCCTTGCCACTTTGGGTTCTCAGATACTTATCTTTCAGTAATTGTGTCTAAGGGACACATATATCCCTCAAAAAATCCCATGCCAGTCTCATGATAAGAGCTAAGTTGAAGTTTCTAGCTTGCTTGATACCCAGACCTCCTTGAGAATGAGGTTTTGTGACGTGTTTCCAGGCCACCAGATGGGCACCTTTCCTTGTAGATGATCCTGACCAAAGGAAGTTTCTCGTTAATTGGTCAATGTGGTTTGTGACAGAGAATGGCAGTTGGACCATTTGCATAGTGTAGCATGCTCGAGAGAGGAGCATGGAGTTAGACAGCGTGACCCTACTTACAAGGGAGAGAAATCTATTCTGCCATCTTGAGATTTGTTGATGTAGCTTATCAATAATGTATTGGTAATGTGATTTTCTTTTCCTTTTATGGAGTATAGGAACATCTAGGTGACGTCCCAAATCATCGGTCTCTCTAATGTTCAGTCAGTGGCAGATCTGGGACCTTTGAGCTCGAGGTGTATTGCATGAGAAGAAGACTGAGGACTTCTTGTGTGAGAGGAAGAGACCAGAGGCTTGGCTGAAGAGCTTGAGGCAGCGGATGATGGCGGAAGCCTATCGGTTGGAAGCTTCTCCGAATACGACTATTTCATCAGCAAAACTCACGTGAGAGAAGGATATCTTCTGACTAGTTAACCTCAGCGGTTTCCACAAACCATTGATGATATCTTCATTGATGAGTTGGCTAAATCTCTCTAGACAGAGGATGATAATGTAAGGTGAGAGTGGGTCACCTTGTTTTACACCGCATGATGGTTTGAACGAACCAATCACTTACCCATTCCAGAGAAGCGATGTGTTTCCAGACTTAATTATACTCTTGATGGTGTTGATGATGTTCTTGGGGATGTCCGTCCAGTGGAGGGTATCTTCAATGAAAGGCCAGATGAGCTTGTCGAACGCCTTCGTGAGGTCAAGTTTGATTGCCATGGAGAACCTTTTGGATTGCTGGGATTCCATGAAGTGTATGATTTCTTAGACCAGGATTATATTGTCACTGATCCTCCTTCTAGGGACAAAGCTTTATTTGAAGGGAGAGATCCATCTGTCCATATGAGGCTTGATTCTTGAAGAAATGATCTTCGAAATAAGCTTGGTACAGATGTTGTTGAGGGACATTGGCCTTAGTTGGGAGTAGGATTCCGACGTAGCTACCTTAGGTATGAGAATAAGGGTGGAGTCTACAGAACCTTGTACAACAGATGAGTGTGATAATGTATCTATGATGAAGTCACACACCTATTGTTTAAGGAGGGGCCAATTCTACTGCAGGAAGAAGGCATCAATGCCATCAGGCCCCGGGGCCTTGAGCGGAGCCATGGCGTGGAGGTTTTCCCATATCTCGTCTGGAGAAGGTACCCGACCAAGTTGTTCTTGGGAGGATGTGGTGAGCGAGGGAAAGCTTCCTGTGAAGTGCATTCTAGCATGATGGAGGTCATGGATATTGGTTTCTTGATAGACAGTCGAGAAGAAGGAGAGCACCAGTTGTTTTAGCTAGTCAGTGTTGTCAACCCAATAGCCCTCAGGGTTTTTCAGCTTCACTATCTTATTTCTCTGTCTTCTGGATTTGACGATCGATTAAAAGTATCTAGTGTTGAGATCACCCAATGTGACCCAGTCGCAGTGTGATGTCTGCTTCCAGTCGGCTTCCTCCTGTCTCAAGATGCTATCAAGTTGAAAATGAAGAGAAATTGTTTCATTGGCGAGTTTCCTGTTGAAGCCCAACGCTAATTGAAACTGATTCCACTTAATTTTATTACTGAATTGGTCCTTCCTACTGTGACGGTTCCACGATTCTTGTTTGTCCCAGGTCACATCTTTGTGAAGGAAGCCCACACATGCTTGGTGGAGGGGAGCCTGCATATCCCAGCTTGTTGTGAGGAAGTGCTTGAAACCAGCGTTCTCTTCCCATCTTGCAAATGTCTTTACATGGGCCTGGCCCCTGCGAGAGTAGGACATAGTAGAGAGGAAGAGAGGTGCATGGTCAGAGTTATTACGTTCAAGAACATGGATCGGGTCTGAGAGCACGTCCTCAAGCCATGGGATATTGCTCAGGGCTTGATCGAGTCTCTCATGGAGTAAGCCACGACAGAAGGTGGTGTGTGCACCATTGAAACCCAAGTCAGAGAGCTTGCATTGAGTCATGGTGTCGATGAACTTTTTACTGTTGGCTTTATCAAAATAGGGGTTGCCAAACTTCTCAGATTGATACATGATTGCGTTGAAATCACCAATTACCACCCAGGGGTCGGTAATGGTGGTGGACATGTCGAGGAGGTGATGCCAAAGGAAGCGCCTACGGTTCCTCGTAGTGCCTCTGTAGACGAAGGTGTAGAGGAAGCGGTGGTCCACCTGACAGTGGATGAATTGTTTGTGAGAGGTAATTATTTCAAGATTTGTTCCCACCTTCCAAAGGACCCAAATACCACCGGCGAAGCCTACTGCTTCAATGCAATGGGAATGGGGGAAGCCCGGTCATTTAATGATGGAAGAAGCTTTAGTGCCACTACACCTTGTTTCATAAAGACCAATGATCGAGACGCCGTATTTTCTGACGAGCTCTTTAATTGAGTTCTAGGTATCTTTGTCACAGATACCCTAAACATTCCAAATGATTAGCTTCATTTATCACCTTCCACAAAGGTGGAACTCCCCATAGCCTGAGCTTCCTTTTTGAGGTCCTGAAGCAAGGATGTCTTGCTTTGCTTCCGCATGGACGCTCTTCCTGGATCTCTGGCATGCGTGACTTTCCGATTTCTGAGGTGAATGCCCAACGAGCTCTTTTCCAGACTTCTGTATTTGGTGTATCTTGCAGAAGGGATGTCACTAGCCCCCACGCTGAATAGGGTCATCACAAAGGGATGCTCCTGGGCTTCTCTGCCAACTAGCACCTCGTCCCCTGAGGGTTTGGAAATAGTGTGTTCGGGGTCGTCCCTGGCCATCTGCTTGGGAGCGGTGGGGCTATTTTCTCTTTCGGTTGTGGCCCTGACCCTCTATCATTGAGGGTTTTGCTGTGTTTGTTTTGCTTCTTCCTTTGACTCCAATCTATACCAGAGATTGTCTCGTCAACCTTGTCTAGATCCATAATTTCAGCGATGTCTTCGTCTTCATCCGCATCTTGCAGCCCCTGGAACTGATTTCCTCCTTGGTTGGGCCTCTTTGTAGCACCACCAGTGGTGGTATTCTTCTATTTCCTCGGGATGGGTTGTGCATGGATTGCTTCTGAGAACCCCTCCCATCTTTGTGGGTTGTCTGGGATAAGCTTGCCCGCCTCGACACTGGCTCTGTGTAGGGCATTTTCCTCCTCAATTCTCTTCGTGCACTCCTTCTCGAGATGTCTGACCCGGCCACAATGAAGGAATATTAAGGGTATGTTCTCGTATTCTACGTTATATTTAAGTCCATCAATCCATATGAAAGGGACGAGGGGGTTCTGCATGTTGAGTTCCATGGCAAGACGTGTGAAGTGACCCCTCCTCTGAAGGGTTGTGTTCATATCCACCTTGACCGTCTTCCCTAGGCGATCGCCAGTTTGTCTGAGGAGGACTTCTATGTAGAGGCGTATGGGTAGGTTGGGGATTCTGACCCATGCCACCAATCTCGGCGGCGTAGCTCGATCTGGTGAGAAGCAAGGAGTCCATCTTTGGACTATCAAATACGAGCCGAATATTGGCCACGGTCCTCCGTCTAGGGCAGTTATGTAGTCCTTTTCCGATTAAAGTTGGATGAGGAAGAAGTCATTGGCTACATATATTAGGTTAAAGTCGCCTAAAGGTTTCCATAGCTTGGTGATGCGGTCTCGCAGTGTGAGATAGCCGATGTCTCTCGAAAGGAAATTGATGATGATTGTGTATTTCCAAGGTCGAAGGTGATCCTCCATGGCCTCATTCTAGACACGAAATGTAGGATACCCTTGTTCAGAGGAGATCTTGATGTCCGTCGGTTGCAGATTAATTCCATTGGTTTCTACATCGATCATAATGAAGTTATGTGGATTGGCAGTCGATTCTTTGTTTAGGGAATCACAGTAAGACTTTCCTGTCACTACTGCTAGAGGAGCAGTTTGGTCCTATCCGATGGATTGGAGGGGTGGGAAGGAGACGGGTTGTTCCCCAGTATCGACGTCCATGGAGGAACGGGTCGAAGTTCGAGGCTATCCATTCGTCTGGTGGCTGGCGTAGGTGAAACTCAGTCTTGAATTGCCGATGGGGATGGTGGTCGCACGCAACCAAGATCCCCCGTCACCTTCGTCATTGGGGTCTCCCCCCGCAGCTGGAGGAGAAACCCTAGCCGCCATCAATTTGTCTTTGCTCATTGCTTTGAATGGCTTTTTGAGTATGTTAAATGTTCTAAAATCATAATTAATTCATTTTAACTCCAAATTGAGAAATAAAATATGTTTTCCTAATCAATGAAACCTAAGTGAGCTCTTGGTCCTAGTTTTGAGTCCTAAATCAATGGTTTTCATATAAGGTCTAAAATGGGTATTTCCTTTATACTTTATGCTTAATAAATACTAATTCATGTGAAATATTTGTAATTAGGGAAAATGGTCTTGGATACAATATAATTGGTGAAGTGATGATTATGAACCTTCAATAAGGTATGTGGATCCTATTTCAGTATGTGAGCACTATTCTAATTATGAATGAATGAATGTGCAATGTGTACCATATTCCTTTAGTTTGGGATTTTATCCAACCCCATTTCCTAAAGAGGAAAATGTTGTTGGGTTTTAGGGGAGGCAGAGAAGGTAGCGGAAACAAAAATTTTCTCCTCCCCAAACCCAGAACAAGGAAACGCATCAACGTCTATACAATAGGAAAGAGATGGTTTGTGGAATCATACCTTGTCCCGAGGCTTGCTCGGCGACAATACCTCACGCCTTGTGCGGTCTTCACCTCCGGTCTTGGATGGTGTTTTTGCAGCTCCTGGTCGCAACGGGACTGTCAAATCCAGGTCTCACTGGGACTATCGGGATTGACACCTGTCCTCCGAGCGGCAGAAATCTCCCGCCTCTGAAGTAGTCCACATGGACCACCTAGAACTCCAATCTCTTTGTCCCACAAGGAATTGGAAGGAGTCGCACCCTCCTGTCAGCGTACTAGTCGCTAACACACTCTCCTGCCACCAATCGCTTTCTACAGTTATCTTTCCCTTGCTGTGCCTCCCTTATCGGGTAGCACTTGCTCGGGCTCTCTCGGTTACCAAAACCAGAGAGAATGACAACTTTACAGAGCAACTGGTTGCACTGAGTTGTTGTCTGAGAAGCCCCCAATACCCCTATATATAGGGTGGTCATGGGATAGGGTTCTCTATCCCGGGCAATGCGGGACTAAAGCAGGAGTAGAAGGGTTCAAGATTTTCCACAAAAACAACCAACTGCGTGACCTGAACTGATCGTTTCACAACTAAAACGGTCGGTTGGGGACCTGAGCCGGTCGGTTGACACTTCAACCGATCGGTTGGGACCCATGAAACGGTCGGTTCACTTCTAAACCGGTCGATTCGTGGTCCTGATCAGTTCCCGATTGACTTTTCCTCTTTTGTTTCAAATTGGTACCAAATACCAATCCTTGTTCCAATCAAATTGGGCAAGTGAAATGAAAAGAAATTTCTCACCAATTTTACTTTCCCAACTTGCTCGATTGGACCAGTTGAACCGATCGTTTCAACACTTGAACCGATCATTTCACCCTGTCCATGAGCTGATCGACTCACAACCTGAGCCGATCGGTTCACCAAGCTCAGCCGATCAGTTCATCGCATGAGCCGATCGGTTGGGAGTGTAGATTGTGCAGAAACAGTCAATTGTAGTTTCAATCAATCCAATACTCTAATCAATCTGTCTAACACCTTGAACACTATGATTTTGAGCTATCAATTAATTGAATGTTTAATTGAACTACTAAACTCCTTTAGTAATCAATCTAAACATTGTTTGTGGACAAAAATCCTCTTCCAGGTTAAATCCTATGTGTGTGACCCTGTAGGTCCTTTTTACG
The DNA here is from genome assembly GCA_963693085.1 of Alisma plantago-aquatica. Taxonomy (NCBI): domain Eukaryota; kingdom Viridiplantae; phylum Streptophyta; class Magnoliopsida; order Alismatales; family Alismataceae; genus Alisma; species Alisma plantago-aquatica. The sequence continues at coordinate 122,913 of CAVNZW010000002.1, read as the reverse complement.
TTGGCAGTGAAAGTCTATAACACTTATGACTTCACAAGCAAAGAGCGGTGCCTAGTCACACATCAGTTCTACCCAAGTGAAATAGAAAGTTGGAGAACAACTTTCAATCCTACAATTCGTGAATGGTGTTACAGTGAATGTATAATTCCTTTGTCACTGATATCCCGAATGAACTTGAGGCATGGAACAGTCATCCTGTCAACGTTCATTCACTTTCTTGATCTCAGAGCAGATTGGAAGAGATATGTATGACATCAATATCACATACTGATTCACACATGCGTGCACACCTTTCTCAATCCTACTCATCAAGTGGCCATGGATCTCAAGCTCCCTTAGGAGGGACAAATCCCATATCTATCACTCACCCCTCAAAAGCCCCATGTGTCAAAGCCACCCAATCATCACCTTTATAACAACCCATGTTTCAAGACTGCGTTTGATGATGTCAAAGTGTACCCAACGAAATGTGTTGAGTGTAGTGATTTTAGGTCAAAGAATCACAATCACCACCATCACTGTGAGTACTTACTGTGAGTACCATGTCATGGTTCCATGTGTCAAACTCACGGTGGGTCTGTCTGGTACACTTGTTCTCTAACAAGTACCTATGTGTTTGGTTTGATATCTCTATATCATGACTAATGAGATTCTGTCATCAAACACCCCAATCTAGTCTTGTCTGTCATTGCTGTCTATCTACCTTCCACAATGACATCCAACTAGGGACATAACATGAATGTACAAACTCTTAGCATCTGTATGATCTCATCGTCCATGTCCTTAACCTGAAAGCATACGTCATTGAGTATTGTCATTCTCTAGACATTCAATCTGTTCTATCACTATCTCATATGACTGAACCAGAAAGAATTGGAAGCTTGCATTTGATGTTTATCAAATCAATCTCAATGTATCCCATCAATCATCCCATGATTGGGTCTCAGGGCATACATAACAACAGACTCCCACGTGCACTACGAGCCAATCACCCTTGAATCATATTCATAGTGATCTTCAAACATGTCCCACATGTTATTGTGCTCTTGTGCCAACATAGTGAGTTATGGCAACACCTTGCCAAAGTCAGTATTAATTGCATGTCTCACATCTCTTCGCTATACGTCACACATATGAGATGGAGTTTCCGTAATATGCGATCCAGTATTCCTTTGCTAACCTTTAGCCACATTGCATGATCAAGGATTCCATACTTGTCATCAATGACCGGAATATCTATAAGTTCATCTCATGAACTTCCATATCCATATAGTATCCACTTCTATTCTCTAACACACAGATACTCGGCATTTCCTTTTAAATGGTTTCATTGGAACATTTCCAATAATCAACAAACTTTCACTTGTATATATATCCCATATATATATTGTGATTAATTTTCTGTCCTTTCAGAAGTTCGCATCAGTGTAACTCTTTACATTGAACTCTTCCTTATCTCCATAGAACTAGTACTTATCAAGTTCTTATGGTTTCCAGTAACCCTTACTGGAAGTAGATAGACATCCACTCGTCATGTCCCACATACGAGTTATCAGGATGAGCACATCATATTGTCATGTCCTACATACAAGATGAGGAATGCATTTTATTCTTGCCATGTCCATACATGCAAGATAATGGGACGATTACATACATGATAGATCCATATCTATTCTTAGTGTTCCCATTCTTCATAAGAATTGGACACTTGGCCTTGGGATACTAACTCCATGTAACATGGACAAGTTTTCTCCCACTGAATCTGTGTACACTGAACTCTTTAGTACAGATTGCCAATGTATGCTCTCTCTTTTCCAAGTCAAGATGTTTTCGAGAACTATCTCTATAGATCTCTATTCCTATCTCATAGGAAATATCTCTATCTTCCTTAAAGATAATTTACACTTTTGGATTTCCATTCTAGAACATTTCCATTTCACATCAACATGTGGAATGTGAATACGCTCCCACTAAATCACAGATCCCTTCTTTATCTTTGACATATCAGTCAAACCCTTTGACTATATCATCAAAGAAAAGATCCAATTCTGAGTTGCTTGTACTCAATCAATCACATTGATTAGTCCATTGTAACTTATAGACTTCATGCGCATTAGTGGATTCATAAACCTTATAGGTTGTGTCACGTACACATCCTTGTTTTATTCCTCATAGGAATGCGGTTTTAGTATCCATATGCCAAATGTCTTAGTCATTAAGTTGCAATCAACAAGCATCATCCTTCTGAAAATGTTATCCATGTGTCTTAACACTTAAGACTTATTTGCACTTATGGATTTACATCCAATGGGTGCTACCATCAAGGTCATACTTTATGGTTCACATGGAAGTCATTTAGGATGTAATGGTCACATACCATAACTCAAAATCCGGTTCCTCATATTTATCTGGATAGTTGACTCATCACATGAACAACTCATCACATAGATAATTGAGGTGTATCTGTCAAGGATATAAGAACTCACAACTCCTTGTGATTCATAATGTCCTTTATTAGTGTGGGGTATTCTTTTATTAAGAAGAATTTAGTTATTTGATAATCATTCTCTAACTCCTTAGAGTATGACTCCCTTTTGATTTAGACATCACTATGCCTTAATCATGAGCTCACTATGATACACTATCATAATCACTCATAAGGATCTCAAACATTTTGGTCTAAGTATTTCATTCATTGATCTCATCAAGAATTAACACTTTACCAAATTCGTACTTCATCTATGATATTCTTGAACACTTCAAGATATTCATATTGGTATTTCTCTAAACACCTTTTGAAGTATTAGCATTTACTCCAATAGGTATGTAAATACATCACATGTATTATACCTAATTGGATAATCATTCTCCCACTACCATTAGTGAATATTGATTAATCATGTACAAGAGATTCATGTCTCTTACTGGTTCTCTAACCAAAAGAATCTAGATTTATCCATCACATGGAAACTAGAAATGAATTTCTCATGATTGATGCTAATTTGATTGTTTGAGTTATCAATAACTTTAGGTATCATTTTATCTTATGCATACCATGTATCACAAGATAAACAAGGCATTTCCACAAAGATCATATCTTTAAGATTGAAACATCAACTTTATTAATTGCCATCATTGTCATACAATATGCAAAAATAAAGTGTTTCTATCTATTGGCAATATATGAAATAGCAGTTCTCAACTCTATTTCGTGCCCTTTAAGCTGAAATAAACTGAAAGATACTCCTATCTATGGCAGCAAAACTTGCTCCAATGATGGGTACTCCTTTCTTAGTCCTTTCACAAAGGCCATCACTTCTTTGCGGATTTTGCATATCATATATGATAGATCCATATCTTGGTATCATATACCTCAGATAAAGGAGCGGTTCATTTCATGATACCTTAGGTGGAGATCTCCATCCCCTCCTTCATCTTCTTTTGTTCTTCCAGATATAGAGGGAAATTCCCTCATACACCCTTTCCCAATGTGCCTTGAGGCTGAAGACGGCTTGGATTGTTGGCTAGCATTAGAACCCTTCTTTGCTTTTCCCTTGTCCTTGCCCTTAAGAATTACCTTTTATTTGATCACATCAAAGATTATGGTTTGTCTTTCTTCATCTTTGCCTCTACTATCCTCAACATGTCCAACAACTCTGTCAACTCTTGTCAAAGTTGTTCATGTTGTAGCTTATCATGAATTGTATGATTCTCGCAACATTTGCAGTATCATACCAATAGCCAACTCTTGGCTCAGAGGGAATCCTTCTTAGTCAGGTTTTCCACATACCCAATCACATTGAGTGTGTGAATACCTTACTGGATCTCCTTCTGTCATGACATACTAGGACAGTGTCTTGGAGACATCATATGTCTCATGTTGTCTCTGCAACTCATAGTTCAGAGAACAGAACATCAAGCATTCATCATCAATGTCTTCCTCGGTATGCTTCCATAAGCATACTTTCAGCCATTGATATGGTGGGATCGAGTTCATCTAGTTCTGGTATAACTAGGACTTAGAGCTTTCACTCTACGATTGAGAACACTTCTCAATGTCCTAACCAGTCGTGGAAAAAAACCCATTTAATTTGTTGGTCTCAACGACCGATCGCAAATAAAGTGATTATTGTTGATTAACCATTTATTTTAACATAAGGAAATATATGCAATTTTAGTCCAAAACTCTTTTGACTTATTTGATTGATTTGAAAAGGTGATGAAATAATTAGGCCTTTAATTAATTATCGCTCCCACTATTTTAGTTCAAATTGATAACCCTCACCATCAATTCAGAAGATTGCAACGTACAATCTTCTAGTGGGCAAGATCCTGAAATCCTCTAAGTCATGGACCAGCTTGGGCTGTCACCCACAACTTAGATCTCTCAGGTAGGCAACTTTTGCCAATTGCATCATATGCAACTCTTGATAAGACGTCATATGCAACTCCTTGCCATGAGCACATCCATGCCTCAAGATGCTAGATCCTATCTAGGTCACCTTGTTAAGTCCGACCCAAAGCCAACACGATGAATATGCACCCTGCTTGGGCAGACCCACACATTCATCCTTCACGCTTCCACGAGATAGATGGTGCACCACGCTTGGGCGTGCCCACACTTGGTCGATCAAGCTTTTCATGTGTGTCGCATTTGGAAGGCATCTGAAACTTAATATTTAATGAGGGATTTGGTTTTTATATACATATGCATATCCAATCACCACAATATATAGTACGTATCATATACATGCTATATCCCACATAAAACATGTGAAACGATAAAAGCGATGATTATGGCCATCCTAATATGATTCCTCGAGCCAAGAGGAATCACGGTCATTTAGGTCTACATCACATGCAACCTGTACAAGATGAACTCTATGCTTTGCCTTTCTGGGTTTGATCAACTCATCACATGAATGATCGGCTCACCATTAGACAGGTCGGATGGGTGCCACCATCCAATCAGTTGGCTCCTCCAACTGATCGGTTCGCCTGGTCGTCGTGCATCTCTTCATGGCCGCCACCCGCTCGTCTCACTCTTGGAACCGGTCATCAACCGATCAGCTCACTCCTTGAACTGATCGTCTCGAACGTCAACCAATCGGTTCACTCCATGAACTGATCGTCTCAGCTATCGTCAGGATGTCCGCCGTTCTTCGACATAACAGGAAATAAAATCTATCCTATTTTACATTGTAAAAAGAGAAACCCCGAGTTTCATTCGGGGGGAGCAAAGGTAGGAAAGAAATCTCGAATTATTTCGAGTTACATCAGGAATAAGAGAAGGAAGATCGGTGCGTAGACCGAGATGCAAGCAACCACATACAACCATACACAGATAGGGTTTATTGGCCATAACCACGCTATACATCCACCACAAAACTCGTTTAAGGGCGACGCGTATCAAGTGCATTAATAATACATATCATATATGTAAATTGGGATTTGTGGATTTAGGATTGGACATGCATAAAGCCAATTTTATTCGCATCGTATGCAATAAATAAAGGCGACAAACCAAAATCGATCATATCAATAATCCTAAAGTATAGAGCAGTTGGCGTGGCTCTGATACCACTGTTGGGTTTTAGGGGAGGCAGAGAAGGCAGCGGAAACAAAAAATTTCTCCTCCCCAAACCCAGAACAAGGAAACGTGTCAACGTCTATACAATACGAAAGAGATGGTTTGGGGAATCATACCTTGTCACGAGGTTGCTCGGCGACAATACCTCGCACCTTGTGCGGTCTTCACCTCCGGTCTTAGACGGTGTCTGTGCAGCTCCTGGTCGCACTGGGATTGTCGACTCCTGGTCTCACCAGGACTGTCGGGATTGACAGCTGTCCTCCGAGCGGCAGAAATCTCCCGCCTCTGAAGTAGTCCACACGGACCACCTGGAACTCCAATCTCCTTGTCCCATAAGGAATTGGAAGGAGTCGCACCCTCCTGTCAGCGTACTTGTCGCTAACACACTCTCCTGCCACCAATCGCTTTTGCAGTTGTCTTTCCCTTGCTGTGCCTCCCTTATCGGGTAGCACTTGCTTGGGCTCTCTCGGTTACCAAAACCAGAGAGAACGACAACTTTACAGAGCAACTGGTTGCACTGAGTTGTTGTCTGAGAAGCCCCCAATACCCCTATATATAGGAGGGTCATGGGACAGGGTTCTCTATCCCTGGCAATGCGGGACTAAAGCAGGAGTAGAAGGGTTTGAGATTTTCCACAAAAACAACCAACTGCGTGACCTGAACTGATCGTTTCACAACTGAAACGGTCGGTTGGGGACCTGAGCCGGTCGGTTGGGGACCATGAAACAGTCGGTTCACTTCTGAATCGGTCGGTTCGTGGTCCTGATCAGTTCCCGATTGACTTTTCCTCTTTTGTTTCAAATTGGTACCAAATATCAATCCTTGTTCCAATCAAATTGGGCAAGTGAAACGAAAAGAAATTTCTCACCAATTTTACTTTCCCAACTTGCTCGGTTGGACCAATTGAACCGATCGTTTCAACACTTGAACCGATCATTTCACCCTATCCGTGAGCCGATCGACTCACAACCTGAGTCGATCGGTTCACCAAGCTCAGTCGATCGGTTCATCGCATGAGCCGATCGGTTGGGAGTGTAGATTGTGCAGAAATAGTCAATTGTAGTTTCAATCAATCTAATACTCTAATAAATCTGTCCAACACCTTGAACACTATGATTTTGAGCTACAGTGAATGTATAATTCCTTTGTCACTGATATCCCGAATGAACTCGAGGCATGAAACAGTCATCCTGTCAATGTTCATTCACTTTCTTGATCTCAGAGCAGATTGGAAGAGATATGTATGACGTCAATATCACATACTGATTCACACATGCGTGCACGCCTTTCTCAATCCTACTCATCAAGTGGCCATTGATATCAAGCTCCCTTAGGAGGGACAAATCACATATCTATCACTCACCCTTCAAAAGCCCCATGTGTCAAAGCCACCCAATCATCACCTTTATAACAACCCATGTTTCAGGACTGTGTTTGATGATGTCAAAGTGTACCCAACGACATGTGTTGAGTGTAGTGATTTCAGGTCAAAGAATCACAATCACCACCATCACTGTGAGTACTGACTGTGACTACCATGTCATGGTTCCATATGTCAAACTCACGGTGGGTCTGTCCGGTACACTTGTTCTCTAACAAGTACCTATGTGTTTGGTTTGATATCTCTATATCATGACTAATGAGATTCTGTCATCAACCAACACCACAATCTAGTCTTGTGTGTCATTGCTGTCTATCTACCTTCCACAATGACATCCGACTAGGGACATAACAAGAATGTACAAACTCTTAGCATTTGTATGATCTCATCGTCCAGATCCTTAACCTGAAAGCATACGTCATTGGGTACTGTCATTCTCTAGACATTCAATCTATTCTATCACTATCTCATATGACTGAACCAGAAAGAATTGGAAGCTTGCCTTTGATGTTTATCAAATCAATCTCAATGTATCCCATCAATCATCCCATGATTGGCTCCCAGGGCATACATACCAACAAATTGTAGCCTTGGAATCTCTCTCTATTGCTTTTATTTGTCTCTTTATTTATTCGAATCTTGCTATTTCCAATGCTGGCTCTTTATTTGATTTACTTCATGGGTTTTATTCCCCATTTTCTATGATGCAATGTTATCTATATTATCTCCACTGCCAAGTGAACTATTTATCATGATATATTTTTGGCCAAATGACAATGTAGTGTACATGAGTACAAACCACCCATAGTGGGCATGAGCCCAGGGGAACGTTAAAATTCTCCCCATTTTATATATATTTTGGAGGTTAGGGGATGTTAAAATCCCCCCTCTCCTCTTGGTGTAGGTCTGGTAGGTGCCTCACCCTGCATTGGTATGATTTTATGTCATAATATCATTCATGCTGTATTGATTATTTTGGATTGATTTACTATGGCAGATTTGCATTTCTCATTTATTTTACTTGCCTCATACTTTTGAAATCTCTTAATAATGTGAATCATTTTATTACGCAATGTTGCTTTATCAATTGTCCTTATTCCTCTTGATTAATACATACTTTTATCTCTCTCTTGCTGGGTGATCCCAACCACTCAGGTATAGGATCAGAGTGCACATTGGAAGCTTGGTGAACCAACCTAAGGCTAGGACTAGGAGATCAACCTTGTATCTTGGACATAGTTGCCTATATATATATATATATATATATATATATATATATATATATATATATATATATATATATATATATATATATATATATATATATATATATATATAAGTTGTTGATGATTGGATACAAGTTGAATTGGTTTGAGTCTCCCTCTACCTAGATCCTATTGTTTGTATGAAGTTGTACACCCACTTGGGGAAAATTGTAAAGTACTCTTTATACAATTGAATATAGTCAAAGTTTAAAATTTCACTGCTACACATTGTTGTTTTTGTTTGCCATGATTTTTTTTAGTAAAGGGTTGGTTATTCCAGCTCTTTACACTTAATGTCAGTAGTACCAAGTCCTTATTAGTTAACTCAGACCCTTCTCTATAAAAATTTAGTGCTGCCAAGAATATTATCGGTACCTCTGAGAAATTTTGAAACTTGACTCAGCCATCCATGTGATGTCATCGGTCGTACTGGCTTTGAGGTTGGTACTACTGATATTTTCTAAAAACTGACCTTGTGTCCCTGTGCTCTCATCGGTACTACTAACTTTGTTGTCGGTACTACCGTCTGTTGCTCCGCCTGCACATCAAACAAAAATGATCAAGGCACCTTTTTTACTTAAATTAAAATAATGCAACTAGTATGTAAAGAACATGAATGTAACAAAAAAAATCCTAAACCATTAAAAGATGGTTGGGTTTCCTCCCAAAAAGTTCCCTTGTTTTACGTCATAGGCACAACGATCAAACCAAACAATCAGTGAATCTCAATGAGCTTCAATCCTCTTCTTTCCTTGGCAATTCTCCCCAAAGTAGTGTTTCAGTCTCTATGGCCATTTACAAGGAATGGCTCAGATCCATGACCAATCTCAACTACCCCATGAGGAAATGTGTTGACTAACACAAAAGGGCCACTCCACCTAGATCTCAATTTCCCTAGGTGTAATTTCATCCTAGAGTAGAATTGAAGCATGTTCTGTCCTGTAGTGAAAAATCTATGTAAAATGTGGTGATCGTGGATCTTCTTAGATCTCTTTTCGTAGATCTTAGAGCTTTCATAGGCATCAAACCTCATCTCATATAAATCATTCAGTTATAACAATCTCTTTCTCCCTGCATCATCCAAATTTTAATTCAATTTCCTCATGGCCCATTAAACTTTGTGCTCTAGCTCTATGGGTAAATGACAAGCTTTCCCATAAACCAACCTAAAAGGAGTGGTTCCTATAGGTGTCTTATAAACTATATTATATGCCCAAAGAGCATCATTCAGTTGCATATCTCCAATTTTTCCTATTGGTTGAGATAAACTATTCTTAAATCTTCTTTATCTCCCTATTGGACACCACAACCTATTATGGGTCTGTGGGTGATATGGAGTACCCACCATGTATCTCACTCCATATTTTCTCAATAAAGCAAACACTTCTTATTGATGAAGTGAGATCCACCATCACTTATCATCACCCTTAGAACTCCAAATTTGCAAAATATGTGATCTTTCACAAACCAAAATACAACTTGAGCATCATTTGTACGGGTTGGAATTGCTTCCACCCACTTAGATACATATTCAATGACAAGTAATATATATATATATATATATATATATATATATATATATATATATATATATATATATATATATATATATATGAGTTAGATGACATGAACATGCCCATGAAATCTATTCCCCATAAATCAACGACTTCAATTTCTTGAAAAGCATTTAAGGGAATTTTATGTCTCTTTGAGATATTCCTTGCAAGCTGACAAGCATCACAATGAAGCACAAAATTATATGCATCCTTAAAGAGCATTGGCCAATAAAATCCACACTCTAATACTTTGGCCACAGTCCTAGAACTAGCATGGTGACCCCCAGTAGGTAAGGAATGATAGTGTGCCAAAATACTCTCAAACTCACAATCAGGAACACACTTCCTTAAAATATCATCCCTACACTGCTTAAGCAAGATGGGATCATCACACACATAAAACCTCAAAGAATGGAAGAACTTCTTTTTCTCCTGGCATCCCCAATCTTCTAGCAGCTCGCCACAAGCCAAGTAGTTCATAATGTTTGATATCCATGGATCCTTGATTTCATAGCAAAGAGTTACTCATCTGGGAATTCTTCCACTATTGGTATGTCTATATCCTTTTCATTCATTATTTCAAGCCTAGACAAATGATCTGCCACTACATTTTCCGTGTCTTCCTTATCCTTGGTTTCAATTTCAAGCTCCTATAGTAGCAAAATCCACCTAATTAGTTTAGGTTTGGCATCCTTCTTCTGCAACAAATATATAATTGTTGTGTGATCCATCCAAACGATGACCCTTGCCCCTATTGAATAATGGTGAAATTTTTCAAAAGTGAAAACTACCACCAACAATTCTTTTTCAGTGGCTGTAAATTTAATTGGGCATCATTTAGGGTCTTAGACACATAATAAATGATGGAGGGGTTTTTGACTCGACGTTGGACTAAAACATCCCCAACCACATAATTTGATGCATCACACATCAGCTCAAAGGGTTGGATCCAGTGTGGAGCCTGAACAACTGGTGTGGAGACCAGCTTCTCCTTCAACATCTTAAATGCCTTCAAACATCTTTCATCGAAATTAAATTCAGTGTCATTTTCCAACAACTCGGAGAGAGGTTTGGCGATCTTTGAAAAATATTTTATGAAAGTCGGTAAAATATAGCATGTCCTAGAAAGCTCCTCACTCCCTTCACCAATGATGGTGGAGGTAGCTTAATGATGGCTTCTATTTTTACCAGGTCAATCTCCATTCCCTTACTAGACACCTTGTATCCCAAAAGTAACCCCTCACTCACCATCGTGTGACATTTTTTCTTGTTCAAAACTAGGTGAGTGTCCTTACATGTTTGCAAAACCTTATCAAGACTATCAAGGCAGTCATCAAATGATTCCCTATACACTGAAAAATCATCCATGAATACCTCCAAACATCACTCTACCATATTGAAAAAAATGGTGATCATGCATCTATGAAAGGTATCTGGTGTGTTGCAAAGATCAAGAGGAATCTGACGATACGAAAAAGTCCCATAAGGACAAGTGAATGTGGACTTATCTTAGTCTTTTGCATGGATAGAAATCTAGTTGTATCTAGAGTACCCTTTGCGAAAATAAAAGTGATAGAGTTTGGTGAGCTACTCAAGAATCTGGTCAATAAAGGGGAGCTGAAAATGGTCATTTAAAGTGGTGACATTCAAACACCGGTAATCAATACATACTCACTACCCAGCCAACCTAGTAGAAATCAAAACATTAGCAAAATTAGTTGTGATTGTTATCCCCCCTTTCTTAGGAACCACATGGGTTAGACTAAACCATTTAGAGTCAAAGACATCATAAATTATACATGTAGATAAAAGTTTTACTACCTCCTTCTTTACTACCTCGATCATGATGGGATTGATATGTCATTGAGGTTGTACTATCAGTTTGTCTCATTCTTCTAGTTGGATCTTATGCTAGAAGAAACTAGGGAGATCCCCTTTATGTCTACAATAGACCATCCAAATGTTGCCCAGTGGTTTTTCAAAACCACTAGTAGCTGCTCCTCTTCCCTAATTCTTAATGAAGCCGAGATGATGACGAGAAGCTTCTCTTCTTCTGCCAAGAAAATATACTTCAAGTGTGGTAGAAATGGCTTCAATTCAAGATCCGGAGGACTCAGTATAGATGGAATTAATAGTGGTGGAGGTGTTCCTCAATCCTCATAGTGTCTAGTGTAGTAGCACGGTAATGCCTTGAGAAACAAGACACACTCCTCCAAGGAGCGTTGTCCAGTGTAGCCATCCACCAAGTTTATAAGACACACCTCCAAGGAAAACTCTAGATATGCTTGAATGGGGGTGGACGAAGCTGCCTCGTCAATTATCACTGGGAAATTTCCTCCTCTTCATCATCCAAATATTGGACCACCTTGGCCAATGAAACTTCCTTGGTATGCTCCAAGATATCTGCTGCCAATGTGCCTTTTCGTACCTTGGTCATTACATGAACCATGTCTAAAAATGGCTTGCCCAGTAGTATATACATCTCTCCTTGGCCATGTTGTAACATGTAACCATGTGCTTTCTCCTTAGCTGGTTGTGCAGAGTCAGGCATCTTTATCTCAAAGCGATCATCCAATGTATCCAGTGTCAATCTTCCTCTTCCCATCTCTAGAATCATATCAGCACTATCTTGAAATGGTCTCCCTAGAAGTAGTTTGTTTCCATGATCATATTACATCTCCATGACTACAAAATCTACTAGAAACACAAATCTATCCACCTTGACAAGAACATCTTCAAAAATACCATACGGTCTAACCACTGAGTTTTCTGCTAGTTATATGGTCATGTTGCTCTTCCTGGATTCCTTGAGGCCCAACTTCCTGAAAGTAGTCAAGGGAATGAGGTTGATGCTTTCCCCTAAGTCACATAAAGCCTCTCTAAACTTTGTCCTCCCGATGTATCATGGTATGTTGAAGCAGTCTGGATCTAGCCTTTTTGGTGGAAAATTTTGCAAAATGAAGTGCTGACTTTCTCCTTCAGCATTACTACATATGTATCAGCTATCCTCCTCTTCTTATTAATTATGTCCTTCAGAAATTTGTCATAGGAAGGCATTTTCTCAATTGCATCAATCAGTGGAATGTTGACATGAAGCTTCCTGGATTTATATAGAAACTTCTAAAATTGTTGGTCAACTTTCTTTGCCTTGAAGCTATTTAGAAAGGGCACTGGCTTCACCAATATCATTTAGTGAGTTGGTATGTATGCCTCCTTCCTTGTCTCATGTTGTTTCTCAAATTCCTCTTAACCTTCTTTGTCCTAGGAAGCAGTATCTTCTGTTGATCATGTGTCATCGACATTGTCCGTTGCCTCTAGAATTGTCCTTTGTTCATTTGGCAATTTCTTCCCACTACATAACAACACAACCTTCACATGTTGGTTGTTGGATGCTATATTAGTATTTCCTAGAAATCCTTGATGTCTTGGCTTCTTCAAGGATGCAACCTCTACTGCAATCTGAGAAATCTAAGTCTCTATAATGCAAATATGTGCTCCTTGATTCTATAGTTCCCTCCAAGTCTGGCCAATGATCACCTCATTCTGACTGACCAGTTTACCGAGCATGTCCTCAATGCAATCCATCTTGTTGGGGCCCCTATCCAGATGGTATTGTTGTTGTGCACCAACCTGTTGTGGCTTTGCTTGTAGTGCATGGGATGGGTTCTTCTGAAAATTATTGGGATCAACGGGCAATTCGTCTATAGTTGAACGTCTTCTTTGTTGTAACAAGAATTAAACTATCATATGCTATTAAATATATTACATGGTAATAGGGAAACCTCGAGTTACATTAGAGGGGATCATAGGAAGGAGAAAATAATACATTTACATATGGAAGAGAAGATAGAGGCTCGGTATGCAAACAAAGATAAAATAGGAATAAACAATCACAACCAACCTATCACAGACAACTAGGGTTATTGGCCATAACCATGCTACACATTGATGAGTGCATACTCATCATGATTTTCAATTACCTTTTTGGAATAATTTAATATCTATTCCACATCTTTTCACCCTAATATGAATCATAATGCACAAACTACTCAGTGATTCAATAATCAAGGTTTTAACTAAATATCTTTCATTTTATGCAGGTGTAGCAGGCAACTCCATGCAAACGGTCTCAAGACCGTTTGGATCCATGCGGTCTCAAGACCGTTTGCTAGAATACACAAAGAACAAGACGAAACCAGTTGCCCAAGAAGTCCCATGCGGTCCCAAGACCGTTTGGTCCCATGCGGTCCCAAGACCGTTTGGTCCCATGCGGTCCCAAGACCGTTTGGTCCCATGCGGTCCCAAGACCGTTTGGTCCCATGCGGTCTCAAGACCGTTTGGTCCCATGCGGTCTCAAGACCGTTTGGTCCCATGCGGTCCCAAGACCGTTTGGTCCCATGCGGTCTCAAGACCGTTTGGTCCCATGCGGTCTCAAGACCGTTTGGTCCCATGCGGTCCCAAGGCCATTTGGTCCCAAACGGTCCCAAGGCCGTTTGGTCCCAAACGGTCCCAAGACCGTTTGGTCCCGCGCGGTCCCAAGACCGTTTGGTCTCGCGCGGTCCCAAGACCGTTCAATGCAAGCGCAAGGATCGATTGAAGAACTAAAGCCGCGCGACCACGCCAAAGCCAGGACCGATCAAAGCAAGACCGTTTGGCGCTCAAACGACCTCCAAACCGTTTGATGCCCAAACGGTCTCAAGACCATTTGGTGCCCAAGCGGTCTCAAGACCGTTTGGCGCCCAAACGGTCTCAAGACCGTTTGGCGCCCAAACGGTCTCCAAACCGTTTGGAGAAGATATTTCCAGCAACTTATCCAAACCGTTTGGGATCAGATCTGAAACTATAAATAGACCCCCAGGGTCCCCATTTCGAGGCATCGGTTCCGGACGCCGAAAGGCTGCCAGAGCACCACACCGATCAAGTTCCACTCCATCTACCGCTGGTGTTGCGTCCAAGGAGGCCAAGAAGAGGAAGAAAACGGCGCAAGGAGCGCATCTTCTTCACCGAGCTGCGTCCACCCTCTGCACCGAGCTCATGGCGGATCTATCTTTCTCTCCTATCCTTCTTGTATCTCGTATCATGAGTGAGTAGTCCTCTTTCGCTGGGGTGCGGGGACTAGCCCCGCTGCCCATGCAAACCATGTTCTTTTGTTAAACTTTCCATGGCAATGTATATAACTCTTCATTTTGTCGTTTATCGTTAAGCTTGTAGGTTGGTTATGTGCGTGTTTTCATCTTTGTGCTCCCTATGTTGCGATAACTTCAATGCATGGGTTCCTATGTTGCGATAACTTCAAGGCATGGGTTGGAACGTCGTTTAGCATGTTTGACCCTTGACGATAACTTCCGATGGGTTCCTTGAGGTCGTAAGTGTATGATCCGCGAGGGGACGAGCCATCTAGCCTTCGGTGACGCTTCTGTGCGCCTAACGCCTGTATAGGGGGTTCACAACCTTAGTTGGATTTTGCATCATCTTGCTAAACATCGATGTTTGCTCGCATGTCACCTTCCTGCTTGTTTATCGGTTAACGCGGATGACTCCCAAACTAGAAATAGGATGGGATTTCATCGAGGTCGTAAGTGTATGATCCGCGAGGGGACGAGCCATCTAGCCTTCGGTGACGCTTCTGTGCGCCTAACGCCCGTATGGGGGGTTCACAACCTCCGTGGATTTCTGTATCTTCAGAGCCGTAAGACATGTGATCCGGATGGCGATGAGAAATCGGCTGCCTATGGTGATGCTTACGCGGACCTAACGCCCGTATGGGGGGTTCTGCAGCAGCTCTATTTGGAGTGTTATATCGTGCCTGGTTTGTTTGCAAAAGAGTATGTTTGTGAGTGTAGCGGTGGTCAAACCCGGTACCATCCCAGCGATTCCATATCATTGATCTAAACCCATCTTTTATTCCGCATTTACTTTCTTGCAATTAGTTTAATCAAACCAAAATCAACCAATTGTTCTAAATATTAGTTTTACTTGGGCTAGATCTAACTGACAAAGATTCTTAAAAACGTTGTCCTTTGGGTTCGATCCTCAACTATACTGCGATAAGATCCGTCCGCTTGCGGGTGGTATTGTTGCACTTGGTTTTGGTAAAAGCTCGGGGATATAAACCCCGAGTGAATTTGTTAGTGCATTCAAAAAGCCACATCAAATTTTGGCGCCGTTGCCGGGGACAACGGAATCAGTCAGTCAAATCTAGTTCTTTTAAGACTAATCTAGGATTTTGTTTTCTTTTTGAAACTATCGCTCATCTATTTGATCTTTAATCTACACCAAGGATCTCACTTTCAAACCTTTTCAAATTTTAGGTGCTCTTTGACGATTAGTGCATGCACCGTTCGGATAGTCTCGGACTGACTGCGAGCTTTGACCCCGAAATCAATAGAACCTTCCATCGTCAGATCCGAGAGAATCGAGCCAGAATGGCACAAGAAGAAGAAGTAGCCCGTAGGGTGGCTCAAGCCATCAATGCGCAGAGAGAAAGGTTCATGCAAGAAGCTAGAGCTGCGGTTCAACTGGAGATCTTAGCAGCACAGGCAGCAGCGCAGGCAGCGGAACTTCAGAAGGATCTTAGAGAGTTCTCTATCCCAAAGGCCGTGAATGTCTATCATCCAGTGCAGCCTCCTCCCATCGAAGCTGCCAACTTTGAGATTAGAGCACATTGGATAACCTTGCTTCAAAACAACCCATTCTACGGTAAACAAGCTGAAGACAGCCAAGGTCATCTTCTCAGATTCATTGACCTGTGTGCTATGACGAAGCAAAATGGAGTCTCTGATGATGCTATTCGAATCCGTCTCTTCAAGTACTCTCTGGCTGATAGAGCCATTAGTTGGTACAACTCACTACAGAGTGATGTACCCATCACCACCTGGGAGCAGCTTCAAAACGCCTTTCTGGAAAAGTTCTACCCCCCATCTCTTACATATGAGATCAGGGGACGAATCACAAATTTTACTCAAGTCCCAGGAGAAACTCTTTCCGAAGCTTGGGATAGATACAAGGAGCTCCTACGCAAATGCCCGCACCATGGAATTCCTAAGAATCAGCTGATAGAAATATTCTACAGGGGTGTGGAGGATGATGTTAAGATGTTCCTTGACTCCTCGTCTAGAGGGAACTTCATGCGGCAAAGTTACGACAGCGCATGGAGAGTAGTCAGCCTGGGAGCAGAAAATCAAGCCAACTGGGGCAGATCTGTTGGTAAAGGAGTCTTAAAGGTAGCTATGGCTGACGCTATCCCAGAATACAAATCTATAGCTGAAACTTTGAAAGTCTTGGTTGCAAAGCAAGATCACATAGAATCATCCCTTGCTGCGATTGGAAGAGGACATTCTCCAACCAGGCAACCAGAACAAGTCAAGACCACTTCTTTGTTTTGTGAAGCGTGCAAAGGCACTGACCATTCCACACTATCATGCAATGTTCTCTATGATGTAGTTTTAAGCAATGCCTGTGGGCAAGGAGATAATTTCCAGATGGAAAATCTTAATGCTATTAACACCAACCCTGGGCAGAACTATTACAATCCGAATCAAAATAGGAATCACCCAGGCTTCCAGTACGGAAATCCTTCAGGAGCTATGAACTCGCATCAATTTGTTCCGAATAATCAACCAAGAGGCCCATCTGGGTATCAGTTTAACCAGCAATAGAACTTTGGGAATCAAGGAAACTTCAAGGGAAACTTTCAGAACAGAAACTATAATAATTATCATAATAACTCTCAGTATCAAAGCTTGAACCAACAACAGGGTCAAACAGGATCCATCCCTTCTGATGACAAGCTATCTACCATTGAAAAGTTATTGCAAACACAACAAACGATGATAGCCAATCAACAAGCCCAACAGAAGGCTATTGAAACTCAACTAGCTCAACTTGCTGCTAGTATTAAGCCACAAGCTGGAGTCTTCGCCGGACAACCTGAGAACAATCCGAAACATCTGGAGCAGCTGAAGGTTATCGCCACAAGATCAGGGAAAAGTTATTTGGATCCCCCAACAAAAACAACTATGGATATCCCTGAGGAGAATGAACCTTTGACGGACCAAAACTCGACAACACCAGAATCGCAACCGAAGGAAAGAAATACTGATAAGGGAAGTTCTAAGGAATCTATCGATGAAGAAGTAGAGACACCTGAACCGGATATTCCTGTATATAAGCCTCGTGTTCCTTTCCCATCCCGTCTGAGGGAAACCAAGCTTGATACTAGATTCATCAAATTCAAAGAGGCTATGAAAAAGCTCCATGTTGATATACCATTCCTAGATGCTCTTGATGAGATACCAGCCTGGACCAAGTATCTAAAGTCGCTTCTCACCAAGAAGTACATCACTGAAGAATATGAAACTGTAAAATTGGCTGCTACCACATCAGATATCATACTAAGCAAGATGCCTAAGAAACAAAAAGATCCAGGATCCTTCGGAATCTCATGTCACATTGGCGACTCATCATGCAAGAAAGGATTGGCAGATCTTGGTGCAAGTATTTCTATTATGCCGCTCAGTCTATGCAAGAGACTAGGGTTTGAAGAATTGCTTCCAACTGCTATGACAATTCAACTTGCGGATAATTCGGTAAAAAAGCCGTTAGGAATTCTCGAAGACATCCCGGTCAAGGTAGGCAAGGACGCATATGTCCCATGTGATTTTGTCATCATGGACATAAAAGAAGACACCAAATACCCTATTATCTTCGGTCGTCCATTCCTCGCCACTGCTAGAGCCCTTATCGATGTTGAAGCCGGAACCTTACTGCTCAGGTTAGGTAAAGAAACTATGGAGTTCAAAGTTTTTGAAAGCATGAGAAGACCGAGTATACAGGAGGAAGTCTATCTGATAGATTGTGTTGAGCAGATGTCACAACTTACTCAAGAATATCACGAGTCATGCGATCCCTTGGAAATTTCTCTATATGACCTTTTTAATGATGAACCTACTGACCAACAAGATAAGGATTGCACCGAACCTCCTGACTCTGCTAAAGGAAATCCTGAAGCTACCTATGAAGAATTAAAGGTTACCGAAACCCCAGAAGAAATCAGTGAAAAACCAGAACCTCCTGAAATGAAGCACCTACCTGAAGGGCTAAAGTATATGTTTTTAGACGATCTCAAAGTTTGTCCTGTCATTATTAACTCTGGTTTAACGACCAAACAAGAAGAGCAACTTCTGGAGGTATTAAAGGAGAGCAAGAAAACCATAGGCTACAAAATGAGTGACCTCACAGGGGTCAGTCAAGCCTTGTGCATGCACAGAATCCCCATGATGGAAGACCATAAGCCAACGATCGAGCATCAACGAAAGTTGAACCCGAATATGAAGGAAGTGGTCCGTCGTGAGATCATCAAACTCCTTACAGCTGGAATAATATACCCGATATCGGACTCACCATGGGTGAGCCCAGTTCATTTTAACCAAGAAAGGAGGTACTACTGTCACAAGAAATGAAAACAATGAGCTCATCCCCACCCGAACAGTGACTGGGTGGAGGATGTGTATTGATTATAGAAAATTAAACAAGGCCACTCAGAAGGATCATTTTCCTATGCCCTTCCTCGATCAAGTTTTGGAAAGATTGGCCCATCAAGAATATTTATGTTACCTGGACGGTTACTCTGGATTCTATCAGATCCCCATACATCCAGATGATCAAGAAAAAACAACTTTCACCTGTCCCTTCGGTACATATGCTTTTAAAAGAATGCCTTTTGGTCTGTGTAATGCCCCTGCAACTTTTCAACGTTGCATGACTGCCATTTTTGCAGGGCTTACTGAAACAGTTATGGAGGTTTTCATGGACGATTTTTCCGTATATGGTGACTCCTTTGATTCTTGTCTTAAGCATCTCTCCATGGTCCTCAAACGTTGTGAAGAAGCACATCTGGTGCTAAATTGGGAGAAATGCCACTTTATGGTAAAGGAAGGCATCGTCTTGGGCCACAAGGTTAGTAATAAAGGAATTGAAGTTGATAAGGCCAAGATAGAAGTCATCTCTAAACTGGCAATCCCCACAAATGTAAAAGAAGTTCGCGCATTCCTTGGTCACGCTGGATTCTATAGAAGGTTTATACGTGATTTTTCCAAGATAACGAAGCCGATGACTAATCTACTTTTAAAGGATGCTGATTTCAATTTCAATGAAGAATGCGTCAAAAGTTTTGATATGCTGAAGAAAGCCCTTACAACTACTCCCATCATTAGAGCTCCCGATTGGGACCACCCCTTTGAAATTATGTGTGATGCCAGTGATTACGCGGTGGGTGTTGTCTTAGGACAATGCATAGAGAAGAAACATTATGTGATCTATTATGCATCAAAGACCCTCGACAAAGCTCAAAGGAATTATGCTACTACTGAAAAGGAGCTTTTAGCAGTCATTTATGCTTTCGACAAATTCAGATCCTACCTTACTGGTTCGAAGGTAATCGTTTACACTGACCATGCTGCTATCCGTTATCTTATGACAAAGAAAGATGCTAAGCCAAGGCTGATCAGATGGATACTCCTTCTACAAGAATTTGACCTAGAAATAAGAGATAAAAAAGGGACGGAGAATGTCGTGGCAGATCACCTGAGTCGCATCCACACTCTGGATGCTGAAGGGATTCCGATAAACGACTCTCTACCAGATGATCAGCTTATGAGAGTCTCAGGATTCGAACCATGGTATTCAGACTTAGTAAACTACCTTGCCGCCGGAGTCATCCATCCTCAATACACCGGGAACGCTCTGAAGAAATTTATGCATGATGTGAAGCATTACTATTGGGATGAACCATATCTTTTCAAACTCTGTGCAGATGGATTGTATAGACGTTGTGTCGCCGAAGAAGAAGCCCATTCGATTTTGGAACAATGCCACTCAGGACCCGTGGGTGGGCATATGAGCTCTAAAAAGACTGCCTTAAAAGTTTTGCAATGTGGATTTTTCTGGCCAACTTTATCCAAGGACTGTTATGATTTTGTCATATCATGTGATAAGTGTCAAAGAGCTGGCAATATAACCAAGAGAGATGAAATGCCACTGAATCTATGGCAAGAAGTCGAGATATTTGACGTCTGGGGAGTGGACTATATGGGGCCATTCCCATCTTCTAATGGATTCTCTTACATCCTTGTGGCGGTGGACTACGTCTCCAAATGGGTTGAAGCTATACCAACCGTCACTTGTGATTCAAAACCAGTCATCAAACTATTCAAAGATATTATCTTCCCACGGTTCGGAGTGCCGAGAACCGTGATATCTGACGGAGGATCCCACTTCATTGAAAGAAGCCTTGAAGCTCTTCTACGAAAATATGGCGTCTCACACAAGATAGCTTCGCCTTATCATCCACAAACCAGTGGACAGGTAGACGTCTCCAACCGACAACTTAAGGCTATCCTTGAGAAAACCGTTGGACGTAATCGAAAAGATTGGGCGACAAAAATCAACGACGCCTTATGGGCTTATCGCACTGCTTATAAGACTCCCCTTGGGACTACCCCTTTTCGATTGATATATGGAAAGAGTTGCCACATGCTAGTCGAACTTGAACATAAGGCATGGTGGGCAATTAAACAAATAAACTTCGATATGAAACAAGCGGGTCAAGCCAGAATTCTGCAACTCCATGAGCTGGATGAACTCAGAATGACAGCCTATGAGAATGCACGAATCTACAAAGAACGTACAAAACTCTGGCATGATGGACATCTGAAACAAAAAGACATACGAGTGGGAGACCAAGTTCTAGTTTTCAACTCCAGATTAAAATTGTTCCCAGGAAAACTCCGCTCACGTTGGTGCGGACCTTACATCGTCAAAAGCATCTCTCCCCATGGTGCTTTCTCTTTATGGAGTGACGGGTCTGGCGAATTTATAGCAAATGGTTACCTCTTGAAAAGATACTTCACACCAGCTGACAAAGGCACCGAAATAATGTTGGAATTCAGCAATCCAAAGGACCCACCATAATTCCGAAGAACTCTGTCGAGCCATCGACATAAAACAAAGGCGCTTGTCGGGAGGCAACCCGACCAATAAATCTATTTTACTTTTCCTTTTCAAATTTTGTTCCTTATAGTTAAATTTTCCTTAAATAAAATTTGCCTTATGAGAGAGTTTTTCTTTCAGGACACGAGATCGGATTGGTGCTGATCAGAACGAATTCATTCTCGGCAGTCATACCTGGTGTTTCCTTTCCCCTCCATCTTGAATTTAGGGTTTGCTCGAGGACGAGCAAATCTCTAAGTTCGGGGTGGAGGGTGGGTGGTACGTATTCCACTTCCACATACACACCCTCTTTTCATATTCAATATGTCTCTATCATAAAAAAATTTCAAAATTTTGAACAGATACTTGATGAAATTTTGTCTTTTGTTGATAAAAATGTAACTAACTTTTTGCTATGCATCTTCTATCATAACATCCTCCTTATTCAAAGCAAATCCTCAAGAGGACTAACTTTTGAAACTTGCCTGAAATCATCCTGTGAAACTTATGATTCCTAACATCATAATTCTTTTTACATAATGATAAGTATCAGTCAAACTGATAGGCATCAAACACGTCGCGCTTCCTAACTGACTAGTGGAACAATGGCTCAGAAACCCCACCGGATCCGCATCAAGTCATTATTTGAGCAGCGTATGACAAAGAGAATAACCCGGTTTTGAATTGTAAATCAAGTTGCATCCTGATCTGAACTCTCTTCTACACTTCTTCTATCATCTTCGTATCCCTCCATCCATAAATACCACCAAAATAGCCAAACTTGTGCCAAACCCTAAGTTCGGGGTGGCACGCCACTTTCCCCATATCTGCTTCTTCCATACCCCTTCCAATAAATAGGGGCGTACCACCAAAAATGCAATCTCGAGTCGAATAGAGGAGAGATCTGCAATAAAAAGATGCCAAAGTGCACACAAAATAAATGCAATCTCGAGTCGAATAGAGGAGAGATCTGCAACAAAAGATGCCATAGCGCACACAAAAAAATATGCAATAAATGAAATTGCAAAACAAATAAAAATCTCGAGTCGAATAGAGGAGAGATTTACTTCTTCTTTCCATACCACCTTTCACTCCTTTTTCTACCTAAGGGCACAATACATGCCCTACCATCCTGAACTACACCAGTGTCAGATCAAATGCATACTTGTCAATTCTATGGGTATCTCTGAACTCCTACAAAACTCTTCGACATGCTTGGTGTTGGAAAAGGCGGGGAGGAAGCGTTGTTGGGAAACGAACTCAGGAACGAAGCTATGGAAAGACGTGTTTCGTGGTCCCAGGAAGTTGAGGTACTCACTCATACTGAGCAAAAAGAAAACATTTGTGATGTGAAGATGAAGAAATCACACGGATCGAAAGTATTCCATCAGGCAACAGTTTCAAATTTTATGTTACTCGAGGACGAGCAACGATTTAAGTTCGAGGTGTTTTGATGAGTGCATACTCATCATGATTTTCAATTACCTTTTTGGAACAATTTAATATCTATTCCACATCTTTTCACCCTAATATGAATCATAATGCACAAAACTACTCAGTGATTCAATAATCAAGGTTTTAACTAAATATCTTTCATTTTATGCAGGTGTAGCAGGCAACTCCATGCAAACGGTCTCAAGACCGTTTGGATCCATGCGGTCTCAAGACCGTTTGCTGGAATACACAAAGAACAAGACGAAACCAGTTGCCCAAGAAGTCCCATGCGGTCCCAAGACCGTTTGGTCCCATGCGGTCCCAAGACCGTTTGGTCCCATGCGGTCCCAAGACCGTTTGGTCCCATGCGGTCCCAAGACCGTTTGGTCCCATGCGGTCTCAAGACCGTTTGGTCCCATGCGGTCTCAAGACCGTTTGGTCCCATGTGGTCCCAAGACCGTTTGGTCCCATGCGGTCTCAAGACCGTTTGGTCCCATGCGGTCTCAAGACCGTTTGGTCCCATGCGGTCTCAAGATCGTTTGGTCCCATGCGGTCCCAAGGCCGTTTGGTCCCAAACGGTCCCAAGGCCGTTTGGTCCCAAACGGTCCCAAGACCGTTTGGTCCCACGCGGTCCCAAGACCGTTTGGTCTCGCGCGGTCCCAAGACCGTTCGATGCAAGCGCAAGGATCGATTGAAGAACTAAAGCCGCGCGACCACGCCAAAGCCAGGACCGATCAAAGCAAGACCGTTTGGCGCTCAAACGACCTCCAAACCGTTTGATGCCCAAACGGTCTCAAGACCGTTTGGTGCCCAAGCGGTCTCAAGACCGTTTGGCGCCCAAACGGTCTCAAGACCGTTTGGCGCCCAAACGGTCTCCAAACCGTTTGGAGAAGATATTTCCAGCAACTTATCCAAACCGTTTGGGATCAGATATGAAACTATAAATAGACCCCCAGGGTCCCCATTTCGAGGCATCGGTTCCGGACGCCGAAAGGCTGCCAGAGCACCACACCGATCAAGTTCCACTCCATCTACCGCTGGTGTTGCATCCAAGGAGGCCAAGAAGAGGAAGAAAACGGCGCAAGGAGCGCATCTTCTTCACCGAGCTGCGTCCACCCTCTGCACCGAGCTCATGGCGGATCTATCTTTCTCTCCTATCCTTCTTGTATCTCGTATCATGAGCGAGTAGTCCTCTTTCGCTGGGGTGCGGGGACTAGCCCCGCTGCCCATGCAAACCATGTTCTTTTGTTAAACTTTCCATGGCAATGTATATAACTCTTCATTTTGTCGTTTATCGTTAAGCTTGTAGGTTGGTTATGTGCGTGTTTTCATCTTTGTGCTCCCTATGTTGCGATAACTTCAATGCATGGGTTCCTATGTTGCGATAACTTCAAGGCATGGGTTGGAACGTCGTTTAGCATGTTTGACCCTTGACGATAACTTCCGATGGGTTCCTTGAGGTCGTAAGTGTATGATCCGCGAGGGGACGAGCCATCTAGCCTTCGGTGACGCTTCTGTGCGCCTAACGCCTGTATAGGGGGTTCACAACCTTAGTTGGATTTTGCATCATCTTGCTAAACGTCGATGTTTGCTCGCATGTCACCTTCCTGCTTGTTTATCGGTTAACGCGGCTGACTCCCAAACTAGAAATAGGATGGGATTTCATCGAGGTCGTAAGTGTATGATCCGCGAGGGGACGAGCCATCTAGCCTTCGGTGACGCTTCTGTGCGCCTAACGCCCGTATGGGGGGTTCACAACCTCTGTGGATTTCTGTATCTTCAGAGCTGTAAGACATGTGATCCGGATGGCGATGAGAAATCGACTGCCTATGGTGATGCTTACGCGGACCTAACGCCCGTATGGGGGATTCTGCAGCAGCTCTATTTGGAGTGTTATATCGTGCCTGGTTTGTTTGCAAAAGAGTATGTTTGTGAGTGTAGCGGTGGTCAAACCCGGTACCATCCCAGCGATTCCATATCATTGATCTAAACCCATCTTTTATTCCGCATTTACTTTCTTGCAATTAGTTTAATCAAACCAAAATCAACCAATTGTTCTAAATATTAGTTTTACTTGGGCTAGATCTAACTGACAAAGATTCTTAAAAACGTTGTCCTTTGGGTTCGATCCTCAACTATACTGCGATAAGATCCGTCCGCTTGCGGGTGGTATTGTTGCACTTGGTTTTGGTAAAAGCTCGGGGATATAAACCCCGAGTGAATTTGTTAGTGCATTCAAAAAGCCACATCACACATCCACCATCAAAACCAACTTTTTGGATGATGTGTGTAATATTGCATATATATCATATCATATATACACTATTTGGGATCCTATGTGGTATTTAATTAGATATGCGCATTAATGATTTTAAGTATACACATTGTATGCAATAAATAAAAGATAAAAACCAAAATTTGATCATATCGATTAATCCCAAAGAATAGTAAATTGACATGGCTCTGATACCACTATAGGGAAATATGGCGACAATACTGACAATGGAAATAAAAATTTAACAGCTATAGTCCCCTTAAGAGAGTTGATCACATCAGTAATAATGTGATGGAAAGGATGGTTTGTAAGGTTATACCTAGTCATGGAGAAAGTCCAACAACAATTCCCTTACAATAGCATGCACCTTTCCTCAAGTTGCACTCGGACAGCGTCAACGATAGCTTCTTGGTCAATCACCATAGATAGTAGTTGACCTCATCCTCCTAGAAGCAGGAAACAACCTCCTCGCCTCAATAGTAGTCCACACGAACCACCGGGAACTCCTATCATTCTAGAAGAGTGGACAAGAAGGATTCGTCCCTTCTATTTAGTGTACTAGCACCAACTTGCACTTCTAATTGTTTCTCCCTTGCTATCCCTCCCTTTATCGGGTAAGACTTTCTTGGGTTGTCTCAGTTACCACAACCAAAGAAGACAACAAATGTCAGAGCGATTGATGTGTCTCTAGAAAGCTTCAACTACCCCTATATCTATAGGAGGGTTAGGAATTTCAATCTCCACGTGAGTCGAAGAGAACGAAATTTCACGAATTTTTGCAACTTGTGAATGGGGTGAGGTTCAGAGGGGAACCGATCAGTTGGCATGTGAGCCCATTGGTTCAACCCTTCAACTTATCAATTCAACATGTTTCTCAATCACAATTGAATTGGCAATTAATATGCTATAAATGCACAAAATGACATCTATATTAATCATTGATCCAATTGAATTGATCAATCAAATGGTCAGTTCACAACTTGAACCGGTCAGTTCATGGACTTGAGTCGATCGATTCACTTCCTGAACTAGTCGTGTCATGGACCAGATTTCCAATTTTGGTTTAATTGATCTATAACTTTGAAACTATCGGTTCAACACTTGAACCGGTCAGTTCATAAGTTAGTCAATCAACTTTTAACCATTATTATTAAAATCAAATACCTAACTCTTTCTTAATCAAGTTTAAACTACATTCCTATTCCAAGTGTATCCTATGTGTGTGACCCTATAGGATCCATGTTACGTTGGTAGTGAATGTCCATAACTAGTTTATGACATCACAAGGAATGAGCGGTGTCTGGCAACACATCGTTGCTACCCAAGTAATCTAGAAAGTTGGGGAACAACTTCAACCTACAATCTGTGATTGGTGTTACATTGATTGTATAAATTCCTTTATCATTGATATCCAGATTGCACTCGAGGCATGGAATCATCATCCTCTCAACATGCAATCCATGTTCCTTGAACTAGATCTGAATGTTTGAGATATATGTGAACCCAATTTCATATATTTATTCACATCTGCATACACATGCTTTCCTCAGTCTCGCTTATCAAGTGGCTTAGATATCAAACTCATGTAGGAGGGACAAATCCCATCTACATCACTCACAATCATCTCCACATGTCATAATGCACCCCAGCACCACCTTTATGGCAACCATTATACAAGGTCACAGTGTATGATGTCTAAGTACATCAAATGTCATGTGATGAGTGTAGTTATTTCAGGTCTAAGAACTACAATCACCACCATCACTTTGAGAGATTATTTTTACTACCAATCATGGTTTCCATGTGCCACTCTCAAGGTGGGTCTATCTGATACATTGTTCTCCAACAAGTATCTATGTGTTTGGTTTGATATCACATATCATGACTTAATGAGATTCTATCATCAACCAATACACACTATAGTCTTATGTGTTATTGTTGTCTAGAAACCTTCCACAATAACATCCAAATAGGGACACAATTAGAATTTATCTACTCTTGACATATGTATGATCGCATTGTACAGGTCTTCAACCCAAAGACATATATCATTGAGTAATATCATTTTTTAGGCATTCATTATGTTTTATAATTATCCCATAACTGAATAAAGCAGAATAAATTGGAAGATTGTCTTTATTATTAATCAAACCTTTTACAAGGTATGCCTTTGTAATCATCATACGATTGGCTCTATAGGCATACATACCAACAATGACTTTATTATATATATTTACTTGGTTCTTATTAGAGTGGTCTGAGCTTTAGTATCCAGTCACCAATGTTTTTATCAACAATACAAATATTGCATGCCATCCTAAATGATAGCCCCTAATGTGTGTTTATCATCTGAATCCATATTTATATGTTTACATTTTTAGTTGTACCGAACTAAAAAATCATTTTTACAATTAAAATTTTAATTGGCACCCTCTTTGACTAAAACCCATTTCATATTTATCTATTAATCAGATGATTTTAATTAACTTAATGTGTATCTACTCAAAATACTTTTAAAATCTATTAAGATAATAGCTAAATAAACTTTGACTAAAGATGAACATACAAAAGTGTTGTGAAATGTACTATTGCATGTGGGACTAGTCTGAGCTTCAATAAAATGGAGATATATGTGTGTGAGTATATCATTGCTCAATTTTAATTTGGTCTAAGGTTCAATAACTGGTAATATCTTTCTTGCATCAATATAAAAACTCAATATGATCCCCATGTATGTGTGTGAGTATATACTTATTTTTTTACTGTAGTCTTTTGGTCCCCACAAGCATATGTTATATCAATAATTATGTTCCTCGTGTTTGTATTATGTTTTCATTTTGAACCATATGGGATGGGATGTCTTGTAATCAATACAACATCTCATTTTATATAAAATTTCATACTTCTAGCAGAGAGATGTGCCACAATTCACCATGCTAAGAATAACATTGTCATTGTTGTTAGTTACTATGACCCATCTGTGTTCTATAAGTACATGCAGTCATTGGATTTTTACTATTTATCATCATGATCAAACTCCATTCACATATTCATATGTATCATCCCAAACTATCTAGGCTACAAATCCATCATCATATAAATGCTTACAACTACAAATCCATTCTCATATCAACACAAATCTTGTCAAATTTTGGCAAAATCAAAATATCATGACAATTGTTGCTTTACACATGACAAGTTTTTCCCCATCTCTATCCTTGTTGTATAGTATGGTCTTTCTCATTCTCTACATGCCACTTCATACACATATTCCAAATCATCTATCTTCTTGGAGTGGTTCCCTATACATTTTGCGTTGTACACCTTTTTTTTTCGTGACACATTTAAAAAAAATCATTTTAATTACACATCCAACTACCATAGCATATACATACAACATACAAGTTTGCACTTTGCATAGTTACATCATCTCCATTGTGATGTATTTCACCATGGATTCTCAATACAAGAGGCTTTGTGTTGTATGGACTACAGAGGTCGACGAGGATCTAGTGGATTTGTTGTGGCATCAATATGATATAGGTAGATCTGTTGTTGGTTACATGTGAAGCATGGAGGGAGATGCATTGTGATTGGCAAGGAAAAATGGGGAGCCTAAATATACCATGGATCTAGTAAAAAATTGATCAAAATTTGAGTAAGGAGTATGGAAAGCTGAAATTTGTAGCAAACATTTGTGGGGTTCGATGGGATGATTTATGAAATAGGACAATTCTATCTAATACATGGGAATGGAGGGATACTCATTAGGCGTTTCGCACATTACACAAAATATTATGTAAGCATCACTAATTACACTATTTTTAATAAGTTAGTGATTCTTATTTCACTAATAGCAAAACAATGACCTTGTAAAATTGTTCAACCGTCCCTTCTACCATTACCATGACATGAGCTCATGAGGGGGAAGAAAATTGCTAGGGGATACCAAATTGTGTCATCATATGGAAAACATTTTCCAATAGATAAAACCTCTGAGGATGAAGTTGATGTTGACTTAGGTGCACCAGATTCTCTCTGTAAATGAAAAACCACAGTCAACTCAACATCAATCATGTGAGAACACCAGATTTTTAGTGAAATGGGTAACGTTTCCTTTAACTATGATGGAGATAATGTTGGACCAGATTACAACTCTAGTTACACAAATAATCCAACTGGTCAATGAAGGAGGACAAAGGGATTTATTACACCACCGCTCATGGTCTGTCAAATGAGATCGTTAGTGAATTTACACAGGTGTATGCGAAGGTGAATGAACTTGACAATGGTGTTGCAAAAGAGACTATGAAGAAGAAAGAATATGCAAAAATTATGAAACATTATGTGATATATTAAAGACCAGCATATGACTATGTTCTTTGTTGTCATGAATGGCATGAAGGAAGAAAGTAATCATACTACAGACCTAGGCCTTCCCAACAATATTGATGACCTTATGGACTGGTTATGAGGCATGTGTTACATATACTACATAGGCCTTCCCCCTCCTGATATTTTTCTTGTTCATCTATGCTTGCAAAATGAATCCTCCAACCATGGGATGAAATTCATGGGTTTCCAACCAAGCTATGGGCCACCATAGATGTCGCATTCCTATGTGCCTCCACCTACCTATTTGCCTCCTCCCATGGTTCACTCACAACTCGCACCATAGCCTTTCAACACGCTCTGTATGTCATACATGTGGCAAAGCTATAGTAGATATGCTTGCACAAGTTATCCACCACTTTTGAGGTCGAGGCAAAGAGCTTAATTTGAGTGGATCTTTGGGAAATGTGGCGAAACTGGTTGTAAGACTCCTGAACTGACTTAATGCTTAATTGTGTTTACTTTGTATAATGAGATGCTTAAACCATAATCTAAGATCTTGATATGTTTTAATATTATGTGACATACTTGTATTTTCATGATTGGCTTAATTTAATTAATGTTTGAGTTATTTTGCAATATATGTGTATGTTTTGGACTAGTTTGCAATTTACCCATAAGTGAGGTTTAACTTGCAAAATGTTTGGCATCTTGTGTTTTGATATCATGAGAGAGGAATATGATATGGGACACTTTATTTGAATCATGGATGATGGTGTGACATCATCATGTGATATTAGGGTTTCTAGGGCTTCGAGGGTTTGCATAGTTGACTTTGTGTTTGACCTAGGGTTTGATGTTATGACCTCTACACCACTTTTGGCAAGGGTAGCGACCAAGACACCTGCTTATGAAGCATGGTCATGATCGAGACAACCTTATGAAAGGTCGGTTGAAACATCTTATCCTTTAGTGTCTCGACCATGTACATGTGACAGCTAGGGTTCAACCTTGGAGTGTCTCGATCGAGACAAGTTGATGAAGGTGATATCATAATAGAAACAAGAAGGCAACCAACCTAGTAGGCCGCGACATAGTTATTGGGTAAACATGATCTTGGATATTTTCATGTGAGTGTAAGATAGATTATCTCCTTGGAGGGCTTGTGTCCCTTGGTGATCTATGGTGTTGATGCCTCAAGGATCTTCACTTCTCTCCTCCTTTTAGGTATATAAACCATCCTCTTCATAAACAAGCAATACTTTTTGGCCTATAAATTCATCTTCTTCCTTTGGATCACCCTTGGATCTTGAGGAGCAAGGAAGCTCATAGTTTGGATCTTGGGTGGCTGATCCATCTTTCTTTGTTAAAGATCTTGTGCTAGATCAACATCTTGGTGGAGATTTTGTGAAAGTTTACTCTTTTGCTAAGTAATATTACTCTTTATCACCTTGCCTCTCTCTTGAAACCTCCATCTTCTTTCTCCTTCTTGACCATGAGGTGTGAACCTTCCATGGTGATCGTTTGTGAAGATGACTCCATCTCCTTCACCTATCTTCTTTGGTTCAGATTAGGCATGATTTCCTTCTTTCTTAAACTCCTTGGTGACCATGGTTTCTTTCTTCTTCTTGGAGGTGATATCTTAGCCGAGGTGTTGGAGCTTGGTTGGAGATTTTGGAGCATGAAATCTTGGGAGTTGTTTCTCTCCAAAATCCAATAGATTTTATAACTCTTCCTACCTCTATTATGTGCATCTTAGACTAATTTCATACTACCTTTTATATAGGTCATTATACTTGTAATAGCAGGAGGTTTTGATATGTTACACATGCTTGAGATTCTCAGTTATCTTCTTTTAATATCTTTCTTTTGATGATCATCCATCATTACATTTAAGGTTGATGAACCTTATGTTTTGCATGTTGCACACTCTATTTATGATGGGTTACCTTGTTGTTATCCCTCTGTTAGACCTTGGTTCAGATCGACCATGGGGTGGTGTAGGTGGTTGAGATAACTTTTGGACTTATGTCACATTCGACACCCCTTGGTAGGGTGGTTTCAGTTGTAACACACCCCTTAACCCTAGACTGGTCGCTACCTATTAGTTGGGTCGTGGCACAGTGTTGTTGCACTGTTCAACATGGTTAATGGTCAATGTTGCATCTTAGATGGCTAAGTGTTCAGGTCATAAAACTGGATTAGAATTTGGTAACGGTCCAGTCATTTGTGTTAGGGCTACGATACTTGATTGTAAGGGTGGTAACATCATGTCTATAACTTGGTCTTCACGCCATGCTAGATGGTCATGATGCACCTAGGAAGTAATGGTCACAGCGCACTTTGTCGTGCTTGCAACATAGCATTACATGTCTTTGGTGTCGCGATCATGATGTCATGATTCTAATGGGTCGTGACATCGTGTTGCTAAGGTTCAAAACACTCTAAGTTGGTGCTAAGCACAACGCCTTGTGAGGCTATGTTAAGGTCAAATGTCTAGTTGGTCAGGTCATGACACCCCATGGTTGGCTGGTCACGACATCCCACAGCTGGTTGGTCATGACACTCCATACCTGGTCAAGTCGCAATGCCCCATTGTTGAAGGGTGATCAACACTCATGTGGAAAGGGTGATCAACACTCATGTGTTGAAGGTGGTTAATATACATACATGTAGGTATCAACATAGTCAGTATCTAGGGTAATTCTTTATCTAAAAAGTAATAAGATTATGAATGGCTAACCATAAATAATGATACTTGATTTTCTAACAAAATGGGAAATAATGAAATTAGGGTTGAGAGGTGGTGTGATGATATTAAACCCTAATCGGGTACATATAAACCCTAACCCTAATCTGATGATAACAAGATAAGTGTGTTCACTATATTTGAAGATTGTTATTCATGGATAGTATTTTATGTATCCTACTTGTGCAACACTAACTTGAAGGTGAAATAAATGGAATATCTAAGAGAATTCTATGGTGATCCTTATACAATACAAAGTTGTATGAGTAATGTTGAGGCTTATTTGTGATATTGAATGTTGCAGGGGCATATGAATTGGTCTGATGACCTAGCAAGTGCTTTGTTCATAATTGATGGATTGACATTCCATAGTGATGTGTTGTTAATGGTGACATTGAGAATGGGAAGTATTACAAAGGCCATGTGATGATATGACAAGTTCTCACTTAACATGTTTTATATCTTCTGAAGTTGCATTATACATTAATTTTGTAGAATTTGTTTATGGTTAATATGTTGTAACATGATTGATGCATTAAAAGATACCCAATTGGCATGTATAATCAAGTAAAACCCTAATCATTTAGTTGCCTTGTACCATAGATCCATCTTTAGTGTCAGTATATAGTTGGATGGTGAAACGAGTAACTCCTACGGGAAATCTCAGAGAACATATTGTTGAATATGCAGGGTGCAAGTGATATATTTCCTTGTGTCCTTAAATTGTTGAAATAGTGAAATATTGTTTATTATTGAACGACCATGCATGATCCATTTCTCTAGTGTTGTGCCATGTACCAAGGAAGACTAGTTGTTTACATGACCATACCTGGACTATGAGTTGTTGTCTCTATAGGACTATAACCTTGACTATAAGATGTTGTCTTTAGCAGTTTGACTATATGTCACTGCATTGCAAACTTGAATTGACCAAGCAGTGATGGTGATGATCATGGAGTCTGGATCTTCCATTGATCTTGTATGGTATTGATTTTGACTTAGCAGTGGTTGGTTGGATTTGAGTGGTACGCCTCAAATCCTTAGGGCATAAAATTAGTTAAACAGATGTGTAATATATTTACTTAGGGTCAAATACGATTCACATTGTATGACCCCGTGTCTTATCTTTGCACTGATATCTTGAATTATAATGTAGTCAGAGAAATTAACTATTATACATGTTCTTCATATTCCTTCTAAAAGTATAAAACGTTCTACTTCTCAATTGTATTTTCTTAAGCTATTCAAACAGTAATACTTGATCTATTTACTATTCTTTTATATTATAATGCTTACAATAGATGTTGGCAAAGAGTTATAACTCTCACTGGGACGTTTGGTCTCACTCCATGGGTACCACAACTTTTTAGGTGGTCATGGATGAGGGGGTCGAGGTCATGGTGCAGGTGCAGAGAAGTAAGGAGAACAATAACTGCTAGAGGTGGGACATGCTGCTAGTTAGAGTGTGATGACCCAATAACAAATCAAGCCATCACCAATAATAATCGTGGAATAACCATAAGAAGCGGAATTAACAAAAACATTAAAAATTAAAACCATTTTTGCACATAGATCCTCTTCCAGGATGCTCTTAAATAAAGAACCACAACCTTATATACATCATGGTTCATATTGTACATACATTGCACCGTCTCAGCTCAAGGATAACAAGTAACAACTACTTTACTCAACATATACGACAACAACATAAAACCTCGAGGTGAACAAACCAAAATCTCAAGTCATTCATAAAAAACCACTAAGAACTATCTCCCAAGGACCTGAAGAGTACATACACGACACATAGGACTTCTATCTACAAGACATGACAGACAATACACTCAACCTGAGCTAATATTGTTGTCCTTGCTGATGTGGTCCTTCTTCTGCAGTCCAGTTTCTACTTCCATGTCCGTGTCCACCTAAAAATTGTGGATCCCACGGGGTGAGAATATAGTCCCAGTGAGAGATATAACTCTCTGTCAACAATATTATTATCACAGAAAATAGTATAAAACTATGCAGAGGATACTTTATGCAAGTAAGCAGGTGTATTTACAGTGCAAAGCAATAACATTGATAAAATAGTTCAACTATTCATAACAGAATTATAAATCATATATTTTCTTTATAAGGAATATGAAGTACATGTATAACATCTATCAACTAAGATGTATAAAAGTAATGAAGCATCAACCAATGTTTTTTGTATTCAATCCTTAAATAAATACGCTACACGGCTGATTACATGTTCGCATTCACACTTATGCCCAGAGGAGATGAGGTATACCGCTCATGCTCCAACTGACCATTGTTAAGTCGAAATTGGTATCATACAAGGTTAGTGGCAGAGCCGGCTGTCAAGACCTCACCTGTCTCGATCAGTACGAGATAACTGACAGGACATCTTGTGTCTACTGCAATTAGCTTACCAGGGTATACTGGTATCTTCGCTACAGAGTTATAGCCGCAGCATGTACTCTCTTCGGGAGAAGACCATTGAGCATTCCTGGATTATGTTTCATCAGGAAGACCACTGAGAAATCCTAGTTTGCTTCATCAGGAAGTCCACTGAGCAACCTGGTGTAGTTGGGGAGTCCACTAAGCAATCTCGGCATAATTAAAATTACATATTCAACAATATCTATACCAAGTTAAACTCATTTCACCATTCAGCAAATCCTGACACTAAATGGATCTATGGTCTGGGCAACTACATAATAACATTTCTCTTGGTTAATTAAGTGTATTACAGTATCTTTTAACATCAATCAAGTTTTAAGCAAGAATTATATCAGATGCTACAAAGAAAGGTATAACATGTTTATAAGTACTTTCATGATATTTGGAATGCATATATCACTTAGGATCTCAATCTCTTATCATCATCATGCTTGGGTATTCAAACCCTTAGTTTGTCACTGGGTACTATTACCACTTATCAGGTAACCATTACCTCTAGGTCATCAGACCAAGGTATACAAATAATTCACATAGTTCACAAAGCCCATTAAATTTGTATCATATAAACATCATATATCTTACTTAGCTATGCTCATCACCTCATGATACTTGAATGGTTAGTATTTTATGATAACAGAAATATCAAATGCATGTCATTACCATGCAATCCAAAAGAGATACTTTATTCCCATTATTTAGGGTTAGGGTTCCCCTTCATCAACCGATTAGGGTTTCAAATCATATAATCACCCATCATTTAAGATTTACCTTTAATAACCACTTAGAGTTTCAAGATCACATCATAAAAGATTAAACCCTAATTCATACTCCATCCATACTAGGAGTATCAACATATACTCATTACATGTTTAACATTCGAGTATTAGTTTCTCTCTCATCCTCACTAGGATGTTGATTCTACCATACTTTTACTAAGTTGGCTCCATTCTCATTTTAAGGTATGTTAGCTCGTAATTATCAAATTGCATTAAATGTATTACCTTTTAATGTTACATTAACATAACACACAACATATATCACTTAGTCAAATATATTGGATTGAAGTATTCCTACCATATCGGACATCATAGAGTGTATGCTACCATATCGTGCTTAATATGGACCTTATCATCATATCATGTATCTATATCGGGCATGTGGTGTAGCCTCATGATCATATCATGTTTAGGGTGTATCCCCTATTACCATAACGTGTACCCATATCGGGTTGGCTATCACTTAGATTTTATCATCTCAAGTTAACCTCAAATCGTGTATGAGTTGAATGCTTGACCTCATATCAGGTATAAGGGGTATACTTGTTACCATATCGTCAACAAGGAGTGCACCATGTCGGGCATAGGTTATATGCTTCATTATGGTATCATTTAGTGGTATATACATAATACCATATCACGTTTCTATGTTGGATTATCATATCGAGTTACCATGTTGGTTGACATATCGGGTTAGCATATTGGGTAGACCATTATGATCATATCATTTCATTCCTTCTAAGGCTTAGTCCCATCATATATTTGAACGACAAGATGGATATCTAGTTGAGTTCTTCAAAAACACCCATCACAAAATGATTGGGGTGTGTCAGGTTTCATTCCATTATCTAGGTTTTTAACACTATATCGACTAGAGTATCCATTTGACACCATATCATGCATGAGACATGGACTTGACCTCATATCATGTATAATGTGTAAGTCGGTACCACCCATATCATTCATGAGATATCACTCATATCATTCATGTGGTATCACTTATCACTATATTGAGTTACCCATTATCTTGGGTTTCATATCGGGTTTAAGGTACTTCAACCCTATATCGGATTATACCATGATGATGTCATCATCATCAACCTCTAGACTATTGCTCTTACTATACTAGTTCATGGACAACAGTCCTAACAACTTTTGTAACTCAAAGGAGCATCAATTAATCAAAGGAATTCAAAATTGAAAGTAGATCAACAAGTTCAACAATATTGAAAGTGAATAATAACATAGTTGGGTTCAAGTTATATAACCCACCTCAAGCACAACTTCCAAGCTCCAAGCTCCAAATCTTCATGATCCCAAGGTTGAAGATGAGCTTATCAAAGGTCCAAGACTCAAGCTCCTCATTACTTTGCACGATATCTTCACCACTTATGGCTGATATCACCTTGCTAGGTTGATATCACCTTGCTTGGTCAATATCCCTTCTCTATGGTTGATACCAAGGTTCTAAGCTCAACACTCCTTCACTTATGCATGATACCAAGATGGTACGCACAATATCTAAGGCAAGATGATAGTAAGATCCAAAAATTTTACTAATAGGTGAAGGGAATGGTATTTATAGTTGTGGTTCATGAAGAAAAGTGAATATGAGGTGTCATCTTCTTAAGTTACTAAATGCCACATGGCCATGCATAGATTGACACATGTACTTGCATGCATCCCATATTTGTCTTGCAATGAAAAAATAAAAACTTATGGATAATGCAAAGGATAATGTCAGCCCCTTTGTTTATCTTCTAGGGCAAGCTACTTCCACTCACATTATTATTTAATTCAAAATTCAATACAATCTTTCCAAAGGAAAGTTGCAAACCGACATCTATTGCTTTATTGAGGTGCCTAGCCCATTATGGATTTTTCCAAGAATCAACAAACTGATAGGAGAACCCTTCTATGGATCCTTGTCTGATAGGCACTCCTATATCAAATCTACAACTCGATTATAACTTATATAAAGATTCCAATTATACATCTTCCTTGGTCTTTTCATCACCAAGAATGCTACCACTCCAAAATGATTCAAACATAGTGTCTACTTATTTCTATCTCCTCTAGATGATACTAGGAAGGAGTAAGGATACTCTAGAAGAGGTAATTTGCACATCAACCCTTTATTTTGGGTAATTTACAATTTGTACCAAAATTGGTGCACAAAGCACTTACCATTATTCAAACCAATTTTCACTTGGGATTTAGGCTTTCCACAAGCCACCACTTAGCATTATTCTCTCTCTTATAATGTTCGAACACTTAAGGTACATTCAACATGTGACATTTTGCAATATAACCCCTTACCTTGGGTAATTTGCATTTTACACTCAGACGATCATATAATGCACAAATAGTTTTCAATTAAGTTCAAACTATAAAATTAAACTCACCAAGAGTCTTAATTACTTTTCAAAAGATTAAAACAAGTTTTTAAATAATTTACTTAAAAAAAAATTCTAGGGTTAGGCCATAACCCAGGTCAGGGATGTTACAATTATCAACCCCTAAAAAGGATTTTGTCCCCAAAATCTCAAGAGAAAAGAGAAGGGTACTTCCTCCTCATCTTTTCTTCTAGCTCCCATGTGGCTTCTTCAATGCCACGGTGATGCCAGAGAACTTTCACAAGAAATATGTCTTTCTTCTTCAACTTTTTGTTTCTTTTGTCAAGAATCATCATAGGACCTTCCACATAGGAGATATCCTCATTCAATTCAACCTCTACAGGTTGCAAAACCAACTTTGTGTCAGGATGACCCTTTATCAGCATAGATATATGAAACACTGGATGTAGTCTATGTAGTTCAGGTGGAAATTCCAACCTATATGCTACCTTTCCAATCTGTGTTGTCATTGGGTAAGGTCCCATAAATCTAGGAGCTAACTTACCCTTCTTCCCAAATCTAATAACATCCTTTCCAAGGAGAGACCTTGAGATATACTCTATATCCAACTTGGAACTCTAAAGGTCTACAACATTTATCAGTGTAAGACTTCTATCTATCCCATGCAGCCTTCAACTGTTGTTGTATCACTTTAATCTTTTCAGTTATTTGTTGCACTAATTCAGGACCCAGAAGATGATATTCTCCTATCTTAAACCAACATAACGGAGATCTACAACGTCTACCATATAACGCTTCATATGATGCCATATCAATACTAGCCTGATAACTATTGTTGTAGGAAAACTCTATTAAGCTCAAGTGTAAGTGCCAACTTCCTACAAACTGAAGAAGACATGCTCTAAGCAAGTCTTCTAAAGTTTGTATAGTCCTTTCAGATTGTCCATCTTTCAGAGGGTGGAAAGTTGTACAAAACTTCAACTGCGTACCCAAAGCTTTATGTAGTCGTTCCCAAAAAATGACTTGTAAACTGGGGACCTCTATTAGACACAATCGTAGTTGGAACTCCATGCAACCACACTATCTCATCTATATAGATCTGTGCAAGTTTTTCAACAGTATATGTTGTTTTAACATGAAGAAAATGTGATGTCTTAGTTAACCTATCGACTATCACCCAAATGGAATCATGACTTTTGGCTATTTTGGGTAGACCAACCACAAAGTCCATTGTCACGTGATCCCATTTCCACTGTGGTATAGGTAGGGGTTGTAATGTTCCTACATATTTCTGGTGCTATGCTTTAACGTGCTGACACATCAAACACTGCATAACAAACTCAGCTACATCTTTCTTCAAATCGGGCCTTACATATCTTTTAAGCTATAATATATTTTGGTGCTCCCTGGATGCATTGCATACATGGATGAGTGAGCTTCTTCCATAACTAACTTTCTTAAGTTATTGATATCAGGTACTACCATCCTACCATGGTAACAAACTATCCCATCCTCTAACTCATGGAAATTGTCCCATTTCTCACTGACCAACTCTGACATAATCTGTTGAATCATAGTATCATCTTGTTGTACCTCTTTGATCTGTCCTTTTAGTTTAGGTTTCACATGCATTTCTGCTAACAATCCTACTAACAAAGATACTTCTAAATGCACATTCATTTGCCTCAAAGAGAAAAACATGTCCCATTTACAACACACTAAAGAATTCGGCTGTGTTTTATCTATAGGTGGAGATGAAGATTTCTTATTGAGTGCATCTGCCACTACATTATCTTTCCATGGATGATAATCAATTGTACAATCATAGTCCTTGATTAATTCCATCCAACAATGTTGTCTCATGTTCAACTCATGTTGTAAGAAAATGTATTTTAAGTTTTTATGGTCTGTGAAAATCTAACATGTTTCTCCATAGAGATAATGCCTACAGATCTTCAATACATGAACCACTACAGCTAGTTCTAGATTATGCGTCGGATAATTCTCCTTGTGTTTCTTAAGCTGTCGAGAAGAAAAGAAACTACATGATCACTCTGCATCAGCACACAGCCTAGACCATTCTTAGAAGCGTCACAGTAAATATTGTATCCCTTTCCCTACCCAGGTAGAACCAACATAGGTACACTAGTTGACCTTTATTTCAACAACTAGAAAGAATGTTAACACTTGTCATCCTAGACAAAAGGAACTTCCTTCCTAGTCAACCTGGTTAGGGGTAATGCTACATAACTAAAATCTTTAATATATCTTCTGTAGTAACCTGCCAAACATAGGAAACTGTGAATCTCAGTTGGTGTCTTGAGCTGTTCCCACGACAATAGACTCCACTTTATTAGGTTCAACACGAATACCTAAAGTAGATATAATGTGTCCAAGAAAAGACACTTTTGACAACCAGAATTCACACTTGCTGAATTTAGCATATAACTTGTGTTGTCTCAACAAAGTCAAGGCTTGACGAACGTGTTGTTCATGTTGTTGACCATCTCTACTATAGATCAAGATGTCATCTATGAAGACCACTACAAACTGATCAAGGAATGGCTAGAAGATTCTATTCATCAGCTCCATGAATGCAATTGGCACATTAGTTAGTCCAAATGACATAACTACAAACTCATAATGATCATACCTCGTCCTAAAGGCTGACTTAGGTATGTCACTCTCCTTGATACGCAACTGATGATATCCTGACCTTAGATCTATCTTAGAGAACACTGTTGCACCATGCAACTGGTCAAACAAATCATCTATCCTTGGCAGAGGATATTTGTTTTTTATAGTCACCTTGTTGAGCTGTCTATAGTCTATACATAATCTCATAGACCCATCTTTCTTTTTAACAAAAATAACTAGATCTCCCCATGGTGAAGTACTCGGTCGAATGAAACCTTTATCAAGCAACTCCTATAACTATTTCTTGAGTTCTGCCATTTCAGCTAGTGCCATCCTATAAGGTGTTTTGGCTATGGGTTGTGTACCCAGAATTAGATTAATCTCAAAATCAATCTCTCGGGGTGGAGGAATATCTGGAAATTCTTCAGGAAACACATCCTCAAATTCCCTGACAATAGGAATTTCAAAAAGACTAGGACTTTTTGCTTTGGTATCAACCACATGTGCCAAGAATGTGAAGCATCCTTGTCACATAATCATCTCCGCAACCATTTCTAACACTAGACATGTTGGAAGAATCTTTTGGTCCCCCTGAAAAACCCATGTCTTATCATCGTTTGTGAACATAGCTTGCTTGAAACCACAATCCAAGATAACTTTATACTTCTCTAGGGTATCCATCCCGAGAATTATATCAAACCCATGCGTGTCTAGTGGTATAAGATCCACCTGAATGATGTGTTCTGAAAAAGAAAGAACACAGGGAGAGCATACCTCCCGCAACACTATAGATCTGACTAATAGAGTTGCTAATAACAGATTATCCATTATATGATTGACAGTTATATTGTAGTCATGATTCACTTCTCGAGTGATAAAGGAATGCATAGCATCCAGATCAATCAAAATAGATACAAAATAGGATGAAGACATATCAAAATGAAACCATTCCATCTGACCTGTCATGACTCGTGGATTGACCACTGCCTCTGGCTGATTCATAGCAT
Organism: Alisma plantago-aquatica; assembly: GCA_963693085.1. NCBI lineage: Eukaryota > Viridiplantae > Streptophyta > Magnoliopsida > Alismatales > Alismataceae > Alisma > Alisma plantago-aquatica. The sequence goes on along the minus strand of CAVNZW010000002.1, from coordinate 81,103 downwards.
AGAATCTCATCATTGCTTGTTGTCGATCTCGTGCTCTATTGGCTGGTGTAGATGATCCTGCTTGGGACACTTGTCCACGTCCTCATGAGAAACTATTGAATTGTTGTCTCGGAGAGCCTTGTTGACTCTACCTCGGTGGTTGGGTTACTTCCATGTTCCTAACTGGGCAATCCTTTATCATATGTCCTATCTGCCTAACACTTGTAGCAGACTTTGTCCTCCCATTGCGACCTTGACGGTCCTATTACTAACATCGATGCTGAGTTATGGGCTCCACTTGGCAGAAAACTACATCCTCTACCTCTGCTGGACGTCTACTGCGTCTGAGCTTTGAACCTCTATGGTTCTACTGGTGTAGTAAACCTTGGTTTCTTAAAACTTCCAGACCTCTGTCCTTGGAACTTTGTAGGTACTTTCCTACTGTTTGCTTCCCGTTTTTGAGTCACGGACCTCTCTATCCGCCTAACTGACTCCAAAAAGGTGGCAAACCTCTCTCTATTCTCTAGAGAAGATACATGTGTGGTTAATTCAACATTTAGATCTTTCTCAAAATGCCAAATTCTCTCCTCATTTGTAGTAGCCATGTGTGGACAGAATTGAAGAAGCTCCATAAACTTAGCTTCATACTCACTAATATTCATCGGCCCTTGTCTAATATACTCAAACTATGAGATCTTCTCATCCAGATAAGTCTTAGGAAAGTATCTACTGACAAACTCTCGTCAGAATTCCTGCCATCCGACCTCAACATTAGGTCTTTTCTCTTCTTTGATGGCCCACTAATGGCCAGTGCTTCCTTTCAAAAGGTACACATCATGCTTAACTTTATCAACCTCTGGAATGTTAAGGATCCTAAAGGCTTTCTCTATTTCGGTAAGCCATGAATATGTGTCTGTTGGATCAGCTGTACCAGCATATTCAGTGGCTCCTACCTAGTGTAATCACTCAAAGGTCTTACCAGATCCATGCCCCTCATTGGGAACTGGTATCCTAGGTGTTGGTGCTAGTATCCGATCAGCCATATGCATCATCGTGGTCATGATCTACCCAAAAAGAGCATGAAAGTATAGGTTCTCTATCATAGCTTGGTCAATCTAAGGATTCTCAGGCACAGATTCTTCTCTATCCTGATCCCTTACACCACCTCCTGGTACAATAACACTGCTCTCAGCATCATGTTCTTCGTGCGCTCCATCCATCTTTCAGTTTTTCTTCTTCTCCTATATGAGGAGAAGTCACTATAAGATACACTAGGTGACACTAGAACAGACTCAACAAGCTTAATCCTATATCTCTATAGACTCAGTGAACCTTAGGCTCTGATACCAAAACTTTGTGACGACCCGATAACAAATCAAGCCATCACCAGTAATGTAAGGCCCCTAAACTTACTTAATGAGTTGAATAAGCTTAATTATCATAATTTAATTCTTATAACCCTAATATAACATTTTTATATGATTTTAAATCATAATACAAGCTTAAGTTTCAAATTTGGTCCAATTTGGACACTATTTGAGCAAGTTATACAATTTTATGCACATTTTGGACTTTTCTACAATTTACCCAATTGAGAGGTTTTATTTGCAATTTATCACTTGAATTATATTCCTTGGATATTATCTCATCATTCTTGATCTTTTTTATCCATGGGGTGCCTATTTAAACCTTGGTTTGAAGGTGTTTTCTCCAAGGGTATTTTAGGGTTTACCCCTTCACGGATGAGCTACCTTTAGTAGCTATCAACTAATGAATTATGTGATTGGCTGGGAAACTTGACAAAGGAAAGTTAAGAAGGTCTATAAGGATAGTGGGGGAGCTTCTTGTGAGTGTGCTTGTATATTCTTAATAGTTTAAGGCGATAGAAACATGGGGAAGTTACTTTTACACCTCATGCTTGCTTCCATCCTTATCCATGGGCTATGTTTACCTCTTCCTTGCACAAGTACGAATCTATGCTTGCTTTATCTTTCCTATAACCTGTAGCAAGGACTCCACTCTGTTTTTATGTGGAACTAAGTTCTCTAAGGTAGAATACAACCTCTTTTTGGATAAGAAGGTCTCCTAGAGCTCCACTTAGCCCTACCTACGGTTTCCAAGGTCATCTTCTAGGGATTTCGACCAAGGGAAGTTATTTTATTCCTTCCTTATCCATTTCTCTTGCTCTTATCCTTCCTTATACATTCCTCCAGGTCAGAACCTTTCTGTTCCATGGTAGAATTTGCTCTAAAGCTCTCAAACCCTACCTTTCTTGCTCCTTATGCTTAGGGTTTGCTCATTTGATGAAGAAAGGTGCTAGATGGACGAATTCATAGCTTATTCTTGGATTTTCTACCCTACCTACTCGAGATTGCTTCTATGTGGAGTTTCATCTTCTCATTAGAGGCAATTGTTATAACTTGTTCCACGTTTATTGCTTACTATAAGCTTACTAGCTCATGTTCTTGCTTGAAAATGATGAGTTATGCACTTAAAAGCTATGCTTGACTTGGATTTCAATTTTTATAATGTTTCCTGTTCTGATTTCAGTTCTAGATGAACCTTTGATCATGTGTATGTTATTACTAAGGTATAATATAACTTGGATCAGGTTGTTTTGACAACCTATGGTGCTAAGCACCTATCAAACAATGGTCAATTTTAGGGTTTAATGATGATATCTTCTATAAACCATGACCCGATGATGGTACCATTGCAACAACCCTATGGTGTTGTCTTCATAACAACTGATGGTCGTGATCAAGGGTGTCAAATGATGGTGACAACCTATGGTCACCCCCTTCGGTCATGTATTGGACCAATTAGAAGTTTAATGATCCACCATTAAGTACCCTACTGATGTTATCAATCAATGACGACATTAGCTTAATATTTGATGTTGATTAATGAATATAGTGTTGATCTAAAAACCTATGGGGATTTAATGGTCACTAATGATGGTGGATCAGGTCTCTAAAACTTATGTTGAGTCAAGAATTGTAGTTGTATCATTAATTAAGCCTTAGACCAATGGTTTCTAGGGTCATTTGATGCAATGGTCGGACCTATACTATAATTGATGGTTTTAATATATGAACTTGACCCAATGGTCAAGATATAATGTTTATTCCTCCAATAAATTGGAATGATGGCTAATGTAATATGTTGGTCCTACTAATGTGATTTAGGTGGTTTCCTTTATATGATCAACTTAAGGAGCTTATTTGTTGACAATGGATGGCTTGTTTTAAATGAATAATCGATTGTAGGTTTTACCCTACTTTCAATGGAACTTTTTGTGTTGTTAATCAAGGGATGTCTAGGGTTAGATGGTGAATCTTTATAGATAACAAATCAAGGACTTCATAGGTGGTTTATCCAAGGTGTTTACTTATGTAAACAACCAATGGTCTTACCTTTTAAACATCCAATGGTTCTGGGTGACATTGTTGTATGGTGATATGGGTTGAATGATGATGGAACAAATGGAGGGTTACCCTTAATAAGGTAGTCTTACGTATTCAATCATATGAATATAAGGGATGATAATCATATTGTGTTCATATGTAACCCTAATGAGGTATAGCTTGTTATACCTAGATTTAATATAACTAAATGATGGTAATTGGGTATGAATAGTCCTTGAATGACTAATACAATCATGAAGTACTATGTTATTGTTGTTGAAACCCTAGCATGCTATAACATGATGGTTACACCTTGATTTATGTGTGGGTTCATACTTAAGAATAGTATGGAATGTGATGGTGATGCTTCACCTTATGCATCCATGATCCAATGGGGATGTCGTGAGTTAGGGTTTGGGTATAAGTGCTGATTAGTAATATTGATATAATTTATCATTTTGAACCTAAATCTAATGAAAATAGATAAATATGAGTATTCATGTTTAACATTCTTATATCATGGAATGATGGTGGAATAACCTCCTTAACATGATCGTAACCTTAATGTGTTAATTAGTGGTTGTCATATCCACATTGTTGATACTTGCTTATGTGAAACATGTGCATTATGAATATGATGAGGGTTAATCATATCTAGATTCATTTCATGTTGATGTAATAAAGGAATGTTCTTAATGTTAATAAAACATGCTATGATTTTTTATGAATATCTCCTATCTCATAAATGTAATATTGTGTTGATCTGGTGTATTATATGTAAGTGATGTTGTTGAGCCTTGTTATAAGGCATGCAAAGATAATGATGATCTTGTAGGGAATAGTATGATGGTCTTAATGACCTTTGGGCATGGTTGAGCCCTGAATGAGGTGTAATCCTCTTGTGTTGATAAGGGTTGATACCATGTGATATAGTGAAAATGATTTATATCTTGTGATAGTATAATGACTAGTGTGGTCTCATGAATGGCAAGTGAATAGTACCATGTGATGATGGGATGAGAAATTATGTTTCACACATTTTATATCTTTTGAATTTGTGATATTTTTATGCTTGTTAGAAGTAAATTAGGGTTTGTATGCCCACTTGTTTGATGCAGCCTTAATTCACCCAATTGGAATAACTAATCAAGTGAAACTCTAATCATGTAGTGCCCTTTGCCATAGATCCATCTGAGTGTCAGAACTTGCCAGATGGTGAAATGAGTATTCCTAAGGGAAACTCAGAGCACATACTGATGAGTATGTGGGGTGCTTGTCATCCTGAATTCAAGTGTTTAGGGAGGATGACTGCGGTCATACCTAGCCCTCAGTTTGAGAATGGTTGCGGTCGTGTCTCAGTGATTATATATGTGATGAGATTGGAGGACAATTGTGGTTGTACCTTGGATGGTAGGGTATGCGTACCCACCTTCTTTCACTAGTGTCGTGACCTATACCAAGGACGGACTAGGCTGTTAGCAGCTTGACCTTGTGTGTCGATGTGGCAGACCCATACTGACCAGGGGTGGAGAATATCTTAGGAGTTTGGCTCTTCCTAGATCTTGTACGGCATTGATTTTGACTTAGCAGTGGTCAGTTGGATTTTGAGTGGTATCCTCAAATTCCTCAGGGCATAATAAAAGATGTAATGCAGCCGTATAGCATATCTGTTTAGGGTTATACACAACGCTTCACATTGGATGATAACCATTGTTTGTTCTCTTTGCATAAAGATGATTCTTAGTGCAATTAAGAGATAGTAATTATACTTATGTTGTGGATATGCATAAGATTGTAAATGTGTACATATAGTAGTCATGCTTATGTTGCTATCTATACTGCTACTGCTGATTATAATTAGGATGCTAGCTATATCATATTGTTAGTTATATTTAGCATGCTAGCCATGCCTCTATAATTAGAAATGCATATACTGATAATCATGCTTATGCAAATACTCATGCTTATGTTGATTGCTCTACGTATGATATTGATCTATTCAAACTGTTAGACATGCTAATGTTGTTAGATATGCTTATGATGCTAGACTTATTCATGTTAATGGAGATAATATGCTACTAGACTTGCTTATGTTAGTTATGAATATTCTATTGAATCTCTTATATGGTTAATAAGGAAAATGATGATAGTCAGCTTGATGATGATAATTGTTATCAGCTCCTTTATTTATTTTGTTATTCATCATTGTTGCTGAGCCTATTTGTTATATATGATTAAATTGCTTAAACTATCTCATTACCTAAAATGTTGTAATCAATAAGCGTTGTTGGAGGTTATATCTCTTGATGAGACATGGGTCTCACCGTTGTGGTTCGCCACATTTTTTTAGGTAATCGGAAGTCAAGAAAACAAACATGTGGCAACAAAGAGGAGATATAGTAATGAATCTTTGATAAAGTTGATTAGATGTCTAGTGTGTCCTAGAGTCGTCCTTGTACTCTCAGGTTGTGGCAGGAAAAGTTTGTATATGGTGTTTCAATTAGATCAGACTTTTGTTATCATAGTAATGCTTATTTGTGTGGCATATACAATTATTATTCTCCTGTATATATATGTTGTGGCTAAGACGATAGAACAATTTGTATCAAATTCTTGGCATAGTATGGATACAAGAAAGATGTTGGGCTCTTATGCAAATGTTTCTAAGTGGGTGCTGACGTTAAATTCGGTTTTAATTTACCCATATTTTTGGGTATGTGGTTAATTGGTGATTGATTGTGTTTTATGTTTTGAGTAATAACGTTTAGTGTAACAGGTTCTCACATGTTGGTATCAAAGATTTAGGTTCACTGAGTCTATAGGGACACTAGGACTTAGGACTAGGATGATGTTAAAGTTAGGAATATGACATAAAAATATGGTGTATACTGCCTAATCTCAATATTTGGGTGCCCTGGCCAGGTATTCAATTATTGAAGAAAGGTATGGAACTCTTAGATTGTTATCTTTCTGATTACTCTGATCAAGTAGTCATTTTGATATAATCTAAAGAGCATAACGAATAAGAAATCATAGTGTGAATATCTCAATCCTACCTTAAAAGAAGATGAGAATTGCATCATATCTATCAAAACTTGAATGTTTGGTAAATATAAGAGAAAGATACAACACCATGAAATCTAAATCTAAATACAAATAAGGAAAAGCGGAGTTCTTGAAGATGTGATTCAAGAAGATAATAAAGTAAAAGACAAACAAGTCTATTCTTATAAAGTGAATCAAGGTATGAAATCCACAAAAGATAGAGAGAACTCCTATAACAAGTACAAAATGACAAGATGAATGGGAACAATGACAAAGAAATAAGGTGGAACCTGAGTTAATCTCAGACCAACCTATGTGTGTAAGAAAGTGTTAATGAAAAATCAGCATGGCATGTGAAATAAATTAAGGGAGATGATCCCAGTTTAATGAAGAAAATGTGGAATATGATGATTTACCTATCGATAAGTGGTTGAAAAATATAAAAAATTAAGAGAACATACCAAGTGTGATAAATAGTCGTCAAGGAAGGAGTAATGGGATATGTTAATCATGATAATTCCTATGCTAATGGCAAGGAACATAAAATGAAAAAGGTAAAATGATACATAAGAAGTTTTAACTTGTATAATGAAAATAGAATTGGTTGCCTTTTTTCTAGTGACCTTGAACAATGTTGCTATGATGTGGGAAGTGTGTTTCCCTTTGTGTCTTTTCTTTCCAGGGCACAACTTTCAAGTGGATCACTGATACTTGGTATGTGTGGATTCATTGTAAACATGAGGGTGGATAGCTTATTATAGCATAAGGTTGTTTGTACTATGGTTCCAAGTTCATAAAGTTTGTGATGATTTTTCTTTTGAGCCTTCCAATAATTAGGAAGACTCCTCTTATATGTCTTGATATTTGTTATGTTGGTAAAAGTAGACGATACAAGGATGTGAGTTGCTTATAGCACATGAGGTGGATACCAAGGTAATGAATCCCAGTATCCAAGATGTATTAATAATATGAGAAATATGTGAAGATTAGAGATGTTTATTAAATGAACATTCCAAGTATTCCTCTTCCATAGAGAGATAGGGAGAGAGAGTTGATGATGACCCTCTAAATGTTGTTTGGAAGGAAAAACAAAAGTGATTTTATAATGTTGTGTATGGTTCAGTGATAGCTAGGTAAGACCACTATCAAGGATAGATGGTTTGTAGGTAAATAGACATGTGATACTGTGTTCCTATAAGATAAACCTATGATCAAATATCAATGCATAAGAGTTAGATTGGATGACATAATTCACATGACCATGATGCGTTTAGAGTTATGTCCTTTAGACTAACCAATGTACAAATAGAATATATGAATAGTAGGAACAGAGTGTTCCAGTCACGTCATACAAGTTATATCAAGCTTTGAATGATGACATGTCAAAGTATTTCAAATATGGTCAAAAATATGATCAACATTTCTTCAAAAACCTTAGGGTTGCCGAAGTAGCAATAGCTATGAGATAAGTTGAACAAGAGTGAGATGGGGTTGATAAAATTTCTTTATGGGATCATGATATGTCTTCTAAGTAGGTTGTGTAAATCCTAGTAAGGTAAAGATAGTGTTGTTCTTTCACCCCTAACAAGGTTGACTAGGAATGATGTTTCCTTGTATGGAATGACAGGTGTCAATGTCAGCATTTCTTTTGATGCTGAAAAAGAACTGACAAGTGTTCCAGTGTCAGTGTATCTAAAAAAGGATGGATACATCGCCTTTTTTTATATGCTTCAAGGAATGGTATGGGACACATGGCATGATTGGTAAAAAAATATGAAGTATGAATTTTGAGTAATGTTTTGATACAATAGATATAATTTTAGGATGACAACTATAATTTAAAGTTGAACATTACTACTACAATTGTATAGATGACACAACAAGTTTCTACATTCCATATTGAGAATGTCTTCTTAGATGGGGGGTTTTTGTGCTAACCCAAGATGAGATATGTATGAATGACGTGACCACCATGATTTTCAAGTAACCATGTGAAGGTAATAGGATGAGGTGCAAAGGAAGTACCCATCTTTGTTTACCTTGGATTTTGGGGGTGAATTCCCTATTAGGGTTTTATAGTTGTAAGGCCCCTAAACTTGCTTAATGAGTTGAATAAGATAAATTATCATATTTGAATTCTTATAACCCTAATATAACATTGTGATATGCTTTGAAATCATAATACAAGCTTAAATCTCAATTTTGGTCCAATTTGGACATTGTTTGAGCAAGTTATGCAATTTTATGCACATTTTGGACTTCTCTATAATTTACCCAATCAAGAGATTATATTTGCAATTTAACACTTGCATTATGTTCCTTGTTTATTCTCTCATCATTATTGATCTTTTTTATCCATGGGGTGACTATTTAAACCTTGGTTTGAAGGTGTTTTCTCCGAGGGTATTTTAGGGTTTACCCCTTCACGGATGAGCTACCTTTAGTAGCTATCAACTAATGAATTATGTATTTGGCTGAGAAATTCTACAAAGGAAAGCAAAGTAGGTCTATAAGGATGGTGGGGGATCTACTTGTGTGCGTGCTTGTATATTCTTAATATTTTAAGGCCATAGAAACATGGGGAAGCTACTTTTACACCTCATGCTTGCTTCCATCCTTATCCATGGGCTATATTTACCTCTTCCTTGTCCAAGTACGAATCTATGCTTGCTTTCTCTTTCCTCTAACCTGTATCAATGAATCCACTCTATTTTTCAGCAGAACTAAGTTCTCTAAGGTAGAATACAACCTCTTTTTGGATAAGAAGGTCTCCTAGAGCTCCACTTAGCCCTACCTAGGGTTTCCAAGGTCATCTTCTAGGGATTTCGACCAAGGGAAGTTATTTTCTTCCTTCCTTCTCCATTTCTCTTGCTCTTATCCTTCCTTAGACATTCCTCCAGGTTAGAACCTTTCTGTTCCATGCTAGAATTTGCTCTAAAGCTCTAAAACCCTACCTTTCTTGCTCCTTATGCTTAGGGTTTGCTCATTTGATGAAGAAAGGTGCTAGATGGACGAATTCATAGCTTATTCTTGGATTTTCTACCCTAACTACTCGAGATTGCTTCTATGTGGAGTTTCATCTTCTCATTAGAGGCAAGTTTTATAACTTGCTCCACGTTTATTGCTTACTATAAGCTTACTAGCTCATGTTCTTGCTTGAAAATGATGAGTTATGCACTAAAAAGCTATGCTTGACTTGGATTTCAATTTTTATAATGTTTCCTATTCTGATTTCAGTTCTAGATGAACCTGTGATCATGTGTATGTTATTACTAAGGTATAATATAACTTGGATCAGGTTGTTTTGACAACCTATGGTGCTAAGCACCTATCAAACAATGGTCAATTTTAGGGTTTAATGATGATATCTTCTATAAACCATGACCCGATGATGGTACCATTGCAACAACCCTATGGTGTTGTCTTCATAACAAATGATGGTCGTGATCAAGGGTGTCAAATGATGGTGACAACCTATGGTCACCCCCTTAGGTCAGGTTTTGGACCAATTAGAAGTTTAATGATCAACCATAAAGTACCCTACTGATGTTATCAATCAATGACGACATTAGCTTAATATTTGATGTTGATTAATGAATATAGTGTTTATCTAACAACGTATGGTGATTTAATGGTCACTAATGATGGTGGATTAGGTCTCTAAAACCTATGTTGAGTCAAGCATTGTAGTTGTATCATCAATTAAGACTTAGACCAATGGTTTCTTGGGTCATTTGATGAAATGGTCGGACCTATACTATAATTGATGGTTTTAATATATGAACTTGACCCAATGGTCAAGATATAATGTTTATTCCTCCAATAAAGTGGAATTATGGCTAATGTAATATGTTGGTTCTACTAATGTGATTTAGATGGTTTCCTTTATATAATCAACTTAAGGAGCTTACTTGTTGACAATGGATGGCTTGTTTTAAATGAACAGTCGATTGTGGGTTTTACCCTACTTTCAATGGTACTTTTTGTGTTGTTAATCAAGGGATGTCTAGGGTTAGACGGTGACTCTTTATAGGTAAAAAATCAAGGACTTCATAGGTGGTTTATCCAAGGTGTTTACTTATGTAAACAACCAATGGTCTTACCTTTTGAACATCCAATGGTTTTGGCTGACATTATGGTATGGTGATATGGGTTGAATGATGATGGAACAAATGGAGGGTTACCCTTAATAAGGTAGTCTTATGTATTCACTCATATGAATAGAAAGGATGATAATCATATTGTGTTCATATGTAACCCTAATGAGGTATAGCTTGTTATACCTAGCTTTAATATAACTAAATGATGGTAATTGGGTATGAATAGTCCTTGAATGACTAATACAATCATGAAGTACTATGTTATTGTTGTTGAAACCCTAGCATGCTATAACATGATGGTTACACCTTGATTTATGTGTGGGTTCATACTTGAGAATAGTATGGAATGTGATGGTGATGCTTCACCTTATGCATCCATGATCCAATGGGGATGACGTGAGTTAGGGTTTGGGTATAAGGCCTAGTTTGGCCGACCACATTATGAATCACTCAAAATCATGTTGTAAACAGCAGTTATAATCACCACATCACCATGGCTTGAGACGGCATAAGTTGTTGTTAGAGGTGAGATAGCAACAGCTTGCGTGAGTCTCCAATCCCACCTGTTTTATGTGAATTTGAGATCACCAGCTGTGTCTGCCGTCCCCACTTCGGACAGTGTTAATCAAAGGCATCTTCTATCCAGCAAATCATTTGCGGTGATTATTACTACTATCTTACTTCTAAAACTTCTGGGATTTTAAAAAGTGTTACCCGAACGGCCCCTAAATGTTGATTAGTAACATTGATATAATTTATCATGTTAAACCTAACTTTAATGCAAATAGATAAATATGAGAATTCATGTTTAGCATTCTTATATGATGGAATGATGGTGGAATAACCTCCTTTTTTTTGGTCCGAAATGGAATAACCTCCTTAACATGATCGTAACCTTAATGTGTTAATTGGTGGTTGTCATGGCCACATGGTTGATACTTGCTTATGCAAAACATGTGCATTATGAATAGTATGAGGGTTAATCATATCTATATTCCTTTCATGTTGATGTAATAAACGAATATTCTTAATGTTAATATAAACATGCTTATGAATATCTCCTAGCTCATAAATGCAATATTTTGCTGATCTAGTGTATTATATGTAGGTGATGTTGTTGAGCCATGTTATAAGGCATGCAAAGATAATGATGATCTTGCAGGTAATAGTATGATGGTCTTAATGACCTTTGGGCATGGTTGAGCCCTGAATGAGGTATAATCATCTTGTATTGATAAGGGTTGATACCATGTGATATTGTGAAAATGATTTATATCTTGTGATAGTATGATGACTAGTGTGGTCTCATGAATGGCAAGTGAATAGTTCCATGTGATGATGAGATGAGAAATTATGTTTCACACATTTTATATCTTTTGAAGTTGTGATATTTATATAGAGGTGAATTAGGGTTTGTATGTCCACTTGTTTGATGCACCCTTAATTCATCCAATTGGAATAACTAATCAATTGAAACTCTAATCATGTAGTGTCATGTGTCATAGATCCATCTAAGTGTCAGAACTTGCCAGATGGTGAAATGAGTATTCCTAAGGGAAACTCAGAGTGTATACTGGTGAGTATGCAGGGTGCTTGACAGCCTGAATTCAAGTGTTTAGGGATGATGACTGCGGTCATGCCAAGCTCTTAGTTTGAGAATGGCTACGGTCGTGTCTCGGTGATTATATATGTGACGAGATTGTAGGACAACTATGGTTGTACCTCATATGGTAGGGTATGCGTACCCACCTCCTTTCACTAGTATCATGACCTGTACCAAGGACGGACTAGGATGTTAGCAGCTTGACCTTGTGTGGCTGTGGCAGACCCATACTGACCGGGGGCGGAGAAGATCTTAGGAGTTCGGCTCTTCCTAGATCTTGTATGGCACTGATTTCGACTTAGCAGTGGTTAGTTAGATTTTGAGTGGTATCCTAAAATTCCTCAGGGAATAATAAAATATGTAATGCAGCCGTATAGCATATCTGCTTAGGGTTATACACGACCCTTCACATTGGATGATAACCCTTGTTTGTTCTCTTTACGTAAAGATGATTCTTAGTGCAATTAAGAGATAGTAATTATACATATGTTGTGGATATGGATAAGATTGTAAATGTGTACATACACTAGTCATGCTTATGTTGATATCTATACTGCTACTGCTGATTATAATTAGGATGCTAGCTATATCATGTTGTTAGTTATGTTTCGCATGCTAGACATGCCTCTATAATTAGAAATGCATATACTGCTAATCATGCTTATGCAAATACTCATTCTTATGTTGATATCTCTACTTATGATATTGATCTATTCAAATTGTTAGACATGCTAATGTTGTTAGATATGCTTATGATGCTAGACTTATTCATGTTAATAGAGATAATATGCTACTAGAATTACTTATGCTAGTTATGCATATTCTATTGAATCTCTTATATGGTTAATAAGGAAAATGATGATAGTCAGCTTGATGATGATAATTGTTATCAGCTCCTTTATGTATTTTGTTAATCATCAGTGTTGCTGAACCTATTTGTTATATATGATTAAACTGCTTAAACTGTATCATTACCTAAAATGTTGTAATCAATAAGCGTTGTTGGAGGTTATATCTCTTGTTGGGACATGGGTCTCACCCTTGTGGTTCACCACATTTTTTTAAGGTAATCGGAAGTGACAAAAACAAACATGTGGCAACAAAGAGGAGCTATAGTAATGAATCTTTGATAAAGTTGATTAGATGTCTAGTGTGTCCTAGAGTCGTCCTCGTACTCTCAGGTCCAGGCAAGATAAGTTTATATATGGTGTTTCAAATAAATAGGACTTTTGTTAGCATATTAATACTTGTTTGTGTGGCATATACGATTATTGTTCTCCTGTATATATATGTTATGGCTAAGACGATAAAACAATTTGTATCAACTTCTTGGCATAGTATGGATACTAGAAAGATGTTGGGCTCTTATGTAAATGTTTCTGAGTGGGTGATGACATTGAAATCGGTTTTAATTTACCCATATTTTTCGGTATGTGGCTAATTGGTGATTGATTGTGTTGTATATTTTGAGTAATATCGTTTAGTGTAACGGGTTCTCACAAGTAATAATCACGGAATAACCATAAGCAGCAGAATTAACAAAAATATTAAAAATTAAAACCATTTGTGCACATAGATCCTCTTCCAGAAAGCTCTTAAAGAAAGAACCACAACCTTATATACATCATGGTTCATATTGTACATACATTGAACCGTCTCAGCTCAAGGATAACAAGTAACAATTGCTTTACTAAACATATACGACAACAACATAAAACCTCAAGGTGAACAAACCAAAATCTCAAGTCGTTCATAAAAAACCACTAAGAACTATCTCACAAGGACCTGAGAGTACAGAGACGACACATAGGACTTCTATCTATAAGACATGACAGACAGTACACTCGGCCTGAGCTAATATTGTTGTCCTTGTTGATGTGGTCCTTCTTCTGTAGTCCAGTTTCTACTTCCATGTCCGCGTCCACCTTAAAATTGTGGATCCCACGGGGTGAAACTATTATCCCAGTGAGAGATATAACTCTCTGCCAACAATATTATTATCACAAGAAATAGTATAAAACTATGTCGATGATACTTTATGTAAGTAAGCAGGTGTATTTACAGTGCAAATCAATAACATCGATAAAATAGTTCAACTATTCATAACAGAGTTATAAATCATCTATTTGCTTTATAAGGAATATGAAGGACATGTATAACATCTATCAACTAAGATGTATAAAAGTAATGAAGCATCAACTAATGCTTTCTGTATCTAATCCTTAAGTAAATTAGCTACACGGTTGATTACATGTTCACATTCACACTTATTCCCAAAGGAGATGAGGTATACCGCTCCTGCTCCAACCAACCACTGCTAAGTCGAAATCGGTACCATACAAGGACAGTGGCAGAGCCGGATGTCAAGACCTCACCTGTCTCTATCAGTACGAGATAACTGACAGGACATCTTGTGTCTACTGCAATTAGCTTACCAGGGTATACTGGTATCTTCACTACAGAGTTACAGCCGCAACATGTACTCTCTTAGGGAGAAGACCACTGAGCTTTCTTGGATTATGTTTCATCAGGAAGACCACTGAGCAATCCTTGTTTAGTTTCATCAGAAAGTCCACTAAGCAAACTGGTGTAGTTGGGGAGTCCACTGAGCAACCCCGGTATAATTAAAATTACATATTCAACAATATGTATACCGAGTTAAACTCGTTTCACCATTCAGAAAATCCTAACACTAAATGGATCTATGGTCTGGGAAACTACATAATAACATTTCTCTTGATTAATTAAGTGTATTATAGTATCTTTTAACATCAATCAAGTTTCAAGCAAGAATTATATCAGATTCTACAAAGAAAGGTATAACATGTTTATTAAGTACTTTCATGATCTTTGGAACACATATATCACTTAGGATCTCAATCTCTTATCATCATCATGCTTGGGTATTCAAACCCTTAGTTCATCACTGGGTACTGTTACCACTTATCAGGTAACCATTACCTCTAGGTCATCAGACCAAGGTATACAAATAATTCACATAGTTCACAAAGCCCATTAAATTTGTATCATATAAACATCATATCTCTTACTTAGTTATGCTCATCACCTCATGATACCTGTATGGTTAGTATTTTATGATAACAGATATATCAAATACATGTCATTACCATGCAATGCAAAAGAGATACTTTCTTCCCATTATTTAGGGTTAGGGTTCCCCTTCATCAACTGATTAGGGTTTCAAATCATCTCATCACCCATCATTTAATATTTACCTTTAATAACCACTTAGAGTTTCAAGATCACATCATAAAAGATTAAACCGTAATTCATACTCCATCCATACTAGGAGTATCAACATATACTCATTACATGTTTAATATTCAAGTATTAGTTTCTCTCTCATCCTCACTAGGATGTTGATTCCACCATACTTTTACTAAGTTGGCTCCATTCTCCTTTTAATGTATGTTAGCTCATAATTATCAAATTGCATTAAACACATTACCTTTTAATGTTGCATTTAACATAACACACAACATATATCACTTAGTCAAATATATTGGGTTGAAGTATTCCTACCATATTGGGCATCATAGAGTGTATGCTACCATAGTGTGCTTAAGATGCACCTTATCATCATATCATGTATCTATATCGGGCATGTGGTGTAGCCTCATGATCATATCGTGTTTAGGGTGTATCCCCTATTACCATAACGTGTACCCATATCGGGTTGGGTATCACTTAGATTTTATCATCTCAAGTTAACCTCATATCGGAATGCTTGACCTCATATCGGGTATAAGGGGTATACTTGATACCATATCGTGTACAAGGTGTGCACCATGTCAGTCATGGGGTATATGCTTTATTATGGTATCGTTTCAGTGGTATATACATAATACCATATCGGGTTTCTATGTTGGATTATCATATCAAGTTACCATGTTGGTTGACATATCAGGTTAGCATATTGGGTAGACCATTATTCTCATTCCTTTCATTCCTTCCAAGGCTCAGTTCCATCATATATTTGAATGACAAGCTAGATATCTAGTTGAGTTCTTCAAAACAACCCATCACAAAATGATAGGGGTGTGTCGTGTTTCATTCCATCATCTAGGGTTTTAACACTGTATCAGCTAGAGTATCCATTTGACACCATATCATGCATGATATATGGGCTTGACTTCATATCATGTATAAGTTGTAAGTAGGTACCACCCATATCATTCATGAGATATCACTCATATCGTTCATGTGGTATCACTTATCATTATATCGAGTTACCCATTATCTTGGGTTTCATATCGGGTTTAAGGTACTTCAACCCTATATCGGGTTATACCATGATGATTTCATCATCATCAACCTCTAGACTATTCTTCTTACTATACTAGTTCATGGACAACATTCCTAACAACTTTTGTAACTCAAATGAGCATCAATTAATCAAAGGAAATTGAAATTTAAAGTAGATCAACAAGTTTAGCAATATTGAAAGTGAATAATAACATAGTTGGGTTCAAGATATATAACCTGCCTCAACCACAACTTCCAAGCTCCAAGCTCTAAATCTTCACGATCCCAAGGTTGAAGATGAGCTTATCAAAGTTCCAAGACTCAAGCTCCTCAGTATTTTGCACGATATCTTCACCACTTATGGCCGATATCACCTTGCTTGGTCGATATCCCTTTTCTATGGATGATACCAAGGTTCTAAGCTCAACACTCCTTCACTTATGCACGATACCAAGATGGTATGCATGATATCTAAGGAAATATGATAGTAAGATCCGAAAATTTTACTAATATGTGAAGGGAATGGTATTTATAGTTATGGTTCATGGAGAAAAGTGAATATGAGGTGTCATCTTCTTAAGCTACAAAGTGCCACGACCATGCATAGATTGACACATGTACTTGCATGCATCCCATATTTATCTTGCCATGCAAAAATAAAAACTTGTGGATAATTCAAAGGATAAGGTCAGCCCCTTTGGTTATCTTCTAAAACAAGCTACTTCCACTCACATTATTATTTTATTCAAAATTCAATACAATCTTTCCAAAGGAAAGTTGCAACTCGATATCTATTGCCTTATTGATGTGCCTATCCCATTAGGGATTTTTCCAAGAATCAAAAAACCGATAAGAGAATCCTTCTATGGATCCTTGGCTGATAGGGACTCCTATATCAAGTCTACAACTCGATATAACTTATATAAAGATTCCAATTATACATCTTCCTTGGTCTTTTCATCACCAAGAATGCTACCACTCCAAAATGATTCAAACATAGTGTCTCCTTATTTCTATATCCTCTAGATGATACTAGGAAGTAGTAAGGATACTCTAGAAGAGGTAATTTGCACATCAACCCTTTATTTTGGGTAATTTACAATTTGTACCAAAATTGGTGCACAAAGCACTTAACATTATTCAAACAAATTTTCACTTGGGATTTAGGATTTCCACAAGCCACCACTTAGCATCATTCTCTCTATTATAATGTTAGAACACTTAAGGTACATTCAACATGTGACATTTTACAATATAACCCCTTATCTTGGGTAATTTGCATTTTACACTTAGACTATCATATTATGCACAAATAATTTGCAATTAAGTTCGAACTTGAAAATTACACTCACCAAGAGTCTTAATTACTTTTCAAAAGATTTAAACAAGTTTGTAAATAACTTACTTAAGTAAAACTTCTAGGGTTATGGTCAGGGATGTTACATAGTCTAGTGGTAGAAGTCCTATGTGTCGTCCCTATACTCTTAGGTCTTTGGGGAGATTTTGTGTTTTGTATACCGACACATAGATTTTGGCATATGCCATTTTTTATATATAAATGGAGTGTACTTATAAATAGAATTTGATATGTAACAATTGTGTCTTGATAGCCTTGAATACAAGATGTATTAGGTTTTTGTATGTATAATGGATACAAATGGTCTGAGTTGAAGGCTTGTTTCTGAAATAATTCTACTTGACATACTTATTTTCAAATGGTTTTAATTTACCTTGTTTTGTGGTAATTTTGTGATTAGTAATAATTCTGCACTTGGTTTTGAGTAATCTCATTTAGTGTGGTGATGGTCATCACGTCTGTAGGCAAGGAGGTTCTTCCAAATCAAGATTATTGAGTAGTCTCTTACATTATCTCCTATAGGACATCAAATTTCATTATGAACGAAGTAGTTGTCCTTAATTTCCATTTTAGTTATCCACAAACTTATTAGATTTTTCAATATTTAATATGTTGTCAAACATTCATGTGTGTTTGTGTTTTTACATGCTAATATTGAAAGATTTTTCATGATTATTCATTGACATATATTATCACAGAAGGATTAGTCTTTGATTCCAAGTGTAGTTGACATGGTTATGAACATGTTGTCATGTATTGATTTGTAGGTAGAATGGATGACATAGTTAATATGAAACTCCTGACCCAATGGTCAGCATGATGGACACTTCTATGAGAACATCAAAAATAATAATTGAACCAATTACACATTTCCATCAAATTTGAATGTGAGTAATATGACCGATTCGTCAAGTTTTCATCTACCTAGATTTGTCAGTATTAGGAGTGGCCATCAAAAGGTATTGAAAATCATGACGGGCCATAGCAAGAGGGATTATGACTTATACTTAATGGTACCTAAAACTTTGCTATCTCCTGTTGACAAGCTTAAAAGATGTAATTTGTTAGAAAGTAGTAGGGGGTGTCCTAGACTAAGACTATGTGCTACTTCCTCTAGATAGCTAACCATATACACAAAAACCATGCTTTGGTAGAGGATTGCATCCACTTAGGGGATACAATAAGTAGGAAATTCAATGAAGCACTACATGTTATTTGTGTATTGTGTCATGAGTATGTCATCATTCCTAATACATCCAATGATGACACACCATCAAACAACATACAATACAAGGTTCTACCCTCACTTCAAGGTACTAATTAACTCCATTTATTGCATTACATGCCAAATCATTGTGTAGTGATCAAATTCAAAATTACCTTAGTTTAGGATGCCATAAGGGCACCGGACGGGACACACATTCTCATTTTGATTCAAAGTGAAAAGTAAAATCAAGACATGTATAGGAAGGGTTCGTCTCACTCAATATGTTGGTCTTTGTAAACTTTGACATGGAGTTCACATATGCATTGTCCAGATGGGAGGGTTCAACATCAGGTACGAGGATCCTCTAGGTAGCAAAGATGGATAAAGGATTTTAGGTCTACTAAGGTAAGTATTACCTAGTGGATGTGAAATATGATAATAAAAAAGAGTTTATTGACCCATTATACAACACAATTTCACCTAGATGAGTATAGAGGCAAATAACATGCATACAAGAACAAAAAGGGTTGTTCAACCATCAACACACTCAACTTAGGAAAAAATAGTAGAGAGGCATTTGGTGTGTTGAAGAGATGGTTTGTGTACCTAAAGAAGGACACAACTTACCCAATAAAGACTCAATGCCTCATACTATTATCTTGTTGCATCATCCACAACTTCATACAACACCAACGTGGTAGAGACCCCAATATGGAAGAGTTTGATGGAGAACCCCCTAATCTGGTATGCAAAATCCAAGAATATGACTCAAACTCACTCCATCAAACAACCCAAATCAATGTTTACGTGGGTGAGAGCCTACACAAAGACATAGCTAATCTATTTTGGGAAACACATTAACTTTTGCATTTATTTGTGTCAAAATGTTTATATAGTTAATCATATCACATATGAACCAATGCATAATTTCTTATAAACATCGCATTTATTACATTTAGTAAAGGTATTGTATTTTTAACGCAAAGTTGTTTTCTTGGTTATATATATTGTTGAGGCAATTATATAATAAGTATTTCTTGGAAATGGACAATGTGATGCATTTATGTCCTTGTGGCCTCCCCTGTATTGTATGAGTTTATATGGATGGATGCAACTAATGATAGATTCAAAGAGAACATCCCCATAGGATGTATTATACGTGTGGTAAGGGTCTCGTTTAAAACACTTGCCATATGTTGTTGTCTACCCATCGTGTTTAGCAGAAGATGACCACTCTACCTACAATTCGGGAAGTATTAATAACATAACTTTTTAAAAATGCAAGAAATGGTCTACTTCAATGACTTTGTATGTTCTACAAGATCATATACCACTAGGATAATATCATCAATTAATAATCTTAGGAGAATACATGAATATCTTCATGAGCAACCACACCTCCTGATAGATAGTGGTTCCTCAACAAGGAGGAAGGATGGAATACCATATAGTTGTACTAAACTTTACTTTGAGCAAACAATCTCTTCAATTGTATGTCTTGAGCTCACTTTATTAATACATGCATGAATTCACATACTTTATAATTTGAGAAATCCATTATGTTTTTTTATGAAGTGTACTTTGTCTGAGCTCAATGGATGTTTTACAAGTTTGGATGTGTATGTGTGGTAATATTGTTGTGTTGTGGATGAACACTGAAGATATAAGTGGTATGACTTCAGAATTGTTAGTGAAAGACTAGTATTTTTTCGACAAGATAGGTTTGCTAATACGGCCATTATGATAGAGTTGGACCAATATCTAGATTATGTGGATATTGTCATTAACACAAACAAACCACATTATAGGATAAAGATTGGTGTCAATACTTTCACTGGGAAGATAATCTACCCCCAACACTTCAATATCAGCAGACTAAGATCAATTCATTGAACAAGTAATGCAAGTCGGTATGGGGTTAGGAAATGAACTTGACAGACATTATTGAAATCAATCAAGATACTCAAGATGTTTACCAACCCTATCACTATGAGTAAGAGAAACTATATGTCGTAGTAAATAAGTTGGAGGAAATCAACAACATTTTCAATACTCCTTCCCCTGCACTTATGCCATAGGCCTATTGCATTGTTATTAAAATGGATAAAATTTCATACATACAGACTAAGTATTTATTTATCAGAATTTCATGATCAATGGGTTGTGCATATATTGTATATTTACATCTTATTCGAGGTCTATATCTCAATATGGTCACCAAGACTAGGATTTTTTAGCACATGTGAATTTCTATTGAATTGGTATCTAGTGGAAATTTCAACACACAATTTTTGAGTAAACAGACATTAACTTCTTACATCAATATTTGTCAAAATATTTTTAAATCATTTTCAATGGTATGAGGAGGTAGATGGAGTGCTAGACATTGTATTAGGATGTCAGTATTATTTAGGCAAAATACATGGCTATTTTGCACATTAGGATTAGCAAGAGGTTCTTCATGATTTCCACACATCAATGGGAGGATTGATGTGTCCATGAACACATTTAAAATGAGGTAGAAAGTTTTAACACATGTAAGTGAAATTCCATGTACCTTTTGGATCAATCTTCATAGTAACCTGGTAGGCCTACAATAACAACCTCATCAACTGGAAAGATCTCAACCAAATACAATAGTTTTTCACAATGGAGTTGTTTCACCGAATGACATTGAGTGTAACACCAATATTGAATGAGGCATTGATGATAATGACAATGAATGAAGGTCACAATTATCACTATCTAAATGATGTACTAAACACATGTTTTTTCACAATGGCAGTATATCATACTTTATGATCGTTCTTTTTGAATTTTTGGATGTAATGTTATGTACTCTTATTAAGAGTTGAACATAATTAGATTAATGCCACAATTGGTGACTATAAAGTTTGATATCATTTTTTGTGTGTTGAAAATTTTGGCCTACATTGATTGGTTGTTGTTATTAAATTAGATTTTGAGGTTACTATACTTCATAAGTATTTGTAAATATCACATATTTCACTTATTCCTTAGTCATCGATTCATAATATAAGTATGTTTTAAACAAAAATAATAGTACAATGTTAATTGTGTATATAATCAATAATATTTAGGATGAATGTTGAGAAAAAACTATAATATCAATATAATTGACGTAATATAATGGTAGTTGTTATCAAAATAATAACATCCTATTATTTTGAAAATTGACTTTGTCAAGCGTGTTTCATTACATTATTGGTCAAAACAACGACTTGCAAACACATGTGTTAGAATAGATACATTCCAAACAACACAATTCCAATAGAATAACCTGTTTGCAATTGTATATATATAAATTAATGTATACATGTGTGCCCACGATTGGTTATATTGATTTAAAAGTTTACT
Organism: Alisma plantago-aquatica; assembly: GCA_963693085.1. NCBI lineage: Eukaryota > Viridiplantae > Streptophyta > Magnoliopsida > Alismatales > Alismataceae > Alisma > Alisma plantago-aquatica. Next base: position 58,761 of record CAVNZW010000002.1, on the reverse strand, counting down.
CATGAAGGAATAAAAATCAGATTTCAAAAATAATAGTTGTCTATTTTTTACTTGAATAAATGCCAAGAAAATATTACAATCAAATTTTCTACTGCACTGGTATATGGTATTGGACAGAGTCAAATTATGATTTTTGCTATCCAAATGGATCAAGACTAAAAGCAGATCAGAGCCAAATTGGATTGTCTAACAAATTAGTCAGAATCCAAATCAAACTAATTTGAATATTCTGAGTAATCCGGTCTTGACTACAAGATCCTAGTCAAGTTCCAAATAGGGGCTTAAAGCTCGAGCAGAATGGGACCTTCACCACTGTTCACACCAGGAAAAAGAAACACACATATTTTTCTTATAAAGAAACATGCATATTTATCTTGTATGTCATTCAAGTTTCTCATAATCACTTACGTCCATGTTTATCCCAAATACCACATGTCATTCTCACTGAATGTTATGGAGAATTGCTATTTGTTTTTGTTTCTTTTTCAGCGAACCTTCACTGTGACGACCATAATTCCTATATACTTTCCATGATGACATTCCTTAAATATGTGTGCACTCATATCTATAAGATGTAAAGAGGGAAAATATAAGGGAATGTGATTGTCAACTAGTATATAGAGAAGTCGGATCATTGTTCACACACATCATTTAAGTAGCCACACAAGCCATCATTCATAAGATAAAATGTCATAATACATTATTCACTGGAAGAGGAAATGAGTTCTTAAAGAAATAAAACACATAGGATGTAGACATCCTACGCATCATCTAAATGAAAAAACAACAACTAACTAAATATAAATAGAGATGAGAGACATCCATCTAGCTAATCATCCTCCATGAATTTTATTTAATATCTTCAGGTACTTTGAAATGCATTACTTTTTCCTTGTACCTAGAAAATGTGAGAAACAAACGAATCAACAAAGTTGTGTACGTGGGTAAAAGTACTTATATAGTAACTTGCATAACAAAAGATTTGAGAAAGAAATAAAGCAAAGAAAACATTATATTACGATAGAAAATCAGGTAAACATTTCTTTTATGCATGTCTTTAGATGCAGTTGTGCTACTAAGTGTGTCAGCGCCTTATCTTACATACATGTTGGGCCCTTCCCTGTTCCTTGGGCTATGGGGTTGTTCTTGACATTAGTATTTAGAAGAGAGAGGGAATCACTATCTCACTTCAGTAGCTACAACTCGTCTTAATCTTTTATGTTTGGCAAATCATATAATAAGTACTAGTATTCATCCAAGAATTTATATGCAAATAAAAGCATCCAAGGTACATCATATCATTATGAATCCATGAAAACTAGTCTTATACTTAATAAAACCCACGTACCTATTATGATTAGATCTGAATTTCCAAAAAGCTTAGAATAAATAGTAGATCACCCTAAAAGAGAGATAAAGACCTAATGTCATTATGGGTTCTCAACATCCCATATAAGGATTTTTGACTATTAGGGTTTGACCCCTAATTAGGGTTACTTTCATCTTCCTATGATTAGATCAGTGATTATATTTGACTTTTGTCTTGTTTTGGAGTCACAAGACTAGATCTCAAAATTAGGGTTTCATCTAAATAAATGATGCCCGTGTAATATAAGAAAGAAACATTCATTTTTAGGGTTTCTATAGAGGTATAGATCTTCAAGGGTTTCCATTTTGGATTCACATGATCTAAGGGGTTCAGGGTTGGATCTAGGGTTTTTGGGTCGATCATGATCATAGGGGGGTCATGACATAGTTAGGGTTTGGCAATTAGATGCATTAAAGTACACTATAGAGAGAGAAACTGAAAATTAGGGTTTTTATGATCTCTAGTTAGTTATCCCTATTTGATTAGGGTTTCATGACATGTGAGGGTTAGGGACCCCATTAGGGTTTGATTATCACAATAGTTTAGGTTGTGTCCAAAATGATGTCTATTATTGCATATTAAATGACGTATATAATCATTTGGTTATGGAGAAGAGGGTAAAAACTCATGTCATGAAAATGGTTCCATTCGATTCCTTATATTTTTCTGGTAAATTTGATATATAATATTGTTATTTTGTGATACTCTTAGCATTTTCTAGAGTTTTTCTAAGATAAGTAGATTTCTATTAAATAAACAGAAAAGGAGGAGTATATCGATTGATGTGGAGGGTTGTGATTGGCGCACGTTAGATCTCTATGGAAAAATTCCCTCTGGCTTTTCCTCGTTGACCCGTGACCCCTTCTACTGAGATGGCTCTCTAGGGTTGGCAACTATTGGTTGAGCTGGATCTAGACCTGTAAATAGATCGAATACGGAGCGCATACTACTATATCTAATATCCAAATCTGGAAAAAAAAGTTCGATCCAATATCTTATCTGATATCCGACGTATATCATATGTCAACATCTGAATCCGATCCAAACGAATAATATCCAAATTCGGATAAATATCCAATCTAACCTAAAATCATGCATTTAATGTTAATCAATGTATTATATATAGAAAATATTAATATTATATTAAATATATACATGATAAAGTGTATATATATTCATATTTATATATATAAATAATATATATTTAATAATACATGTATGTATTTTTTGAATTTGATTTTTTTAGAGCGAATACAACAATATCCAATATTCGATCTGAAATTTTCATATCAGAAATTCGATATTCGATATTCGAAATTCCATCCGAATTATGCGGATGTTGATTTTTTTTCAAAATTTTATATTCGAATCCTGATCGAATGTGTGAATTTTGAACATTCATTTACAAGTCTATCTGGCTCCACGCAAGCAGCTCCTCTCTCTACTTATTTCCCTCTCACGATCGGCTATAGCACGCGACCTCTGATGAGGCTTGGATTGCTATGTGATTCAGTTCATGGCTAACTGGTGAGGTTGTTAGCTCCGAGGGTAAGTTTTGAGGCTTAGTGGCACTCTTTGGTGTCGCGGCTCCCCCTAGGTTGACGCACCGCTGAGCTCTAAGATCTAATCGCCAGAGGGGAAGGGGGAAGGGGAGTGGATGATCATGTGGTAGGTACGAGTAGTTGTATATGCTCGTGGGTGCTTGGCAAAGGTGATGGCAAGGAGTATGTGGTGTGTTGAAGTGAGTCGGGTGTGACCAAGGCAGTGCAGGTGACCGGAGGTGAAGGTGAGGGAGAGGGTCTTTGGGGTGGTTTCACAAGAAATTGAAGGTGTGGAATGACAAAAGGAAAGGTCATGGAGATAATGGTGTAGTTATATTGGCGTGTGAGCATATGGGTGACGAAGCCTAAATGGTCGCCGCCACCAAGTGAGAGTAGTCAGGAGGTGGAGTTCATTTGCACAGATTCGGGGTAGGAGGGGCAATGAGTAGGGGTTTGTTGGGTTCTGTTTTGCAAAGTGACGAGAAATATCCCTCTTGAATCATGAGGAGGTGGGTAGATAGGTTGTGGGAGATCGGGTTCAGTGGCTGAGTTGTTGGGAGTGAGGGTCGGGTCTATCGGGTGTTTAGAGATGACTCTTAAATTGTAGGATCTCCTTTTGATGATTGGGATTAAAAGGCTAGATCGAAGTTCCACTCCCCCTTGTCTGCATGACATTTAAATGTCACACCTAGAAATTTAATCAACAAATTAGGTTTAGGACCTTATATTAAGTGTGTTATTGATTAAACTTCAATTATTCATATCTCTTATATGGTAAGTTGGATTTTTGCCCAATTTTAGTTTAAGTTATATGATAGGGCCATCCAACTATGGCAAAATTTTGGGATTTAAATTTTATTATTTGATCACTAAAGTTTGACTAGGTACCTTACTATATAAATAACCCTAATATACATCTAGGGTTTGCATTGTTTCGAAATTTGTGTATCCATATGACTAGAATAATATAGGGAGGTGATTGAGGGTACAAAAAGGTTAAGTAATTAACATTAAATGATTTAAGGCTATTAATGAACATAATTGAGAAAATAAATAAGGTTTTTTAGAAAACTCACTCTGTCACATTCTCCCATCCTTTTAAAGAATTTTTCCCTCAAAATTCAAACATCCTGAAAGAGATGCATATATTTCTGCTCAATCTCAGACTTGAGCTCCCAGGTGGCGTCATACTGATCATGGTGGCTCCTCAGAACTTTCACTATATCTATGCACCGGTTGCAATGAATCTCTTTGTCTTGGATTTGAAAATTCTGACTGGGGATTCAGCATATGATAGAGCATCTTTCAGTACTAGAGGTTCATGATTCAGTATGTGACTGGGGTCTTTGACATAATGCTTCAAATTAGATACATGAAAGACATTGTGCATGGCACTATACTGAGATGGAAAAGTAAGACGATAAGTGCATTCACCAACCCTTTCTAGGATCTCAAAGGGTCCCACATAGCGGGGACTGAGCTTTCCCTTGTTCTTTGCCAAAGCTCAGATAGGTCTGATCTTCATAAAAACATGATAACCTTCCTTGAACTGATGTTCCTGCCGGTGATCATCTGCATAATATTTCTTCCTATCTTGTATCCGCTTCATCTTTTACCTAATCAGTGCAACTTTGTCTGTATACATCTGTATCTCCTCATATTTCATCAAGGTGTGCTCCCCAACATCATCCCAATGTAGCAGAGATCTACAGGGTCGGCCATGTAGAGCTTCATAGGGAGGCATCCCAATACTCGCCTAATAGCTATTATTATATGCAAACTCAACTAAAGGAAAATACTGGTCCCATGAGCCTTCCCAATCAAGAACATAAGCTTGCAGTAGATCCTATAGAATCTGTATTGTGCATTCGGATGGCCCGTCTGTGTGCGGATGGTATATTGTACTGAAGTTCAACTTGGTGCCCATTTCTTCTTGAACCTGGTTCCACAACTTTGAAGTGAACTTTTGGTCCCTGTCCAAGACAATGGATGTTGGAACTCCATGCAGATGTACTATCTCCCGTATGTAGAGATTGGCCAGCTCAGAAACTTTTATAGTAGTCTTCACAGGGAGAAAATGAGCTGACTTTGTGAGATGATCCACCATAACTCATGCAACATCATATCCCTTTCTAGTCATGGGTATCCCCACCACTAAATCCATGGTGATGAGTTCCCATTTCCATTTTAGGATTTCAAGGGGTTGTAGTAGACCACCTAGTCTCTTGTGTTCTACTTTGATTCTCTGGCATGTCATACATATGGACATGAATTCAACAATATCATGCTTCATTCCCCTCCACTAGAACTGACGTTGTAGGTCTTTTTACATCTTAGTGGTGTCGGGATGAACTGTGTACTTTGACCCATGTGCCTCACTAAGAATCTTTAACTTCACAACTGACTGCTCAGGAACCCACATACGGTTCTTTTATTGGAGACCACCACCAAGACCCACAGACAGATGTGTTTGAGGCTTTAATAGGAGAGAGGAGAGCTCTCCAAGTTCAAGACTAGCAATATGTGCCTCAAGAAGTTCAGAATGAAGATCAGACATGATAGAGATGTTGTTGACCTGGAGACAATCAGACAGAAATTGTGGCTTCTAGCCCACTAGATCCTCCATGTTCCTCCACTCGGGAATTGATAAAGATGCACATACTACCCTTTTCCTTCTAAGGGCATATGTGACTATATTCTCCTTTTATGTGATATCTAATAGTGAAAGCATAGTTTTTCAAATAGTCAATCCATCGGCCTTGACCCAAGTTTGGATACTTCTGTGTCAGGATGTATTTTAGGCTTTTGGGGTCGGTGAAGATATTGAATGTTGCCCCATACATGAAGTGCCTCTAGATTTTGAGAGCATGAATGATGGCAACTAATTCCAAATCATGTGTGGGATAGTTAAGTTCATTGGGTTTTAGCTGTATGGATGAAAAACCCACCACCTTTCTATTTTTTGTAGGGCATATCCTAACCCATTCCTCGAAGCATTAATAAAGATCACAAATCCTTCGTTGCTAGAAGGTAGGACTAGAATAGGGGTTGATGTCAACTTCTACTTTAACTCTTAGAATTTGGACTCACAAGAAGCTGACAAGATGAAATGCTCACCCTTCTGAGTGATCTTAGTAAGAAGAAGTGCAACTTTGGAGAAATTGGAAATAAGCGGCGATATTGGAAATAAGCGGCGATAGTGTCCGGATAAACCCAAGAAGCTCTAGATTTCAGAAGGGTTTCGAGGAGGTTGCCAATCAAGAACAATAGATACTTTGACGGGATCAACAGATATGTTACCTCCAGATATGACATGGCCAAGAAACATGACTTTATCAATCCAGAATTCACATTTAGAGAGCTTGTTGTAGAATTTCTAAGCTCAAAGGATTTCAAGAACTGCCTTCAATTGCTCATGGTGCTTCTCAATAGAGTCAGTATAGATCACAATATCATCAATGAAGATGACCACAAAATCATCTAGATAAGGTTGGAAGACTTTATTCATCAGATTCATAAATACACCTAGTGCATTGGTCAACCCGAATGGCATCACTAGAAATTTGTATTGCCCATAACAAGTTTGGAAATCAGCCTTAGAAATATCAAAATCTTTGACTTTAAGTTGATGATAGACAAAACAAAGATTGATTTTAGAGAAGACTTTGGCAGTACAAAGTTGATCAAAGAGGTCATCAATGTGAGAGAAGGGATGCTTATTTTTAATAGTGGCTTGGTTTAACATGCGGTAGTCAATACAGATACGCATAGAACTATCTTTCTTTTAGACAAAAAGGATAGGCGCACCCCAAGGGAAAACACTAGAATGGATAAAACCTTTGTCCAAAAGTTCTTGTAACTATTTCATCCATAAGATCAGCTAGATCCATCCTATAAGGTGCCCTAAAAATCGGAGTGGTTCCAGGAAGAAGATCTATGGAGAACTCAATGTCTCTATTTGGAGGCAGCCCAAGAAGTTCCTAAGGAAATACGTCAATAAAGTCACACATGTTGGATAAATTGGACATTATGATAAATCCCCTTATTTCGATGATGACAAACATTTCATTCTTGTTAATCTAACGTGCTACTTGAGTGTTGCAGGAATGAGGTGGATGACAAAGCTCTAGGGAATCCATACGCTTGAATGATTGTAAATGTCATGCAATGTAATCAATTGTAAACTTGTACAAACATATAATGTACAAGTACTTAGATTTCATGTAAATCAAGCGTTAGATCTTCCCTATCCAATCACCACACTTAGATAAGTCATCCCTTTCAAATAGGTTCACATATGCACACTCATACATTTACTTAGTGCCTAAATTGAAAGATTGAAACAGAGTCAATCTCGGTCGACCAAACTCCTCGACCGAGACACTCTCGGTCGACAAACTTCTCGACCGAGAATGACCCAAGTAGTCATTAGACACAGCTGACAAAGTAGTTGGCAGTTGCAAATGAACGTTGATCCAGAGAGCCTGTCGGTCGACAAAACTTCGACCGAGTAGGTATCTCGGTCAACAATTTGTCGACCGAGATGGTCTCTGACAGCAACTGCAGAATAAAGTAACTAGCCGTTACTAATGCACCTAACTTATTCCTAACGGCTAGTTAAGCACTTAGAAACCCCTAGAAGTTGTCTAGAACGTCCTTAAGCATCCATAGGCCATTCCTATAAATAGGACATGCCTTAGGACACCAAAATACACCTAAGCTACACTTTTGCTATACTTGAGCTTGAATACTCATTGGCAATCTGTTTTGAGCAATAGAGCAATTCCAACATTGGCTATTCATTCCCATTGCTCTAATTTCGTGTCCTATAGGCTAGAATCTCCTTTCCACAGCACTTACACTTCTACACTCATTGGTTAGGAGATCAATACGCTTGATATAGGCAAATCAAGCCTTGTGCTTAAAAGGATAAGTTGTAATTTCTATTTTCCTTCTTGTTCCTTTTATCCTTTGTATTCTCCTTGCTACTCCTAGGGTTGGAGGCTGCTGATTGGAGAAGGTTCTTCTCGGAGGAGAAGGTGGACTTCAAGTTACTTCAAGAAGGCTATCGCACGGGAAGCTACTTCAAGAAGGCTATTGCAACGGGAAGCTACTTCAGGAGGAAGGCTGCTTCAAGGTGGTGCAATTACTTCTAGGTGAAGGCTGCTTCAAGGTTGGGCGATTACTTCTAGGTGAAGGCTGCTTGAAGGGTTTAGGGAGAGAATTGTAATTTTATGTAAAGTCCTTGCGAGGTAATAAAATTAAATTCTTTCCAAATCCCGGTTGGGTAAGAAACCGGGTAGTGGACTGACTACCTTAGTATTTGCTAAGGTAGGAACCACTCTAAATCCTTGTCCCCTTGTCCAATATTCTTGTGGTTGGCTGCTTGAGTTAAATAATTGTTAAAATATCTTTAAAACTCTATTCACCCCCCCTCTAGTGTTTTTCAATTGGTATCAGAGCAGGGCTTCAAGGAACCCTAACAAGGTCTTGAAGAAATGGGTGACGGGGTGCTCAACAACCTTAACCTCGAAGGGACATTCGTTGCTAGGCCACCAGTATTTGATGGAACAAACTACCAATATTGGAAGAGAAGGATGCAGTTTTACTTCCAAGGCATAAATTGGGATTTATGGAGGATGGTGTCAACACCATACGAGCTTCCTCAAATACAATATGCAGAATGGGATGCAAACACGGTAAAATCGGCTCAAATGAATGCAAAGGCTGTAAGTATTCTTTATTGTTCAATTTCAGTAGGAGAATTTAATAGAATATCAAATTGTGAAACAGCCTATGAAATATGGCATAGATTGTCCATAACTTATGAAGGTACGGTTCAAGTTAAGAACTCTAAGATTAGTATTCTTAAACAGAAATTTGAACACTTTCGTATGGATCCAAATGAATCCATTAGTGAAATGTTTGCAAAATTCTCTTCTATTGTTAATGGTTTGAATGCCTTAGGAAAAACTGTACTTGAAGAAGATCAGGTGTCAAAGGTACTTCGATCACTTCCTCCCAAATACAAGCCCAAGGTGACAGCCATTGAAGAAGCCAATGATCTCACTAAACTGAAAATGGAGCAACTCATTGGCAATTTAGAAGCTCATGAGGCAACTCTAGAAGAGGAAGAAAGAAGAGAACGTGAACGTGGGAAAAAGAAGGATATTGCATTCAAAGCTTCAACTAAAGACAATCATGACACAAGTGAAGATGATAGTGAAGAAGAAACTCTCATTGTAAATGGTAAGCAATATAAAAGTTTTAAAACTAATAAAACTTCTAGTGTCTCTTCTTCCAGGTGCTTTGAATGTGGTAAGAAAGGACATATGAAAGGTGATTGTCCAAAACTCAAGAAAGGGAAGAAATCATCTCACAAAAAGAAAGAAAGAGCATATCGAGCTGCATGGGATGATTCAAGTGATGATAGTGATGATGGAAAAGAAGAAGTAGAATGCCTCATTGCTACAACAAATGAAGATGAAGAAGAGGTAAGTCTTTATGATCTACCAAAAGAAGATTTAATTGCTAGTCTTCAAGATACTCATGAGAAATATATTGAGTGCAAGAAGAAACTTAAGAAAGCAGATAAAGATTTAAATGCTAAACTTCTTGCTCTTGTATCCGAAAATGAAAATCTCAAAAAGGAAAATGAAGATTATGCTCTTAAGTTAAAATCTGTAGAAGCTAATTGCAATCTTCTTTCCTTAGAAAAGTTAAACTTGCAAACTCAAGTGAATGATCTTCAGAAACAACCTATTCTATGTTCACATTTAGATTATGATGAGGTTGTCAAAGAAAGAAACTCTCTAGTATCTGATTTAGATCAGGCAAAGAAAGATATTGCTAAGTTACAAAGAAATATAAATGAGTTAAGAGGAAATGACATACTTGAAAATATTCTGAAAATTTCCTCTAGTTATAATGGAAGAAGAGGATTAGGATACGATCCAAGGAGAAATAAACCCAAAAGAGTTAAAGCATCCAAGATTATATTTGTACCTAGGAACTCAATTCCTAGAAAGAGAAATGAAGTTGATGCTATTAGTTGTCATTATTGCATGCGTCTTGGACATTATTCATTTTCATGCCCATATAAGAAAAAGAATGATGAGTTAGCTTGGATTCCTAAAACTTAGTAGCTTAAAATTAACTAGTTGAGATTTGACCTAAACTGATTCTTGATATCATAATGTCTTATCTCAACACAATCGAGCTATAATTTGCATAAACTCTTTTGCTTGAAATTGATTAAGAGTTCTGAACATATTCCAGAAACTTGGTCGGTCGAGAATCTGTCGACCGAGTGAACAGTCGGTCGAGAAATTGTCGACCGAGCATGTCACTGAGTTTCAGACTGCTGTAAATTTGTTGAATTCTTTTGAAATTGATCCAGATTGCTATCTATTTGTAGTTAATGACTATACAATAAAGTATAAATTATGGAAATCATCCTTGAAAGTTTATATGGGATTCATTTGGTTTAATTCTAAGTAACTTAAGTCAAAAACTAAAAATTATACTTAGTTTAAAGAAAAAAAAATTTATCATTACATAGGCAAGCAAATGATTCATTGGTGATATATCTCTTAGAAATGCTTGCAAAGAGCACACTGTTATAGAATTTTTTTTAATTGGTACCTTTAAAAAGATTTTTCGTGCTTTCATGCTTTTATTTGAGTATCACTTAAACATGCTTCAAAAATTGATATGAATGCTTAATTGGAAATCTGCAATTTATGCCTCTTGGTTGAAATATAATTTGACCAAGGGGCGCCATGGTCGTAGTCAAGCGTGACCTAAAATAAGCTTTGACAAAATGCTTATTTGGACATCATTTTTTTTACTTAATATTAGTATACTTTTGATAAAGGTCAAAATCAAATCATTTGTGACCTTAGAAGCTTTAAATTGCTTTAATTGTAAGATTAAGGGGGAGCTCATAACAACAAATTGGATTAATTGATTAAGAAGCTTAGAAAAACATCGTAAACATCACTTGGAGCTTGTTCATACCTTAGTATTTTTACTATTGGATATAAAGAAATCCATGAATGATCTTGTACTTAAAGGAACTCTCTAAACAAATCAGGGCTTAACATCCCTTGTATTTGATTAGAGACATTTTTATGAACTCTAAGAATTACAGGATTCTCATTTAATTTAGGGCTTAACATCCCTTGATAGATGAGAAATCAATATACATTCATCATAAGCTTAAGGGAATCTCATATCATTTCAAGGATTAACATCCTTTGCAAATGATTGAGAAACAAATTATGGATAAATTAGACAAAAATGATATTCAATCCATGCTCCTAATAGATATCTATTTAAGGGGGAGCATAATATAAAATTAAGGGGGAGAAGAAAAATAAAATATTCAACTTGGATATCTTTTTGAAATGACAAAGGGGGAGAAATAATATAAAATCAAAAATATAAAATGAGTTTCATAACATCTTGCACTCACTTGCAAAACAAGAATGGCTACAAAAGGTAATTTTCAGGTATGAAACTCACATGCTTTATATTTCCTTATTTCATATTTAGGAAATGTTTGTCATCTTCAAAAAGGGGGAGATTGTTGGATAAATTGGACATTATGATAAATCCCCTTGTTTCGATGATGACAAACATTTCATTCTTGTTAATCTAACGTGCTACTTGAGTGTTGCAGGAATGAGGTGAATGACAAAGCTCTAGGGAATCCATACGCTTGAATGATTGTAAATGTCATGCAATGTAATCAATTGTAAACGTGTACAAACATATAATGTACAAGTACTTAGATTTCATGTAAATCAAGCGTTAGATCTTCCCTAGCCAATCACCACACTTAGATAAGTCATCCCTTTCAAATAGGTTCACATATGCACACTCATACATTTACTTAGTGCCTAAATTGAAAGATTGAAACAGAGTCAATCTCGGTCGACCAAACTCCTCGACCGAGACACTCTCGGTTGACAAACTTCTCGACCGAGAATGACCCAAGTAGACGTTAGACACAGCTGACAAAGTAGTTGGCAGTTGCAAATGAACGTTGATCCAGAGAGCCTGTCGGTCGACAAAACTTCGACCGAGTAGGTATCTCGGTCGACAATTTGTCGACCGAGATGGTCTCTGACAGCAACTGCAGAATAAAGTAACTAGTCGTTACTAATGCACCTAACTTATTCCTAATGGCTAGTTAAGCACTTAGAAACCCCTAGAAGTTGTCTAGAACGTCCTTAAGCATCCATAGGCCATTCCTATAAATAGGACATGCCTTAGGACACCAAAATACACCTAAGCTACACTTGTGCTATACTTGAGCTTGAATACTCATTGGAAATCTGTTTTGAGCAATAGAGCAATTCCAACATTGGCTATTCATTCCCATTGCTCTAATTTCGTGTCCTATAGGCTAGCATCTCCTTTCCACAGCACTTACACTTCTACACTCATTGGTTAGGAGATCAATACGCTTGATATAGGCAAATCAAGCCTTGTGCTTAAAAGGATAAGTTGTAATTTCTATTTTCCTTCTTGTTCCTTTTATCCTTTGTATTCTCCTTGCTACTCCTAGGGTTGGAGGTTGCTGATTGGAGAAGGTTCTTCTCAGAGGAGAAGGTGGATTTCAAGCTACTTCAAGAAGGCTATCGCACGGGAAGCTACTTCAAGAAGGCTATTGCAACGGGAAGCTACTTCAGGAGGAAGGCTGCTTCAAGGTGGTGCAATTACTTCTAGGTGAAGGCTGCTTCAAGGTTGGGCGATTACTTCTAGGTGAAGGCTGCTTGAAGGGTTTAGGGAGAGAATTGTAATTTTATGTAAAGTCCTTGCGAGGTAATAAAATTAAATTCTTTTCAAATCCCGGTTGGGTAAGCAACCGGGTAGTGGACTGACTACCTTAGTATTTGCTAAGGTAGGAACCACTCTAAATCATTGTCCCCTTGTCCAATATTCTTGTGGTTGGCTGCTTGAGTTAAATAATTGTTAAAATATCTTTAAAACTCTATTCACCCCCCCTCTAGTGTTTTTCAACACACCACCTCCAGTATCTCTACAGGCCCACAACCAGGATTGGTCTCTGAGACTAATGTAAGGAAGACTTTACAACCTTTATAAATGAGCTTTTTAGATTTAAGAGAGGATATTATAATATTATTATAGAATCTGCTTCCCCTAGGGATCACCACAGGACAAGAATGAGGTTGAGAGAGGAGTACCATCTTATTTTCACAGTCAATATGGGCATGATACTTGTATAGCCAATCCATACCAAGTATAATATCAAAGTCTTCCATAGTTAAGAGGATGAATTCAAAGGGCATGTCATGATTTTTGAATTTTAGAGGCTGGACATCAGTTTTCTATAATGCAGTGAGTATTTTTCCACTAGGAGTTGACACATCAAGAATATATCCCAAGTCCCTTATATGTAGGTGTAACATAGATGCTAGATTTTGAGTAATGAATGTATTTGTAGATCTAGAATCAAATAAAGACTTTACAGGATGATCGTTTAGAAATACAATGCCTACACAAGATAATTAAGTCATGAATAATTTGGAGGCATTGAACAAGATATTAGGTAAGGTTAAATTCCACAGGCTCATAGGGATTTGCCTTAGCTTCCTCTACAGTCACTGTGAATACTCTGGTGTTGTGGTGTCCCTGAGGAGGTGGAGCAAATGACGTGGAATTTTATCGCACTAACAAACTCACTCAGGGTTGAAATTCCTGAGTTTTTACCAAAACCAAAGTGCAATAATACCAACCACAAGCGAACGGGTCTTATCGCAGTATAGTTAAGGATCGAACACAAAGGACAAAGTTTTTAAGAATCCTTGTTAGTCTAGTCTAGTTTGAGTTGAGACTAATATTTAAAATGATTAGTTTGGTTGAGGTTAATTAAACTACTTTGCAAGAAAGTAAAAGCTGAATTAAAGTTGGATTTAGATCAATGATAAGGAATCACTGGGATGGTCTCAGATTTCACCACCACTACACATACAAACACGGCTAAACATCAAACATCTAGGCAACATATGTAACTATCCAAATGGAGTTGTTGCGGACCATCCACGAGGATAGGTCCATGTAAGCATCACCTAAAGGATTCGATTGCTCATAACCCTTCAGATGGCTTGCTTACGACCTCGAAGATACAACATCCAACTAAGGTTGCGGGCCCCCTCGTAGGTAGGCACACAGAAGCGTCACCGTAGACTAGATGGCTCATCCCCTCACGGATCACACACTTACGACCTCAAGGAATCCTATCAGATCTAACGTCAAGGAGTCAACCGTGCTAAACAACAAACATGTAGACAATTAATTTGCAAGCAAACATCGACGATTTTACAAGAAGATACAACATCCAACTAAGGTTGCGGGCCCCCCTCGCTGGTAGGAACACAAAAGTGTCACCGTAGGCTAGTTGGCTCGTCCCCTCATGGATCACACACTTATGACCTCAAGGAATCCTATCAGATCTAATGTCAAGGAGTCTACCTCGTTAATCGACATTCCATGCTATGCAGAGAAGAACAAGATGGAAGCAAGCAGGTAATCAACTACAAGCATATCAATTAGCAACGAAATGAAAAGTTATATACATTGCCATGGAGTGCTTAACAAAAGAACATGCTTGCATGGGTAGCGGGGCTAATCCCCACACCCCAGCGAAAAGAAACTACTCTCTCATGATGTGAGAAACAAGAAGAATAAGAGAAAGGGAAGGTTCCTCCATGAGCATGATGTAGAAGGTGGTCGCAGCTCGGTGAAGATGATGTGGTCTTCTACGTCGTGTCAGAGCAGATCTGGACGAGGAGGAAGAACCACCAAGGCAGGCTGGGCAGACCTTCTTCTCCACCTTCTCTCTCTTCTTCTCTCCTTGCTTGGAGCCAAGAGGAGCAGGTGAACGTGGAAGAGGGTGTGGAAGTTGAAGCTGGATCGAACCTTCTGCAGCCTGTCGGTGTGCTGGAATCGATCCCCAAATGAGGACCCTCGTGGTCCTATTTATAGGCTTGGATGGGGTGGTCACATTTTTTTGTGAATATTTCTCTAAACGGTTTGGAGACCGTTTAGCCTTCAAACGGTTTTGAGACCGTTTGGTTTTCAAACGGTTTGAAGATCATTTTGGGTGACCAAACGGTCTTGTGTTCTGATGTATCGGTCTTGGAGACCGTTTGATGACCAAACGGTTTTGAAACCGTTAGGCGCCAAACGGTCTTGAAAACGTAAGGCGCCAAACGGTCTTGAAGTCGTTAGGCGCCAAACGGTCTTGAAATTGTTAGGCACCAAATGGTCTTGAAACTGTTAGGCACCAAACGGTCTTGTCTTGCTGACTTCAAACGGTCTTCAGTGATCATTCAGTCTTGAGATCAAATGGTCTCAGGACCGAATGGTCTTTGCTTGCGTGTCTCAAACGGTCTTCATCAAATTGGTCTTGAAAGATCAAACGGTTTCGATTATTTGAACGGTCTTCATCCCAAACGGTTCAGAGTGTTCAAACGGTCCTAGGTCCAAACGGTCTTGAAACTGTTAGACGACACCCGGTCTTGAGACCGTTTGGGTTCATTCGGTCTTGAAACCGTATGGACTCAAACGGTCTAGGGATCGTTTAGGCTCATGTGGTTTTGAAACCAAATGAGATTAAACGGTCTTGAGACTGTGTGGGTGAACATCTGAAACCAAAAGGTCAGAACCGTCAAAGCAGACCGTTTGGTCAAGATCAACAGTGGGAGGTTCTTCGGTGAATTCCATGTGATGATAGAACTTGATTTAGACCTGCATCAAATCAATATAATTTTGATCAAAAATCGTAATAATTAGATTTATTTAGAAAAATTTGTGGGATTTAAGAGATAAATCGAAAGTATTGGATCAAATTTGTTATAAAAGGGTGGCTGAAAATCATGATGAATATTGATTCATCAAACACCTGAACTTAAACGTTGCTCATCCTCGAGCAACACAAAATCTGAAATAGTCGCCAAATGAATACTTTTGATCATGTGATTGCTTCCTCTTTACATCATGATTATTCTTTTCCGCTCAGTATGACTCAGCATCTCAACTTCCTGAGACCACAGAGCACATCTTACAATGTCTTCATTCTTGAGTTTGCTTTCCAACCTCACTTCCTCCTCACTTTTTCCAGTAGCAAGCATGTCAAAGAGTTTTGTAAGAGTATAGAGATACCTGCAGAACAGCAAGTGTGCATCTGATCTGACACTGGTGTAGTTCAGGATGGTGGGGGCATTCATTGTGCCATTAGGTAGAAAAGGGATTGAAGGGTGGTATGGAAGGAAGAAGTAAATCTCTCGTCTATTCGACTCGAGATTTTTCTTTTTATTTTCTTTGCATTTTTTTTGTGTGCAAATATCTCCTCTATTCGACTCGAGATTGCATTTCTTTTTGTGTGCGCTTTGGCATCTTTTTGTTTTCAAATCTCTCCTCTATTCGACTTGAGATTGCATTTTTTTGGGTGGTACGCCCCTATTTATTTGTTAGGGGTATGGAAGAAGCAGATATAGAGGGAAGTGGTATGCCACCTCGAACTTAGGGTTTGGAACAATTTTGGCTATTTATGTTTCTTTTTTATGGATGGAGGGATACGAAGATGGTAGAAGAAGTGTAGAAGAGAGTTCATATCAGAATGTAACTTGATTTACAATTCAGTGCATCGGGTGGTTCTCTTTATCGTACTCTGCTCAAATAATGACTTGATGAGGATCCGGTGGGGATTCCATGTAATTGTTCCACTAGTCAGTTAGGAAGAATGATGTATTTGATCTCTATCAGTTCAACAGATACTAGCCTCTTTTGCATAAAGATCATGATGTTAGGATTGATAAGCTTCACAAGATGATTTCAATAAAAAGGCTAGTTTTCAGAAGAAGGTCCTTTCGAGGATCTACTTCGAATAAGGAGAGTATAATGATAAATGTATAAACATGTCAGAATTTCATCATGTATATGTTCAATTTCTTTTGAAAAAATTAAAATTTTGAAAATTTTGAAAATTTTAGGTAAAAAATGCAACGATGCAATCTTAAGTTTGAATTAGATGGGTGAAGGTAGAAAGTATGATACATACCACCCACCCTCCAACCCGAACTTAAAAATTTGCTCGTCCCGAGCAAACTCTAAATTCGAGATGGAGGGAAAAGTTCATGCCATTTGCTTCACTGGATGTGGTTGCATTCAAATCAGCATGTTTCCTCTATCTGAAAATCTAAAACATAAAGACCATTCAGGGCTCAAAATATCATCTCGTGATGCAATTTTATTTGGTGAAAATTTTTCTAAGAAGTGAAAAACAAAATTAAAGGAAAATCCTAATTCGAAATTAAAACTAGATATGAACTTATTTATCGGGTTGCCTCCCGACAAGCGCCTTTATTTTATGTCGACGGCTCGACATGATTTCTTCAACTTTTATGGTGGATGTAATCTTGGTTTGGATAGATCTAGCGATGCATTAATGCCAGTGTCGGCTGAGATGAAATATCTTTTCAAACGTTGTCCATTAGCCACAACATCTCCTGACTTTTCACTCCATAAAACGAAGGCACCGTGCAGGTAGATGCTCTTAATAGTGTATGGTCCAGTCCAGCGGGAACGGAGTTTCCCTGGGAAAAACCTCAGTTTTGAGCTGATCAGTAGTACTTGATCTCCCACTTGAATGTCCTTCCTCTTGAGATGACCATCGTGCCACATCTTTGTACGTTCTTTATATATTCTAGCATTCTCATAAGCTATCATTCGGAGTTCTTCCAGCTCCTGGATTTGCAGAATCCTGGCGTGGCCAGCTTCTTTCGTATCAAAATTCAGTTATTTTATTGCCCACCATGCCTTGTGTTCCAGTTCTACCGGAAGGTGGCATGACTTTCCATATATTAATCGAAAAGGTGTAGTCCCAAGGGGGGTTTTATAAGCAGTTCGATAGGCCCATGTTGCGTCGTTGATTTTTACTGACCAATTCTTCCGATTGCGGCCTACCATTTTTTCTAGAATAGCCTTGAGTTGGCAGTTAGAAACCTCTACCTGTCAACTTGTTTGTGGATGGTAGGGCGAGGCTACCTTATGCGTCACGCCATACTTTCTCAGTAACACTTCAAAGCTTCTTTCTAGAAAATGTGACCCTCCATCGGATATCACAGTTCGTGGTACTCCAAAACAGGGGAAAATAATATCTTTGAATAATTTGATGACTGGTTTGGAATCACTAGTGACGGTTGGTATGGCTTCAACCCATTTTGAGATGTATTCCACCACCACTAGGATGTATGAAAATCCATGAGATGATGGGAATGGACCCATGTAGTCCACACCCCAAACATCGAATATCTCTACTTCTTGCCATAGATTCAACGGCATCTCATCTCTCTTTTTTATATTTCCTGATCTTTGGCATTTGTCACATGATAAGATGAAGTCATGGGAATCTTTGGATATGGTTGGCCAGAAGAATCCACATAGTAGAACCTTCAAGGCAGTCTTTTTAGAGCTCATATGCCCTCCAACTGGTCCTGAGTGACATTGCTCCAAGATAAGTTGAGCTTCTTCTTCGTGATACATTGTCTGTATAGACTGTCAGCACATAATTTGAAAAGGTACGGCTCATCCCAATAATATTGTTTCACATCATGCATAAATTTTTCCGTGCATTTTCAGTGCATTGAGGATGGATAACCCCAGCGACAAGATAGTTCACATAATCTGAGTACCATGGTGTAGCTTCTGAGACCTTCATTAGCTGATCATCTAGAAGGGAATCATTGATCAGACGACTGAGGTGGTCTTCTACAACATTCTCTGTACCCTTTTTATCTCTGATATCTAGATCAAATTCTTGCAATAGGAGAATCCATCTAATTAACCTAGGTTTTGCATATTTCTTTGCCAGAAGGTAACAAATGGAAGCGTGATATGTGTAGACAATGACCTTCGAACCAATTAGGTAGGATCTGAACTTGTCAAAGGCATACACGACTGCCAAAAGTTCTTTCTCAGTGGTAGCATAATTCCTATGAGCTTCATCGAGGGTCTTCGATGCATAATAGATCACATAATGTTTCTTTTCTATACATTGACCCAAGACAACACCTACAACATAATCGCTTGCATCACACATAATTTCAAAAGGGTGATCCCAATTGGGAGCTCTAATGATCGATGTGGTTGTAAGGGCATGCTTTAGTATGTTGAAGCTTTTAACACATTCTTCATCAAAACTGAATTCAACATCTTTTAGTAACAAATTTGTCATTGGCTTGGTTATCTTTGAGAAGTCCTTTATAAAATGTCTATAGAAACTTGTGTGACCAAGGAATGCTCGAACTTCCTTTACATTGATAGGGACAGAGAGCTTGGAAATCACTTCAATCTTGGCTTTATCTACTTCAATTCCTCTATTGCTAGCCCTATGGCCGAGGACAATGCCTTCCTTTACCATAAAATGACACTTCTCCCAGTTGAGCACAAGATTAGCTTCTTCACATTGTTTGAGAACAAGGGAGAGGTGTTTCATACATGAATCGAATGAATCTCCGTAAATAGAAAAATCATCCATTAAAACTTCCATGATTGTTTCAGTGAGGCCGGTGAATATGGCGGCCATGCAACGCTGGAAGGTCGCATGTGCATTACGGAGGCCAAACGACATTCTTCTAAATGTGTATGTTCCGAATGGGCAGGTGAAAGTGGTTTTCTCTTGGTCATGTGGATGAATAGGAATTTGATAGAATCCAAAGTAACCATCTAAATAACATAAATATTCTTGATGAGCCAGCAACTCTAACACTTGGTCAAGAAAAGGCATTGGAAAATGATCTTTTCGAGTTGTCTTATTTAACTTCCTATAATCAATGCACATCCTCCACCCTGTGACTGTTCGAGTGGGGATGAGTTCATTATTTTCATTCCGGATCACAGTAGTTCCTCCCTTCTTTGGAACAATGTGCACATGACTTACCCATGGTGAATCTGATATCGGATAGATTATTCCAGCTGTGAGCAGTTTAATGACCTCGCGACGGACCACTTCCTTCATATTTGGATTCAATTTCCATTGATGCTCAATAGTAGGCTTGTGATCTTCTGTCATAGGGATCTTGTGCATACACAGCGCTTGCCTAACTCCAGTGAGGTCACTCATCTTGTAACCGATGGGTTTCTTTCTTTCCCTTAGTTCCTCCAAGAGTTTATCTTCTTGTTCGACTGTTAGATTGGAATTTATAATAACTGAGCAAACTTTGAGATTGTCCAAAAACACATACTTCAATCCCTCGGGCAGGGGCTTCATCTTTGGGGTTTCTAGTTTTTCACATGTTTCGTCAGTAGCTTCTGCAACTTTGAGTTCTTCACAAGTGGCTTCAATATCTTCTTTTGCAAAGTCAAGGGATTCGATGCAATCCTTTACTTGTTCGTCAATAGGCTCGTCAACTGATGGATCTGTTAGAGAAACTTCTAATGGATCATCTGATTCATGATTCTCTTGAGTCAGAAGTGACATCTGCTCTATGCAATCAATCAAGTAGACTTTTTCCTACATGCTTGGTCTTCACATACTTTCAAAAACTTTGAATTCTAGAGTCTCTTTACCAAGTCTGAGAAGTAAGGTTCCGGCTTCAACATCAATTAGGGCTCTTGCAGTGATGAGGAACGGACGACCACAGATAAGAGGGTATCTGGCATCTTCCTTAATGTCCATGATGGAAAAATCACACGGGACATAAGAATCCTTGCCCACCTTGACTGGGACATCTTCGATGATTCCCATGGGAAGAGGTACCGAATTGTCTGCAAGTTGTATGGTCATGCCTGTTGGAAGAAATTCTGCAAACCCTAGTCTTTTACACAGGCTAAGTGGCATAATAGAGATGCTTGTGCCGAGATCCGCCAATCCTTTCTTACATGATGAGTCGCCAATGTGACATGAAATTCCAAAGGATCCCGGGTATTTTTGTTTCTGGGGCATCTTACTCTGGATGATATCTGAAGTGGTTGTTGCTAACTTGATTGTTTCATATTCTTTGGTTATGTATTTCCTCGTTAAAGGCGACTTCAAATACTTTGTCCAGGCTGGTATCTCAGCCAGGGCATCCAGAAAAGGAATATCAACATGAAGCTTTTTCATAGCTTCCTTGAATTTATTGAAATGGGTATCAAGCTTGGTTTTCCTTAAATGAGTAGGGAAAGGTATATGAGGCTTGTATATAGGGACATCAGGCTCTGGAGTTGCTTCTTCCTCTTCTGTAGTAGGTTTCTTGGGATTTTCTTTGTCTGACTTCTCACTGCTTGGATGTTCCTTTGGAATAGATCCAGGTTTTTTATCAACTTGATCATCAACCTGGTCTTGTTCATCTATGACAGTCGTTGGTGTTTTGACTAGAGGATCAGGGTAAACATTACCAGATCGAGTCATAACAAGCTTCAACTGCTCAAGATGTTTAGGATTGTTTTCCGGTTGGCCAACAAAGGTTCCAGCAGGTGTCTTTATGTTAGCTGCCAGTTGAGCTAGTTGAGATTCAATAGCTTTTTGATGTGCTTGCTGGTTAGCTATTAAGGTTTGTTGGTTGGCTATCATATTTTTCTGTGACTGCAGCATCTTCTCAATGGTTGATAGTTTGTCATCAGGAGGGATGAGATTGGTTTGTTGCCCTTGTTGTTGATACATGACTTGATTGGGATTCAGGTATTTGGAACTGTTCTGATAATTGTTGAAATTCCTATTCTGGAAGTTTCCCTTAAAGTTTCATTGATTCCCAAAACTTTGTTGTTGGTTGTTATACTGGAATTTGGGTGGACCTCATTGTTGATTATTCGAACCAAGTTGTCGATAATTTTCCACCCCTAAAGGATTTCCATATTGAAAACCAGGGTGGTTCCTATTCTAATTTGGATTGTAATATCCTTGACCAGGGATGATGTTTATGGAATTCAAATTTTCTATTTGACCATTATCTATTTGTCCAGATACGTTGCTTAGGACAACATCATAAATAACATTGCATGCTAAGGTGGAATGATCAGTTCCTTTACATGCTTCACAAAAAAGAGATGCAGACTTGATATGTTCTTGTTGTTGAGGGGGTGAACATCCTCTTCCAAATGCAGCAAGAGATGATTCGATATGATCCTGCTTGGCAACTAGAAGTTTGAGGGTTTCAGCGATAGATTTGTACTCAGGGGTAGCTTCAGCCATAGCTACTTTCAACACTCCTTTACCTACATATCTACCCCAATTAGCTTGATTTTAAGCTCCAAGGGTGACGACCCTCCATGCGCTATCATAACTTTGTCACATGAAGTTCCCTCTAGATGAGGAGTCTAGGAATCTCTTAATATCATCATCCACACCCCTATAGAAAATCTCGATGAGTTGATTCTTTGGAATTTCATGGTGTGGACACTTGCGTAGAAGCTCCTTGTATCTATCCCAAGCTTCAGCAAGGGTTTCTCCAGGGACTTGAGTGAAATTTGTTATTTGGCCTCTAATTTCATATGTGAGAGATGGAGGATAGAACTTCTCTAGAAACACATTTTGGAGTTGTTCCCAGGTGGTGATGGATATTTCGCTTTGCAACGAATTGTACCAGCTTATAGCCCTATCAGTAAGGGAATACTTGAAGAGATGGAGTCAAATAGCATCATCAGATACTCCATTTTGCTTTGTCATGGCACATAGATCGATGAACCTCAAAAGATGTTCTTGACTATCTTCTCCTTATTTACCATAGAATGGGTTATTTTGAAGTAGGGTAATCCAATGTGCTCGTATCTCGAAGTTGGGAGCATGGATGGGAGGAGGTTGTACTGGGTGATATACATTAGCAGCTTTAGGAATGGAGAATTCTCTAAGATCTTTCTGCAGTTCCGTTGTTTGTGCTGTTGCTTGTGCTGCTAGGATTTCTTCTTGAACCGCAGCTTGGGCTTCTTGCATGAGTCTTGCTCTTTGTTCATTGAGGGCTTGAGCCACCCTTCTGGCTACTTCCTCTTCCTAAGCCATTCTTGCTTGATTTTCTCTTTTCTGGCGGTGGAAGGTTCTGTCAATCTCCGTATCGAATCTGGCAGTGAGTCTGGGACTGTTCAAGCGGTGCATGCACAGATGCTTCTAAAGTACCTGAAATAGAAAGGTTTCAAAAGTGAGATCCACAAAGTAGAATCAAATTCAAGTAGATGGTTGATTGTTTCAAAAATAAAAAAAATCCTAGATTAGCCTTAAAAGAACTAGATTTGACTAACTGATTCCGTTGTCCCCGGCAACGGCGCCAGAATTTGACGTGGAATTTTATCGCACTAACAAACTCACTCGGGGTTGAAATCCCCGAGCTTTTACCAAAACCAAAGTACAATAGTACCACCCGCAAGTGAATGGGTCTTATCGCAGTATAGTTAAGGATCAAACCCAAAGGACAACGTTTTTAAGAATCCTTGTTTGTCTAGTCTAGTTTGAGTTGAGACTAATATTTAAAACGATTGGTTAGTTTGAGGTTAATTAAACTACTTTGCAAGAAAGTAAAAGTTGAATTAAAGTTGGATTTAGATCAATGATAAGGAATCGCTGGGATGGTCTTGGGTTTCACCACCACTATGCATACAAACACGTCTAAACATCAAACATCCATGCAAGATATGTAACTATCCAAATGGAGCTACTGTGGACCCTCCGCGAGGATAGGTCCACGTAAGCATCACCTAAAGGATCTGACTGCTCGTAACCATTCAGATGGCTTGCTTACGGCCCCGAAGATACAACATCCAACTAAGGTTGCAGGCCCCCTCGTAGGTAGGCACACAGAAGCATCACCGTAGGCTAGATGGCTCGTCCCCTCCCGGATCACACACTTACGACCTCAAGGAATCCTATCAGATCTAACGTCAAGGAGTCAACCGTGCTAAACAACAAACATGTATACAATTAATCTGCAAGCAAACATCGACAATTTAACAAGAAGATACAACATCCAACTAAGGTTGCGGGCCCCCCTGTAGGTAGGCACACAGAAGCATCACTGTAGGCTAGATGTCTCGTCCCCTCACGGATCACACACTTATGACCTCAAGGAATCCTATCAGATCTAACGTCAAGGATTCTACCTCGTTAATTGACATTCCATGCTATGCAGAGAAGAACAAGATGGAAGCAAGCAGGTAATCAACTACAAGCATATCAATTAGCAACGAAATGAAAAGTTATATACATTGCCATGGAGTGCTTAACAAAAGAACATGCTTGCATGGGTAGCGAGACTAATCCCCACACCCCAGCAAAAAGAAAATACTCGCTCATGATGCGAGAAACAAGAAGAATAAGAGAAAGGGAAGGTTCCTCCATGAGCATGATGTAGAAGGTGGTCACAACTCGGTGAAGATGATGCGATCTTCTACGTCATGTCGGAGCAAATATGGACGAGGACGAAGAACCACCAAGGCAGGTTGGGCAGACCTTCTTCTCCACCTTCTCTCTCTCTTCTTCTCTCCTTGCTTGGTGCCAAGAGGAGCAGGTGAATGTGGAAGAGGGTGTGGAAGTTGAAGCTGGATCGGACCTTCTGTAGCCTGTCGGCGTGCTCGAATCGATCCCCAAATGAGGACCCTCATGGTCCTATTTATAGGCTTAGATGGGGTGGTCACCTTTTTGCTGTGAATAGTGCTCCAAATGGTTTGGAGACCGTTTAGCCTTCAAAAAGTTTTGAGACCGTTTGGTCTTCAAACGGTTTGGAGACCGTTTTGGGTGACCAAACGGTCTTGCGTTCTGCTCTATTGGTCTTGGAGACCGTTTGATGACCAAACGGTTTTGAAACCGTTAGGTGCCAAACGGTCTTGAAATCGTTAGGCGCCAAACGGTCTTGAAACCGTTAGGTGCCAAACGGTCTTGAAACTGTTAGGCGCCAAACGGTCTTGAAACCGTTAGGCGCCAAATGGTCATGAAACCATTAGGCACCAAACGGTCTTGTCTTGCTGACTTCAAACGGTCTTTAGTGATCATTCGGTCTTGAGATCAAATGGTCTCAGGACCGAATGGTCTTTGCTTGCGTGTCTCAAACGGTATTCATCGAATCGGTCTTGAAAGATCAAACAGTTTTGATTGTTCGAACGGTCTTCATCCCAAACGGTTCAGAGTGTTCAAACGGTCCTAGGTCCAAACAGTATTGAAACTGTTAGACGACACCCGGTCTTGATACCATTTGGGTTCATTCAATCTTGAAACCGTATGGACTCAAATGGTCTAGGGATCTTTTAGGCTCATGCGGCCTTGAAATCGAATGATCTTAAATAGTCTTGAGACCGTGTGGGTGAATATCTGAAACCGAAAGGTCAGAACCATCAGAGCAGACCGTTTGGTCAAGATCAACAGTGGGAGGTTCTTTGGTGAATTCCATGTGATGATAGAACTTGATTTAGACCTACATCAAATCAATATAATTTTGATCAAAAATCGTAATAATTAGATTTATTTAGAAACTTGCAATTTGTGGGATTTAAGAGATAAATTGAAAGTATTGGATCAAATTTGTTATAAAAGGGCGGCTGAAAATCATGATGAATATGCATTCATCAGCAACCGTTGAAGGGTTGTCAAAGACAGATAAAATAGAGCACTTGGCAGTAAAATGGCCCTCCTTCTTGCAATTGTACATGATTGGCATATCGACAAGGCCCTTCATGTCCTCCTCTACAGGTCTTACACTTGTTGCAGTAGGAATTCAGTTATTTCTGGTTGTTTCTGTAACATCCCTGACCTGGGTTATGAGTTAACCCTAGGTGTTTTGCCTAAATATGTAATTAAATCTTTGTGATTAACTCTGAGCATGTAATTAAGTTTCTCAGAAACATATATTTTAGTATTTGCTCCTTTTTATTTAAAGTTGTAGCATTGTTTTGTTATACAGGGACCTATGTGCAATTTACCCAGTTAAAAGGGTTAGCTTGCAATTTGCACATGTTGAGATGTTCCTCTGATGTTGAGACATCATGAGAATCTTTTTGGTAAAGTTTGAGGGATTTCCCAAGCTAGGGCACCAAGGTGCAGCTGTGGAAGCAATCCCGGTGCTTGAAAACCCTAATTTGGGGTAAAATGCAATTTACCCAAATTAAGGAATGCAAATTGTAAAATATTTCATCTAATGTATCTTTTTAGACTCTTGCCATCATTAAGAGAAGAAATGATGAGGGAGTCACCTCAATTGAATTATCAAGTTATGAAATATGCCTTGTGATGGAATAATTAGGGTATATGTGCAATAGTTCTTTATGTATGTACCTTATTATTAGATTGCTCTCCTTTACCTTCTTTTTCTAAGACCTTAAGAGAAGGTTTGTCCTTAGAATAAAGAGGAAGGGACGATCAAGTAAAGAATGAGGGACCTAGTTGAAATTATGGACAACTTATGAACTAATGTTGAAAATCCTACCCCTAGTATATATACCCTCAACTTCTCTAAGCAAGGGAACTTGCCCTTCGTTCCCTTCACTGTTCCATTTCACTAAAGACGACCAAATACTGCCTTGGAGCTAAGGAGGACGACCAAGGGAAACAAGGTAGGTTTGGGACCCTTCTTCTTGCCTAATTCCATGGTTAGAACTCGAATTCAAAGTCAATTTGGTGGCTAACTCTCGAAACCCTATCTTTCTAGCCATCTCCTTTCGTCTTTCCTTGGAGTTTTCACCTTGGCCAACCTGTGGGAACTCAAGGACGCCATCAGAGCTTGGAGCTTGAAAGCTTGGAGCTCAAGGATCAAGCTTTAGGCGGGTTTTATAACTCTAAACCCATGCTTTACTATATACATCTCTTATATGCGGTTAGATGATAGTTCTTCATGTTTCCCTACTTTTCCCTGCTATTTTGCAAGCAAATCCATGGGATATTTGTACTGTTCTTGCGCTAGGAGATAAAGGCGTGATTTCCAAGAAAAACCCACCGCTTTTCACTTCCTTAAACGGTCTCACCAGTTTGCTCTCTCGGTCTCAAGACCGCGAGGTGAGCAAACGGTCTCGAGACCGAGACAGGGAAAACGGTCTCCAAGACCGTTTGTCCCCATTGACCGAGCGTGGACCGTATAAGAAATCTGTTCCTAATTATATAGGCTAATTACCCTCAAAATTTGGGAAGCTAACTCCAAAGGAATCGGGTGATATGACCTTGTTAAGTAACAACTTTAAATGAATTTATTCCTGATTCTCAAACGGTCTGTAATTGCCTTTTTGGGCAAACAGTCTCAAGACCATGTAAGGTCGTTGACCAGGCATTGACAGTATGAGATTACTGTTCAAAATAATGTTAATTAACAACTCACCAAGTTTGATGGTCTAATTCCAAACGGGCTAAGAGTTGAAGGGTGAATACTAGGGCTAACCCTAGGTGAAATTAGTACTGAATTTATGGTGACCTAATTAGGGTTTTTAGGGTTGATTGACCTAAACGGTCTCAAGACCATTTAGGGGTCACCCAAACGGTCTCAAGACCGCGAGGGAAATCAACCATGACCGTTTGGAGGTCTGGGGTCAAGATTAGTTGACCAATTGAAGGTACAATTACACCAAATTACATTGCAATTAAATATTGATATGATCATCAACTCAATAGGTCAGACTTTGATGAGTTTGCACTAGAATCCAAAATTGGATGGGAAAACGGTCTCAAGACCGTTTGGAACTCATTCAAACGGTCTCAATACCGAGAGGACAATCAACCAAGACCGTTTGAAGGTCTAGGGTTAAGTAATTTGACCAATTGAGGACCTAATTGCAAATAAGTTGTCAATATAATCAAAATTCTGTTTTGTGGATCAATCATGGTTCAACCCCTATCAAATCACCTTATACTTTGATGAAATCTTGGGAAAACGGTCTCAAGACCATGTGGGGACCACCCACATGACCTCAAGACCGTTTGGGCCAAGTTTGGGCCCAATTGGAGCTCAATTGAAGGGTTCAACCTGGTGTTGAGTCACATTGTTGAATGTTGATGGGTGAACATTGATAGACCCTAATTGAATCGAATTCAACCCTAATTGGTCAACAATTGAGGGTCAATTGAATGACCAAGTGGTCAAGCATAATCTTAATTAACCCAATCCGTAAGTGGTCAATATAGCTTTGACCTTTTGAGGGCTTCAACATTGGTTGACAGTATCGGTTGTATCATCGAATCTTGTTGATGGTCCAAGTGGTTAAGACCATGTGAGCTCGCGGACTCAAGGTCGTGAGAGGGATCACGGTCTCAAGGTCGTGAGAGGGCTCACGGTCTCAAGACCGAGAGGGGGCTCACGGTCTCAAGACCGTGAGGGGCCTCGCGGTCCTGAGGTCAAAGGAGGGCTCGCGGTCTTGACATCAACTTGATCCTCGCGGTCCTGAGGTCAAAGGAGGGCTCGCGGTCTTGACATCAACTTGATCCTCGCGGTCTTAACCTCATTTTGAGCTTCGCGGTCTTGAACCAATTAAGGAGGCTCGCAGTCTTGGAATTTAAGGAGGCTCGCGGTCTTGGAGTTAGAGGAGGGCTCGCGGTCTTGGAAAGTCAAACTAGCTAAACGGTCAACACTTTCAAACGATCTCAAATCAAATGGAGATTGATGGTTGAAGATCGATCAATGTGATTCAAGGTTGACTTCATTCAATCAATTGATGATATAAATGGTTCAATGTTGCCCTAATCAAACCCTAATGATAACCTAGGATATTAAGGGGTTAATTGACTAGGATTTTGACCATGATGATGATCAATGGGGTGAATTACCAAAATACCCCTGAAGGGTGAATTAAGTAATACCTTGATCAAATCAAACCCTAATCACATGATAGTGATGTTTTGGGCTATGTTAGCCTATGATGACTTAATCTGACCTGATCTAGAGTGATGTTGACATCACCTAACCTTATGATGAGAGAGAAAGTACTTCTAGAGAGAAAAAGTACTTCTAGAGAGAGAAAGTACTCCTTTCAGGTGAAAATTCAATTAAAGCATTTCCAATGCACAGGAATGAGTATAATTAGGGTATGATCCACCTGTGTGAGATCATAGAAACCCTAATTATGATAAATGATGAACCTTTAACTAATCTAAGAGCATCAATGAAGATGTTACTCATACATGATGATGTTATGAGTTCAATTCACCTTGATATGAATAGTAAACCCTAATTCAAGGGTGATGACATGTAATGTGAATAGTAAACCCTAATTCAAGGGTAATGGCATGCTTTTGAGTATTAAACTCTATTTGATGAGAATTAGAGATTTAACTCTTATGACAAGAGTAGGAAGTATATTCCTTATTTTTGTATTACCTTTATCAGTTGTATTAACCATGCAGGTTCTGATTTGAAGGTGATCTTATCCAGGTATGGATGTTGATGATATATTCATTGAAGGCATGTTGTTAGCCTTATGAATAAGAAAAGTAATTTGATGCCTTGTCAATGGCATCCTGTGATGATAATAGGCTGTGAGAGCCATGAATACCATCAAGGTCATGATTTAGAGATGACTTGTGATAAGTATGATGAGGAATTATGAATGATATGAGTTAGGCCTGCTACATTTAGTATTCTTCTGTTTTAGCTGTTATGCTACTAATTATTGTTTGAAGAACAATGTATGTTGTTAAAGAATATTGAATGTACCTAACTAATCAAGTATAATGTAGAGCCCTGATCATAGATCCATCATTATCAGAGATTAAGTGATGGTGAAACAGGTTTTCCTCAGGGAACTCCTGGAGCACATACTTTTGAGTATGTGGGGTACATGGATGTGTAGAACCTTACATCCTAGTGTAGGAAAGTGATGTAGATGTGTAATCCATCCATCCTTCACTATAATTCCATACTGTATCAGTGGTAGGTAAACATGAAACCGCCTGATGACGAAGAAAGCACAGATATCCGTATCAGTGGTAGGTAAATATGAAACCTCCTGATGACGAAGAGAGTACAGAACGCCACTGTGACTCTAGAATAGCGAAGGACCAGTTTACCCTAGTGAGCTATAGTAGTAGAGACACGAGATGTCCTACAAGTGATCCTCTTACTGACTGAGGAAGGAGAAGGTCATGAGAATCCGGCTCTCTTAATGACCTATGTATGATACTGATGTGACTTCTCAGTGATCAGTTGGGGTATGAGTGGTAAGCCTCATCTCCACAGGGCATAATGTTGTTTGTAAAACATAATCAACCATGTAGTATAACTTGTTAGAGATAACTCCAAGTTAGTTGATTGATGTTACATTGCAATAGTGTTTATATTATCCATATCTCCTAATTGTAGAGATCTTGTTATACCTGTAACGGTTATAGAATACTTTGAAGGCTTTTCTACTTAAGATATTCTTTGATGTTATAATAAAGCTTCTGGCGAAGAGTTATAACTCTCGCTGGGATAATTATGTATAATTGTCTCACCCCGTAGACTTCAACTTTTTAGGTGGACGTCAGAGATGAAGGAACCAGCCTACAGGTGATCAGTCTCAGCAGCAGCACCAGGGGCAGCAGTAATCTCAGGTGGAGATTGTCCTGCCATATGGTGTAGTTAGAGTCAGTCCTATGTGTCCTCTGTACTCTCAGGTCTTGGAGTCTTTTGTATAGTGATCTTGAGATTTTGTATCTTGATGTATATAATTACTCAAGAAGTAATTATCCTGAGATGTAAACAGTTTATCTCCCTTTATGAAAGAAGTTTTTATGAATCCAAGTTCTTATCTTGAAAAGTTTTAATTTCCCGTGATTTTTGTCTTCCGCTGATTACCGATTCGCTTCCGCTAAATTTTAAATCGTGTTTATGTCATGGTTTGGAGATCAGAGCCCACAACTAGTGGTATCAGAGCTCTAGGTCAGTTGAGTCTACAGAGGCATAGGACTTAGGATGTCGAGTCTACCTTTAGTACTCCTTCCTTATCTAATAGAATCTTCTGCTCCTCAGGAGGAGAAGATACCTAAGGATGTCAGAACATCATGATGAGTACGTGGCAGAGAGTAGTGCTAGTGCACCAGAGTTCCGAGAATAGAACAACCTGCACCAGAGTTACCAAGAGAGCCACCCCAGTTCGACCCAGCTGACATGGGTAACCCAGCTATACAGACGATGTTCGGGCAGTTCATGACTTCCATGACACACATAACTGATAGGATGCCCATTCCTGCACCTAGGGCACCTGTCCAGCCTGAAACACAGGGTATCGGTAAGACATTCGAACGACTTCGTCGTGTCGGAGCTACCGAGTACTTCGGAACTGCCGACCCTGCAGATGCTGACTTATGGTTGACAGAGTTGGAGAAGGCTTTCAGGATTCTTATGATTCCAGAAGTTGAGAAGGTTAGACATGTTGTATATCTTCTCAAAGGGAGTGCTGGTCACTGGTGGAACATGGAAGAGCAGAAGAGGCCTGGAGTAGAGTTCTCATGGGAAGAGTTTCGTCAGAAATTTATCAATAGATATTTTCCAAATACCTTCCTAGATGAGAAGATCTCTCAGTTTGAGAAACTAAGGCAGGGTATGATGAACATTAGTGAGTATGAAGCTAAGTTCATGGAGTTGTTGCGGTTCTGTCCGCACATGGCTGCTACGGATGAGGAAAGAATCAGAAGATTCGAGAAGGGTTTGAATTCTGATATGTCAACCCCTGTGTCTGCCTTAGAAAACAGAGAGAGATTCTCTACCTTCGTTGAGTCAGTCCGAAGGATAGAGAGATCTGTGGTTGAGAAAAGACAAACCCATAAAAGATATCCACATTTCCAGGGTTCTTCATCTAGGGATTCCAAGAAACCTATATTCTCTGCACCTAACCCTCCACCACCCAGATCAAGTTTTCAAACCCAATGGACACCAAGCAGAGGTAGAGGACGGAGTCAACCGCTTCAAGGGACGCACAGTTCTTCATCAGTGTCAGTTACTGGACCATCCAGACCACAGCAACAGGAGAAGAGTTGCTACAACTGTGGTAAGGTGGGACACTTGATGAAGGATTGCCGTTCTAGGCCTGTCGGTGTGACACAACAAACCCCGAGACAGAATCAACAGGGATCTCAGAATAGACCACATCAAGGAGCAGCTCGAGGACGTGGACAAGCGTCTCAAGCTGGATCATCAGCACCACCTCAACACCAGGCGACTGCGAGGTTCTATGCTATGAACCCACCTGAGGCAGTGGTCAATCCACGGGTAGTGGCAGGTCAGATGAAACTTTTATATTCTGATATGTCTACATCCTGTGTTGTATCCGTTCTGATTGATCCGGGTGTTACGCACTCTTTCATCACTCGTGAAGTGATTCGTAACTGCAATGTGACTGTTAGTCATAGAGCAGATAGTTTGTTGTTAGAGACTCCGTTAAGTGGGTCTGCCGTGTTGCAGGAGGTATGTTCTCTCTGCATCCTTTTCTTTTCTGACCATCGCATTCAAGTGGATCTTATATCACTTGATATGCAGGGATTTGATATAATCCTCAGGATGGATACCTTAGAAAGGTATAGAGTTGTCTTGGATTGTGAGTCCAAGTTGGTTGTGTTTGCTGATGAAAGCAACACATGGATCTTTCAAGGAGAAAGAAAGATTCTGCCCACCTGTCTTGTATCAGCTATGGTTGCTGATAAGCTGTTGAGGCAAGGATGTTATGCATTCTTAGCCCATGTGGTAGATGTTACCAAGGAAAGTTCCAATCCTACTAAAGTTCCTATAGTCAGGGAATTTGAAGATGTATTTCCTGAAGAACTTCCTGGTATACCACCACCTCGGGAGATTGATTTTGAAATTAATCTGATCTCAGATCCGAAACCCATAGCACAAACTCCGTATAGGATGGCGCCTGCCGAGATGGCAGAACTCAAGAAACAGCTTCAAGAGCTACTTGAGAGAGGTTTTATCCGACCAAGTACTTCAACTTGGGGTGCTCCGGTCTTTTTTGTTAAAAAGAAAGATGGTTCAATGTGGTTATGCATCGACTACAGACAACTCAATAAAGTAACAATAAAGAATAAGTACCCTCTGCCGAGGATTGATGATCTCTTTGACCAGTTGTGTGGTGCAACAGTCTTTTCAAAAATAGACTTGAGATCTGGATATCATCAACTCCGTATTAAGGATAGTGACATATCCAAATCCGCCTTTAGGACAAGATATGGTCACTATGAATTCACGGTTATGTCATTTGGACTAACCAATGCACCAGCTGCATTTATGGAACTCATGAATAGAGTTTTTTGACCTTTCCTTGATCAGTGTGTTGTCATCTTCATAGAAGACATTCTGATCTATAGTAAGGATGCTCAGCAACATGAACAACATCTTCGCCAAGCTTTGACCTTGCTAAGAGAACATAAGCTGTATGCTAAGTTTAGCAAGTGTGAGTTCTGGCTGACGGAAGTATCTTTTCTTGGACATGTGATATCCGCCTCGGGAATTCGTGTTGACCCTACAAAGGTAGAATCTGTTCTACAATGGGAACAACCGAAGACACCGACGGAGATTCGAAGTTTCTTGGGGTTAGCTGGCTATTATCGAAAGTTCATTAAGAACTTTAGTTCTATAGCTTTACCTTTGACCAAGTTAACCCGGAAAGATGTTCCTTTTTCTTGGAGTGATAAGTGTCAAAAATCTTTCCAGTTGCTGAAGGAGAGGTTGACAAGTGCACTTGTGCTAGTGCTACCTGAACAAGGAAAAGGGTATGTAGTCTTCTGTGATGCTTCCAAAAATGGACTAGGATGTGTGTTGATGCAGGATAAACAAGTGATTTCTTTTGCTTCCTGACAGCTTAAGAAACACGAGGAGAATTATCCAACACATGATCTGGAGTTAGCTGCTGTGGTTCATGTTTTGAAAATCTGGAGGCATTATCTCTACGGAGAGACATTCCAGATTTTCACAGACCACAAAAACCTTAAGTATATCTTCTCTCAGCATGAGCTCAACATGAGGCAACGTCGCTGGATGGAGTTAATCAAGGACTACGACTGTACAATTGATTACCATCCAGGCAAGGCCAATGTTGTTGCAGATGCCTTGAGTAGGAAATCAGCAACATCAACCATGAATAGAGCACAACTAAACTCTTTAGTATGCTCTAGGAGAGATATGCTTATCTCTTTAAGGCAAGCAAATGTACAGTTGAAGGTGTCATTGTTAGCCGGATTGTTGGCTGAGATGCATATTAAACCTACCCTAAGAGAGCAAATTAAAGAGGCACAGCTAGGTGATGCTGCAGTTCAGCAGATTAGATCTGAGTATGGAAAGGAGAAGCAAGATGATTTCCATGACTCAAAGGATCAAGTAGCTTGTTATAATGGGAGAATGATAGTGCCGGATGTAGACAACTTGAGAAAGTTAGTCCTGGAAGAAGCCCATTCTTCCATGTATGCTATGCATCCAGGGAGTACCAAGATGTATCGGAATTTGAAAAATCTGTATTGGTGGCCTGGGATGAAAAAGGACGTTGCAGAGTTTGTTCTGAGGTGTCCTGTATGTCAGCAAATGAAAGCCGAACACCAGAAGCCTGCAGGAACAATGAAACCTTTACCCATACCGCAGTGGAAGTGGGACCATGTGATCATGGACTTTGTTGTTGGCCTACCCAGGACAAGCAAAGGACATGATTCCATTTGGGTAGTTGTTGATAGGTTGACTAAGACAGCACACTTTTTACCTGTCAAAACAACCTATTCTGCTGAAAGGTTATCAGAGTTGTATGTTCAAGAGATAGTGCGTTTGCACGGAGTTCCTGTCACAATAGTTTCTGACAGAGGTCCTCAGTTTACGAGTCATTTTTGGGAACAGTTACATAGAGCCTTAGGCACCAAGCTAAGGTTTAGTACAGCCTTTCATCCGCAGACTGATGGACAGTCGGAAAGGACCATACAGACCTTAGAAGACCTGTTGAGAGCATGTGTTCTCCAGTTCACCGGAAGTTGGGATCTACACCTAAGCTTGATAGAGTTTGCCTATAACAATAGCTATCAGCATAGTATTGATATGGCACCTTATGAAGCCTTATATGGTAGACGTTGTAGATCACCCTTGTGTTGGTTTGAGACTGGTGAGCACCAGTTGTTAGGTCCTGACCTTGTACAGCAAACCACAGAAAAGATTAAAGTAATACAACATTAGATTAAGACTGCTCAGGATAGGCAGAAATCTTATGCTGACAAACGCCGTAGACCCTTAGAGTTCCAGGTTGGAGACAGAGTGTATCTTAAAGTCTCGCCTTGGAAAGGAGTCCTTCGTTTTGGTAGGAAAGGGAAGTTAGCTTATAGATTTATGGGACCTTATCCAATCATTGAACGGATTGGAAAGGTAGCATATAAACTAGAGTTGCCCCTAGAGTTACAGAGGTTACATCCTGTGTTTCACATTTCTATGTTGAAGAAATGTCACCTAGACACCGAGTCAGTTCTACAACCCATGGAAGTAGAATTGAATGATGATATATCCTATGAGGAGGGACCAATGTCAATCCTTGATAAACGAATTAAAAAGTTAAAAAAGAAAGATATAAGTCTTGTGAAAGTCCTCTGGAACCATCGTGGTGTTGAAGAAGCCACTTGGGAGTTAGAGGATGAAATGAGGAGGAAGTATCCTGCCCTTTTCTCTTAGTATGTTTTATCGATTTCGGGGACGAAATCCTTGTAAGGGGTGGATAATTTGTAACATCCCTGACCTGGGTTATGAGTTAACCCTAGGTGTTTTGCCTAAATATGTAATTAAATCTTTGTGATTAACTCTGAGCATGTAATTAAGTTTCTCAGAAACATATATTTCAGTATTTTCTCCTTTTTATTTAAAGTTGTAGCATTGTTTTGTTATACAGGGACCTATGTGCAATTTACCCAGTTAAAAGGGTTAGCTTGCAATTTGCACATGTTGAGATGTTCCTCTGATGTTGATACATCATGAGAATCGTTTTGGTAAAGTTTGAGGGATTTCCCAAGCTAGGGCACCAAGGTGCAGCTGTGGAAGCAATCCCGGTGCTTGAAAACCCTAATTTGGGGTAAAATGCAATTTACCCAAATTAAGGAATGCAAATTGTAAAATATGTCATATAATGTATCTTTTTAGACTCTTGCCATCATTAAGAGAAGAAATGATGAGGGAGTCACCTCAATTGAATTATCAAGTTATGAAATATGCCTTGTGATGGAATAATTAGGGTATATGTGCAATAGTTCTTTATGTACGTACCTTATTATTAGATTGCTCTCCTTTACCTTCTTTTTCTAAGAAATTAAGAGAAGGTTTGTCCTTAGAATAAAGAGGAAGGGACGATCAAGTAAAGAAGGAGGGACCTAGTTGAAATTATGGACAACTTATGAACTAATGTTGAAAATCCTACCCCTAGTATATATACCCTCAACTTCTCTAAGCAAGGGAACTTGCCCTTCGTTCCCTTCACTGTTCCATTTCACTAAAGACCACCAAAGACTGCCTTGGAGCTAAGGAGGACGACCAAGGGAAACAAGGTAGGTTTGGGACCCTTCTTCTTGCCTAATTCCATGGTTAGAACTCGAATTCAAAGTCAATTTGGTGGCTAACTCTCGAAACCCTATCTTTCTAGCCATCTCCTTTCGTCTTTCCTTGGAGTTTTCACCTTTGCCAACCTTTGGGAACTCAAGGACGCCATTAGAGCTTGGAGATTGAAAGCTTGGAGCTCAAGGAGCAAGCTTTAGGCGGGTTTTATAACTCTAAACCCATGCTTTACTCTATACATCTCTTATATGCGGTTAGATGATAGTTCTTCATGTTTCCCTACTTTTCCCTGCTATTTTGCAAGCAAATCCATGGGATATTCGTACTTTTCTTGAGCTAGGAGATGAAGGCGTGATTTCCAAGAAAAACCCACCGCTTTTCACTTCCTTAAACGGTCTCACCAGTTTGCTCTCTCGGTCTCAAGACCGCGAGGTGAGCAAATGGTATCGAGACCGCGACAGGGAAAACAGTCTCCAAGACCGTTTGGCCCCATTTACCGAGCGTGGACCGTATAAGAAATCTGTTCCTAATTATATAGGATAATTACCCTCAAAATTTGGGAGGCTAACTCCAAAGGAATCAGGAGATATGACCTTTTAAAGTAACAACTTTAAATGAATTTATTCCTGATTCTCAAACGGTCTGTAATTGCCTTTTTGGGAAAACGGTCTCAAGACCGTGTAAGGTCGTTTACCAGGCATTGACCGTATGAGATTACTGTTCAAAATAATGTTAATTAACAACTCACCAAGTTTGATGGTCTAATTCCAAACGGGCTAAGAGTTTAAGGGTGAATACTAGGGCTAACCCTAGGTGAAATCAGTACTGAATGTATGGTGACCTAATTAGGGTTTTTAGGGTTGATTGACCTAAACGGTCTCAAGACCATTTAGGGGTCACCCAAACGGTCTCAAGACTGCGAGGGCAATCAACCATGACCGTTTGGAGGTCTGGGGTCAAGATTAGTTGACCAATTGAAGGTACAATTACACCAAATTACATTGCAATTAAATATTGATATGATCATCAACTCAATAGGTCAGACTTTGATGAGTTTGCACTAGAATCCAAAATTGGATGGGCAAACGGTCTCAAGACCGTTTGGAACTCATCCAAACGGTCTCACGACCGAGAGGACAATCAACCAAGACCGTTTGAAGGTCTAGGGTTAAGTAATTTGACCAATTGAGGACCTAATTGCAAATAAGTTGTCAATATAATCAAAATTCTGTTTTGTGGATCAATCATGGTTCAACCCCTATCAAATCACCTTAGACTTTGATGAAATCTTGGTAAAACGGTCTCAAGACCATGTGGTGACCACCCACATGACCTCAAGACCGTTTGGGCCAAGTTTGGGCCCAATTGGAGCTCAATTGAAGGGTTCAACCTGGTGTTGAGTCACATTGTTGAGTGTTGATGGGTGAACATTGATAGACCCTAATTGAATCGACTTCAACCCTAATTGGTCAAACATTGAGGGTCAATTGAATGACCAAGTGGTCAAGCATAATCTTAATTAACCCAATCCGTAAGTGGTCAACATAGCTTTGACCTTTTGAGGGCTTCAACATTGGTTGACAGTATCAGTTGTATCATCGAATCTTGTTGATGGTCCAAGTGGTTAAGACCATGTGAGCTCCCGGACTCAAGGTCGTGAGAGGGCTCACGGTCTCAAGGTCATTAGAGGGCTCACGGTCTCAAGACTGAGAGGGGGCTCATGGTCTCAAGACCGCGAGGGGCCTCGCGGTCCTGAGGTCAAAGGAGGGCTCGCGGTCTTGACATCAACTTGATCCTCGCGGTCTTAACCTCATTTTGAGCTTCGCGGTCTTGAACCAATTAAGGAGGCTCGCGGTCTTGGAATTTAAGGAGGCTCACAGTCTTGGAGTTAGAGGAGGGCTCGTGGTCTTGGAAAGTCAAACTAGCTAAACGGTCAACACTTTCAAACTATCTCAAATCAAATGGAGATTGATGGTTGAAGATCGATCAATGTGATTCAAGGTTGACTTCATTCAATCAATTGATGATATAAATGGTTCAATGTTGCCCTAATCAAACCCTAATGATAACCTAGGATATTAAGGGGTTAATTGACTAGGATTTTGACCATGATGATGATCAATGGGGTGAATTACCAAAATACCCCTGAAGGGTAAATTAAGTAATACCTTGATCAAATCAAACCCTAATGACATGATAGTGATGTTTTGGGCTATGTTAGCCTATGATGACTTAATCTGACCTGATCTAGAGTGATGTTGACATCACCTAACCTTATGATGAGAGAGAAAGTACTTCTAGAGAGAAAAAGTACTTCTAGAGAGAGAAAGTACTCCTTTCAGGTGAAAATTCAATTAAAGCATCTCCAATGCACATGAATGAGTATAATTAGGGTATGATCCACCTGTGTGAGATCATAGAAACCCTAATTATGATAAATGATGAACCTTTAACTAATCTAAGAGCATCAATGAAGATGTTACTCATACATGATGATGTTATGAGTTCAATTCACCTTGATATGAATAGTAAACCCTAATTCAAGGGTGATGACATGTAATGTGAATAGTAAACCCTAATTCAAGGGTAATGGCATGCTTTTGAGTATTAAACTTTATTTGATGAGAATTAGAGATTTAACTCTTATGACAAGAGTAGGAAGTATATTCCTTATTTTGTATTACCTTTATCAGTTGTATTAACCATGCAGGTTCTGATATGAAGGTGATCTTATCCAGGTATGGATGTTGATGATATATTCATTGAAGGCATGTTGTTAGCCTTATGAATAAGAAAAGTAATTTGATGCCTTGTCAATGGCATCATGTGATGATAATAGGCTGTGAGAGCCATGAATACCATCAAGGTCATGCTTTAGAGATGACTTGTGATAAGTATGATGAGGAATTATGAATGATATGAGTTAGGCCTGCTACATTTAGTATTCTTCTGTTTTAGCTGTTATGCTACTAATTATTATTTGAAGAACAATGTATGTTGTTAAAGAATACTGAATGTACCTAACTAATCAAGTATAATGTAGAGCCCTGATCATAGATCCATCATTGTCAGAGATTAAGTGATGGTGAAACAGGTTTTCCTCAGGGAACTCCTGGAGCACATACTTTTGAGTATGTGGGGTACATGGATGTGTAGAACCTTACATCCTAGTGTAGGAAAGTGATGTAGATGTGTAATCCATCCATCCTTCACTATAATTCCATACCGTATCAGTGGTAGGTAAACATGAAACCTCCTGATGATGAAGAAAGCACAGATATCCGTATCAGTGGTAGGTAAATATGAAACCTCCTGATGATGAAGAGAGTACAGAACGCCACTGTGACTCTAGAATAGCGAAGGACCAGTTTACCCTGGTGAGCTATAGTAGTAGAGACACGAGATGTCCTACAAGTGATCCTCTTACTGACTGAGGAAGGAGAAGGTCATGAGAATCCGACTCTCTTAATGACCTATGTATGATACTAATGTGACTTCTCAGCGATCAGTTGGGGTATGAGTGGTAAGCCTCATCTCCACAGGGCATAATGTTGTTTGTAAAACATAATCAACCATGTAGTATAACTTGTTATAGATAACTCCAAGTTAGTTGATTGATGTTACATTGCAATAGTGTTTATATTCTCCATATCTCCTAATTGTAGAGATCTTGTTATACCTGTAACGGTTATAGAATACTTTGAAGGCTTTACTGCTTAAGATATTCTTTGATGTTATAATAAAGCTTTTGGCGAAGAGTTATAACTCTCGCTGGGACAATTATGTATAATTGTCTCACCCCGTAGACTTCAACTTTTTAGGTGGACGTCAGAGACGAAGGAACCAGCCTACAGGTGATCAGTCTCAGCAGCAGCACCAGGGGTAGCAGTAATCTCAGGTGGAGATTGTCCTGCCATATGGTGTAGTTAGATTCAGTCCTATGTGTCCTCTGTACTCTCAGGTCTTGGAGTCTTTTGTATAGTGATCTTGAGATTTTGTATCTTGATGTATATAATTACTCAAGAAGTAATTATCTTGAGATGTAAACAGTTTATCTCCCTTTATGAAAGAAGTTTTTATGGATCCAAGTTCTTATCTCGAAAAGTTTTAATTTCCCGTGATTTTTGTCTTTCGCTGATTACCGATTCGCTTCCGCTAAATTTTAAATCGTGTTTATGTCATGGTTTGGAGATCAGAGCCCACAGTTTCTCTATCCTCCCTTACCTAAACCTCCTCTTTTTCATGATCCCTTGTTATGGCCAAGGTGGAACTTCCTAGACTTATCCTCCTCAATGGTGGTTAAACCTAGATATCCCATGCATGAAGGCTTCTGCAAACCCTATTCCCTTTCATGCTTAAGGGCCATATCTAGGGCTTCATCTATGTTCTTAGGAAGGGAGGGGATGACTAGGGTTTTCAAATGGGCAGATAGGTTGTCAACATAGCACTCCAGGAGGCGATCTTCGATCTTAATGGGTGCATAACACTCCAAAAGTCTAAACTTCTGGGTGTAGTCAGTCACCGAGAGATTTCCCTACTTAAGCTCACTTTACATCCTCTCCTTCCTCTTCCTCTCAACTATGGGCATAAAATGGCCAGTGAAGAGGGTTTTGAAGGCTTCCCATTCCATGCTATCCCTTCTTCTCCCCTACTCCCACCATAGTTTTCCCATCAGATTTTTCCCCTCCCTTAAGCAGATGTGTGGCAAATTTGACCCTTTTTCGTTGGGTACTTCTAGGGTACAGTAGGTGTTTTCAACAAACAGGGTCCAGGTGTCAACCTTATCCATTACCTCGGGCTGGTCTTCCCCCCCAATGGTGTTAGGGTTAAGTTTGATGAAGTCTAGCACAATCACTTCCTTCTTCCTAGATGCACTGGTCTTCATGAAGTCTAGTTGGACTTTCTTTTATTCTTCCCACCTATCCCTGGACATTTTCTCAACTTCAGGAGTTTTAGGTTTTTTTCTCTTTTTAGAGGATGACTCTTCAGAAGCCTTGGAATTACGTGTTTTTGGAGGCATACTGAAAATTAGGTGAAATACATTAGATACTTTTTTGACTCTTTTCTTAATTATATTATATTCCATTATTTTTCTTCGTTGGTTATCAATGATGTTAGTGTTATGATTTGTGGAGGATACCCTAAAATCCTTATCAGTCAGTCCTTAGGACTTCTAAATAGAGTGACTCTTTTCCTAACCTTATATCATAGAGATGAGAGGAAAATATTTATAACAAAGATGAGAGGGAATTTTTTTATAGAAGAGATGAGAAGGAGTATCTATAGATGAGAAATATCCTGAATTAAGGTATGCCCAAGAAGTAGGGGACATTTAGGGTATCAGCCAGGTAGACTTATATTGCCATATAGGTAGCCTCGTGATTTCCAAGCAAAGTGGCTAAGAGATTTTAACTAGACCCATGGAAGATGTTAACCTAGTCACCTCCACCCTTCATATCCTTAACTCAAGGACTACCCTAGACTCACAATAAGGTGAATGAGGTTTTATGTGACTATGATGTGTGAACCTGGCTCTGATACCAACAGTGACGACCCCAATTCCTATATACTTTCCATATTGACATTCCTTAGATATGCATGCACTCATATCTATAAGATGTCAAGAGGGAAAATATAAGAGATTGTGATTGTCAACTAGTATATAGAGAAACTGAATCATTGTTCACACGCATCATTTAAGTAGACACAAAAACCATCATTCATAAGATAAAATGTCATAATACATTATTCACTAGAAGAGGAAATGAGTTCTTAAAGAAATATAATACATAAGACATAGACATCCGACACATCCTCTAAAAGAAAGAAAACAACTAATTAAATAGAAATAGAGATGAGAGGCAACCATCTAGCTAATCATCCCCCATGAACTTTATTTAATATCTTTAGGTACATTGAAATGCATTACTTGTTTCTTGTACTTAGAAAAAATGAGAAACAAACGAATCAACAAAGTTGTATACGTGAGTAAAAGTACTTACATAGTATCTTGAATAATGAAAGATTTGAGAAAGACAGAAAGAAAAGAAAATATTATATTAGGACAGAAAATCAAGTAAACATTTCTTTTATGCATGTCTTTAGATGCAGTTGTACTACTAAGTGTGTTAGCACCTTATTTTACATACATGTTGGGCCCTTCCCCGCTCCTAGGGCTATAAGGATCCCCACCCCTTAGGATATGGGGTTGTGCTAGACATTAGTATTTAGAAGAGAGAGGAAATTACTATCTCACTTGAGTAGCTACAACTCATCTTAATCTTTATATTCTTTTATGTTTGGAGAAGCATATAACACTTGTATTCATCCAAGAATTTATATGCAAATAAAAGCATCCAAGGTACATCATATCATTATGCATCCATGAAAACTAGTCTTATACTTGGTAAAACCCAGGTACCTATTA
Organism: Alisma plantago-aquatica; assembly: GCA_963693085.1. NCBI lineage: Eukaryota > Viridiplantae > Streptophyta > Magnoliopsida > Alismatales > Alismataceae > Alisma > Alisma plantago-aquatica. The sequence goes on along the minus strand of CAVNZW010000002.1, from coordinate 15,975 downwards.
TGATCAGATCTGAATTTTCAACAGTCCTAGAATAAAGAGTAGATCACCCTAAAAGAGAGATAAAGACCTAATGTCATTATGGGTTCTCAACATCCCATATGGGATTTTGGACTAATTAGGGTTTAACCCCTAATTAGGTTACATTCATCTTCCTATGATTATATTAGGGATTATCTTCGACTTTTATCTTATTTTGGAGTCACAAAACTAGATATCAAAATTAGGGTTCCATATAATTAATGATGCCCATATAATATAAGAAAGAAATGTTCACTTTTAGGGTTTCTAGAGGTTTAGATCTTTAAGGGTTTCCTTTTTGGATTCACATGATCCAAGGGGTTCAGGCATGGATCTAGGGTTTTTGGGTCGATCATGATCATAAGGGGGTCATGCCATAGTTAGGGTTTGGCAATTAAATGCATGGAAGTACACATATAGATAGGGAAACTAAGAATTAGGGTTTTTATGATCTTGAGTTAGCTATCCCTTACTTGATTAGGGTTTCATGACATGTGAGGGTCAGGGACCCCATTAGGGTTTGATTATCACAACAGGTCAGGTTGTATCCAAAATAATGCCCATTATTGCATAATTAAATGACATGTATATTATCATTAGGTTATGACTAATATTTTTGAAAGATAGTAACAAATCAGGTCATGAAAAAGTTCCATTCAGTTCCTCTTATTTTTTTTGATAAATTTGATATATAATATTGCTATTTTTCAATAATCCTAGCATTTTCTAGGATTTTTCGAAGATAAGCAGATTTCTATTAAATAAATGGAGAAGGATGAGTATACCGACTGATGTGGAGGGTTGTGATTGGCCCAAGTCATATCTCTGTGGTGAAAATCCCTCTGGTTTTTCTTCACTGACCGCGACCCCTTCTATTGAGATGGCACTCTGGGGTTGGCTATTGTTGGATGAACTGGCTCCACACAAGAAGCTCCTCTCTCTACTTGTTTCCCTCTCATGATCAGCTGCAGCACACAATCTCTGGTGAGGCCTGGATTGCTCTGTGCTTCAGTTCGTGGCTGACTGGTGGAGTTGTTAGCTCCGAGGAGAAGTTTTGAGGCTTGCTAGCACTCTCTGGTGCCTCAGCTCCCTCTGGGTTGACGCACCGCCAAGCTCCACGAGCTGATCGCCAGATAGGAAGGATGGAAGGGGAGTGGATAGTACTGTGTTAGGTACGAGTAGTCATATATGCTCACGACCGCTTGGCGAAGGCGATGGCGAGGAGCATTTGGGGTGTTGAGGTGAGTCAGGGTGTGGCCAAGGCAGTGCAAGTGGTCAGAGGTGAAGGTGAGAGAGAGGGTCTTTGGGGTGGTTTTGCAAGTAGTTGAAGGTGTGGAATGACAAAAGGAAAGGTTGTAGAGATAATGGTGCAGTTATATAGGTGTGTGAGCGTGTGGGCGAGGAAGCTCTAAATGACCACCACCGCCATGTGAGAGTAGCGAGGAGGTGGAGTTCGTTTGCACAGATCCAAGGAAGGAGGGGCGATGTGTAGGGGTTTGTTGGGTTCAATTGTGTAAGGTGAGGAGAAATATCCCTCCAGAATCATGAGGAGGTGGGTAGATAGGCTACGGGAGATCGGTTTCGGTGGCTGAGTTGTTGGGAGTGAGGGTTGGGTCTATCAGGAGGTTAGAGATGACTCTTAAGTCATAGGATCTCCTTTTGATGACTAGGATTAAAAGGCTGTATCAAAGGTCTGTGCCCCCTTGTCATCATGACATTTAAATGTCACACCTAGAGATGTAATCGACAACTTAGGTTTAGGACCTTATATTAATAGTGTTATTGATTAAACTTCAATTATTTTTATCTCTTATATTGTAAATCATATTATTACCAAGTTTTAGGTTAAGTCCTATGATAGGGCCATCCAACTATGGTAAAATTTTGGGATTTAAATTTGATTGTTTGATGACTGAAGTTTGACTAGGTACCTTACTATATAAATTACCCCAATAAACATTTAGGGTTTGCATTATTTCCAAATTTGTGTATCCATATGACTAGAATAATAGAAGGAGGTGCCAAAGATGTGGCATCCGAGTTCGTAAAGTTGACATTGTATGACTGAGAGGTTGAAGGTTCAAGCCTAAGTAATTAAGACTAAATGATTTAAGGATATTAATGAACATAATTGAGAAAATAAATAAGGTTTTTTGAAAACTCACTTTATCACATTCAGACACATATAAATTTGTAATAAATATGTTTTCACAAAATAGTACTTAATTGGTAATATATTAGTATGTATGTATTAGATAATTTCTTTTAAAATTGAATAATATTTGAATTGTGAATTTGGTCCAGACCCACCTAAAAAACATAGACACTGGTTCTAGGTTTGCAAATCCAGGTCTATTCTAGGTTTAGAGAACTAAACAAAATTGAGATCTAGGTCGATTCCAGGTTCTAGATTTTCACGTTCTGGGTTGATCTCGTGTTTTAATAAATTTTGGTCACCATCAATTTCAAATTAGTTTCGTTTAAAAATTAAGCTATGTAAAATTAGAATCTTGACATCCCTAGTTTACATGGTTTACTTTTGAAGATCAAGTAGATTTAGGGAGGGTCCAGATCTAGATCTAAATAGATTGAATGAAATATAGGTCCAAATAGGTTCCAAGTTTGTCAGAAAATTCATTCAGCCTATCTAGCTCCACTACCAATTTGGGCATGAATTTTTACAACCTACCTGACACAAAGGTTATTTGAGAGCCAATATGATAGAACAAAAATGAAAAACCAAACACAACCTAACACCAATCGCAAAGGTAATCATTGGTCAAAACTAAACTCTTTGGATACTACCACGTTTAGATTATTCTTTGATTCAAATCAAGAATTCACAACTTGAATTAATAAAAATATTAGATATTTTTGTGGAAATATATTTTCTCATTCTTATATGTAATAATATTTTCCAAATAATATATACATATATCTATAGAATTCAGATTCTTTATTAATCATATATAATAACACAGACTTTCAAGTCTAAAACTTCCCAAAAAAATTGATATCCAGAATATAATTTTGATCATCACTTACCAAACTATTTGAAAATCCAAATCTAAATCCAAAAAGCCACCTAAGATACCAATTCCATCCGTATTCAAATTTTAATTATAAAAAATATTGTTAGATAATGGGTTCACATCACATTTTTGATACTTAATTGTATCCTAATATTTGGACTCGTATATCGAATTTGATTATATTGTTTTATAAGAACTAAAATTGTGTATGCATATTTATATTATTAGAAATATATTGTTATATATAAGCAAAAAATATAAAAAATATTATAAACATGTATTCATTTTTTTATTAATTTGAAATGAGATACTCTTGTTCAAATTAAATAATTACCAAAACGTAAATAGTATGTGATGGATTCATTTTCAGACATTACATTGTAATATATATCAGATTTTCTACCAGAAACTAAGTCAAACTTTTGAATTGGAGTTAGACTCGAATATTGTATTTTTTGACTTGAAACCGTTAACACATATCTTAGATACCATATTATTATCATATTATTTTAAGACAAGTAAGTCTGCAATGACATGCCTTAATCTTTGAACTGATATTAAATGACCGGAAAAACTGATTTTGGATTCTAGTTTGTTGACGACATGCAACAACTTCGGGTTCGGGTAAAAATATTAACTTTGGATCATGTATGTCGTGAGTTCGAACAAACGCGGGTTTGGGTTCAGACAAATCTGGGTCCAAGTCGGTTCTTTGTCAGACTAGCAAAAACTTTGGGTTTACTTAGAACTACAATTTCAATGGATTCTAATTTTCACAAATTCAGTAGGTCAACCAAAATTTAGATTTGGGTAAATTTTGAGTTCTAAATGTCACAATCTAAGATGGTTGCGATTTGAACAGAATAACTAATATTCAAGTCCGGGTTAGTTCCAATAAAATGTTAGCAAATATCTCAGCCTTTTCTGGTGCAAAATCCGCCGGATTTGAAAATTTAACATCCCTAAAACCAAAACCAAGTACAAAATAGATACATCTAAACAACAAGTGTTATTAATTATATATCTAATATTAAAATATTATTAAAATTTGTTGAATTGACCCACCTGCTATGCGATCACATGTTAGAAGAGGATTTAAATAGGACCTCACGTGAACTTGGACAAAAAATCAAAATAGCACACTTTAATAAAAATATATACTGAAATAGCACCAAAACATCTTAATTATCAAAATAACCCACTTTTTAGGGAAATCGTCAACACTTTTGGCGTTTTACTGTTTCCGGGACCAAAAGCGCCAAAAACATGACGTTTTCAGTTGAAAACACCTGAAAACGCCAAAAGGTAGGATTTTTTTTGCGTTTTTACCAGAAAAACATCTAATTTTGGGCGTTTTCAGGTGTTTTCAATTGAAAACGCCATATTTTTGGCGCTTTTGGTCCCGGAAACAGTAAAACGTCAAAAGTGTTGGTGTTTTATCTAGAAAGTGGGCTATTTCGGGAATTAAGATGACTTTAGTGTTATTTCAGTACATATTTTTATTAAAGTGTGTTATTTTGGTTTTTTGTCAGGTAAACTTTCCTTGAGATATTTGAAGGCAGACTAGCGATGTATTGGAATTAGATGCGGAAAAAAGAGGTCGTTGGAATTAGGGGAAGGAGAGGAGTTGTTAAAAACTTTTGAGATAAGAGAGGGGGCATTTAGGAAAAGCTCAAAAACAAATTTATTTTCGTTAGGGTTTCTCTCTCGTCGTCCCCACTTTTTGCCGAACAAGCACAATAGCCTCCACCTGACCTTCCCGTGCTCTCCAACACGAGGTTGCGGTGGAAGAAACCCTAACCTCCTACCAACCAAAGCAGTCAACCCGATGATGAGCCGGAACCTGTTCCGCCTTAATCCGCTGTGCCGTCGGTTTGCATCACTGGCAACCTCCAATCCCTCGTCGACGCGCGCGGAGCAGGCCTCTTGCGGTCGTCTGGACATTGTGCGTATCGATCACGACTTCGAGAGGAGAGGGATGATGCGGCTCTATAGCCTGCTCGACGGGGCGGCGACTAGCGCTTCAGTGGTGAATCTCGGCAGTTGGTGTGACAGGGATCTTCATATGGAGTCCGGACCCCTCAATTCCGTGAAAGGCCTTACAGGGTCCCTTTTCAGCGTGGAGGCTGGGAGCGAAAAGAGAAGGATACTGCTCTTCGACCCCGTCACCAGAAAGACTCTGTCTTTCCTTAAGCCTTTGCCGCCTAATGTCACCTGCTGGACCGAGGGCATCCAGAAACCCATTTATGTCGGGCGATATAATCAGCGGTCGCTTTCTGCGGCACCCGCAACAACGATGTTCAAGGTCGTTGAGTTGTACGGCACTGCCCGCCGCGAAGGGATGGCAATTGGCTGCGACATATGCACGCTGGCCAACGGAGGAGGATGTGGCGCCGCCGGCCGCAATAAACGGGTGGAGAGGAGGTCGGTGGAAGTCGGTGCAGGCGACCTCAATTTGGGGAAGCAAACACTTTCCTTAGATGACTGTTTCCATGGCGATAACATCCTCTGCTGGGGCGTGTGCCGCGATGACAACGACTCTTGGTCTATCCGGCAGTCACTCTACAAAAAGATGCTATCCAGTAAAAATTACTACACCAAATTCCCGGATGCCCTGCCCAAAGTCCCTACAAGGTGATCTCTCTCTCTCTCTCTCTCTATATATATATATATATATATATATATATTAGCCTAATCATACAACTTACTTCTGACTTGTAGAGTCGGCTCCGACCTGGTGTCCGTCCTTTCCCTTGACTTGATAACCGAGACGCTGAAGATCACCCCCCTCCCTCCTTCCATTCTTCAGCGACCCAACGGTTGCAACATGCACCTCTGCAACTTGGAGGACCGCCCTTCGATATGCCTGTTACCCAAGTCCGACGAACGGATCGACAACCTCGAGATCTGGACCCTAAAGGAGGGTAGCTTTGACATCATGGCCCTTGGCGATCCCAGCAGTTGGTGCCTTAGGTGCGCCATTCCTGCAAACCATCTGCCTTGCGGCTACCTGGGTCCCGTTGCATTGCGAGACGATAAGCTTTTCCTCTTGCACGAGTGGGTTGAGGTAGGGTGTGCACAACGCCGCCTTGTCTACTACTGCCTTCGCTCCGAGGAGCTCTGTCGCGTCGTTCTGGATAACGGAGAAGATGTGACCATGGATGCTAGATCTGACGTCTTGGTATATGAGGACACCCTCGCACCCATCTGGCCGGGGACCTCAGTGCAGCTTACTGGCATGGCACGGGCACGAATGAAGGAAAATGAAATAGCAAAGATGTATGGGAAACAAAAAAAACAATGTAGGACTACCATCATTTAAATTAATTCTTGAAATAACTGATGTGAGTTGGCATCTGCATTGGGTCCATATCTCGTCCCTAAGCACGGGATGAACGAAATGTCATTTTTTTTCTTCCATTAGCGTCTGGGTATATAACTTCTATAATAGTGCACCTGGATCAGATTGTTAAGCACATGAATTACCATTGAATTAAGATATTGGCATACCATATATGAAGATAGCATTCTTGACATGGCCACTGATATACATAGATAAATACATAGGTTTGACATGGTATATTTCACATACAATCTATATAAATATATATATCAACAAACAGAATATTTTCTACAAAATTTGAGCTCTTTATATGTACACATGTCAAGGTATTCAATTTTTCTCTTCTTCTTGGTTAAGTTGTACAATTTTTATATATCTTCCCTACTTATACTTGGAAGAGAAGGCAAACCATAGGTTGAGATTGTCATTTATCATGAGATCATATTGTTCCTATGTCTCCAAATTATTAATAAGAATTATATAAAAATAAGAAAAAAATAGTTGATGTTACTAACCATAGGATCATGCACAATTAATATATCAAGCTCACATGAGAAAAGATCATCTACTCTATTTTTTTTCAAAACAAAGTAACTGTCATTGATCCAATATCATCTTGTAGTTGAAGTTCTAGAATTTGTGATCTCCATGACTCTTACCATATGTGAACACTTCCATCAATTCCGTGCAAGAGAAAACAACTTCTCATTTTTATCCGAAACTTGCAAATTATTGAATTGAGTCAAATGCTATGAAAAACTATGAAGATAACATATGTGGATGTAATAGTTAATGTCGACCATTATTGGAAAGTGTTCCTTTATATTTAAGGTGTCCTTATACCAGATAGTATTTCAGTGTAGATTATATTTCTTGTTGTCTTAGTACTTGATATCTTTATAGAACCTAGCCTAATAAGAACTTTAAGATCTTCAACAGATTTATAACTGGTCATTAGAGAATACAAGTTGAGGTAATATATTTCAACTTTTTCTAAACTTTGTCCTTGTGATTTGTTAACTGTCACACCAAAGAACAAGTGTAAAGAAAACTAAAGTCTTTGGAAAGTGAATTGTAGTTTTTCATGATCATTATTAATAGAATGAATACTTTTTGTCCTTTCTTATGTCCAATTGCTATTTCAGTATCAATAATATTCTTGTTGAAATTTTTACAAATTGGTCGTGTATCGTTATAAATACCTGAGGAAGGTTCAATATTTCTAAGTCACATAACTAGATAATTTCTTTTTAGAATCATTTTATGAGGTGGGAGACCAAAAGGGGTGGAAGAATTCAAAAAATTTCTTCTTGAAAGTAATTGGTATTATCAACAACCGGATCAAGATAAAGTACTCTTTCATAAATCCGGAGAAGATGTCAATAAATAAGTCACTAATACATCAACAAACTCAATTTTTTTCATTAAAATTGCATGGCTTGTAAGAGAGAGAATGTTCTCCTCGTTGTCCATGAGTTTGGGGAATATTGTTGGTATTAGTTCAAACTTGAAGGAAATTTCATCACTGATGGAATCACCATGGACTTAGAGACTGCAATTTGATCATCAACTATAGTTTCTTCTATTCCATTTCCAACATATAGCAAATACTTAGATGATGATGGAGTCAATATGGCCCTCATATTTTCTTTTAGCTCCAACTTTTTAGTATACTAGTATGCTGTAATAAATTGGACCGTATAAAATTGATGCTATTGTTTGTTCCTTACCTCTTGTGGTACAACATGAAGAATATGTCTAAAGTCATCACTAAACACAACAACTTTTCCTCCAAAGAGTATTGTATTTCCAATTGTATCTTTAAGTAAAATATAAAAAAATTAAATTGCTTATTTTTTAGCCATTGACATCGCATCCTAGACTATAAGATTTGTTGTTCGAATTGAACTCTCTCAAACTACTTTGTCATGAAATATTACATATCTTTGGGTTTTTTTTGTGTTGAGTGGTGTTTTGATTCTTGAGTGTGCAGTTCAACCAAAATGTAGCAAAGATGTTGCCACTCTAAAAGATGCAGTTCCTAGGGATATTTTGACGCTTGGCCTTTCTTTAGCTAGTAGAGCACGACATAAAAATGTTCTCCCATATCTTCTCAGACGATCAATAGAAAAGGTTCCTTGTTTACCATTGTTTATCCAAATAATTAGTACAACAAGAGAGGTTTTGATCATAATTTAGTTGTGATATAGACAAGATATCTTCATCAGATACAGTAATATATAGTTCATCTTCAAGATCTTTATATAACTTTTCATGTTCATCTTAAGCAATTGATGGCAAGTAAAAGTCACACAATCTCTTTCCAAGTGACTCTATAAGACTGATACACCTTATATTACTATTATATGTACTAGTCCAATCCATATTTTGTTTGACATAAAAATACACATTCATTAACTTTTCAAAGTTTTTCCACAAAGCAAGGCGAGTAATTGGTTCACAATAGACTATTATAGTAGAAAATTATTATCGAAGATCAGAAGGAATTTGAAATAGCAATGCTTCAACAAGACATTCTTTAATATTATTATTAGAACCCAACAAACCTAGATTTTAAACTACCTATTGAAATGTACTACCAGATGTCATCTATAGTCTTTGAATGATAAAAAGATTTAACACCTCTGGTGTGATTCAATAAACAACACAAATTATAGTGTGAACCTTCAATATACTTTGCAAAGATGATCCTTTAATAGAGTTTCTTTACTTTCTTCTAGTCTAGCACTTTGAGTTTTTATCTCAGACACAATGCTCATGCTATTCTCTAGGAAAACAAGGTGTAAGTCTTACACAATCAAAACCTTAGAGAAAATCACCAAGGAAATGACTCAGGAGGAAGACATTTATGGATCATCAAAAGCATGAGGTATATATGTTCTATACTTACACACATATAGGCTTGGAAGACACCAAAAAGTTCATCGATCTTCACAAGAGAAGAGAACAAAGACATACAACAATTGTGGCGACACATCCCGCTATCACACAGACAATGAGGTGCCACACGAAAACGTGCGGAAAACACCGTAAACCACTAATTACTAAAAACACGAGTTAATTAAAACCGATTTCGGAAAGAAGATAAACTAAGAAATTAATACATTTAGATCCTTATCCTGCAAAGAAACATGTTATATAAACATTTACAAGTCTTGATACGTGTCCACAGCTTAGGAGGTCAGCTGTCTAGTCATCACATGAGTTCATCACCTATTTATATGTACATAATGGCCCACATCCGGCCAGCAGCAGGACATACAAAGCTTCAACAGCTATACATCATGAAACAACGTCAAAACGCCTCCAAGGACCTGAGAGTACAGGGATGACTCTAAGACTCTACTACAAAACAACCAAAATAGCAGCATATCCATCTCTTACTTTCTACTGCTCATCTTGTTGCTCGGCCACAACTCCGCGACCACCACCACGTCTAGCTCGAACACCTAAAAAGGGTGTAAACCAGCGGGGTGAGACACACAGTCCCAGCGAGAAACATAACTCCCCGCCGAAACCATAAAACCATAGAAGGATGAAAGCAAAAGCAGCAGATAACTGATAGAAGGTATAACAAGAGCAGTTTATAAAGTAAAGCTATTCATACCATCAAGCTTACCAAGATGTACGGAAGGCATGTGCCCAAGTATTTCTTTATAGAACATGATTGACAAGATAAGATTTATAAGATCTTACCACATAACATAAGGAACGTATAAGTAACTGCAAGTGTAACAAGATCAACTACACAAGCAAGGCCTCAACCAATGTTCCATGTTTTTCCTTAAGCAGTAAATACTATTCAGCTGGATTACGTATTATTATGCCCTGAGGAAGTGAGTCGTACCGCTTAAATCCAATCGACAGCTGCGAAACTCGGAGCTGGTACCATACAAGGTCAATGGAAGAGCTGGACTCCACGACCTCCCACCTCATGGTCAGTGCACGAGAACCAAAGCAGGATTGTAGTCTCATGCTTAAGTGGCCTCAGCCACAAGATCAGCTTCACAGGCTACCCTTCCTCTAACCCGCCTCGGTACAGGTCTCGGCGCTAGTATATCTGAGCCACAGGCCAGTTCACCGTGCTCCCTGAGCCATGAACGCATTCATGCTCTATCACACTGAGCCATGGGCCTGTTCACCATGCTCTACATATATCTCGAGTCTGCAACCGCAGCTGCACTCGAATCCTCTCTATTTTAGGCTAGGAGAAACCTCACATATTCAACAATATGCACTCCTGGTTAACCCGCAGGAGAACCCGTTTCACCATCACCAGCTCCTGACGATGATGGATTTATGGCTAGGGCAAACTACATGAGAGATTCATCTGTAATTAGTTAATAGATTTTAAGTGGATTATTGAGGCAACCAAGTTGTAACACATGCAAATCATAAAGCTACATTATTGTTACCACCATCATGTTATTCCGAGATCTCAATCCCTCATCACAACAAACCACTACCTCATAAGGCATTCTCATCACTTAGGATAACAATCCCAGATCATCATCAGAGGATAACACCTCAACTTAGGCCCTTTAGCCAAACTCAGGTCCTCAGACCAGAACACATCATGCATGTTATCTCCTCATCAGGAGTGATCATCGAAGCAGGGTTACCTAACATATATGCCTCATAGCACTTTACATGGCTATGCATCTGTATGAGATACCTGCATGGTTAGTATACACAATCACCATGGATTAACAGAAATATCGTATTATCAAACATAGGGCAACATTGATGATTATATGTTTTATCATTCATGCCTCAACTTATGACCATAGACATAGGTCATATCATCATGTGATGCAGTTCATGTTCTTTATTATTTATTTAGCATTATACACATAATTCAAGATGATCATAAACACATGTAATGTCACATCAAGTTACATAGGTGTGATCCACCATAACAACCACCTCACTATTACCAAACATGTCAAGGGTTTACAAACCATAAACTAAAGTTGCATGAAGAGAGATCAAGCATATAGGTTTCCAGAAGGAACATAACCCTCACTAGAAGTGCCCACTACCCTCACGAGAAGTGTGACGGACATGGCGCCTCCACTAGAGATGGTATCGGGCAGGGAAACTTCCTTCGTATCGCCTAAATGTCTAGCCATGTAACGGCCAAGCTAAGGCAAGGGTGTCGGCTACCACCTCAAGGGGTGTATCATGCAACCAGAGTATAATGGCCACAAAGCCTATTGTGCAGCTCATTCTATAGGACATGCCGTGCAACGGTGCGTTGTGCACTAGGTATATATCGTGCACCAGGTGTGTCGGGAACAAGGTGTTAGGAGTTGCAACGGGCAACAACCACTCTGACGGCTAAATCCATGGCGCCCGGGCCAACCCCATAACGCCCAACACAACACATGTATCATCCAACGTCCAAGGTAGCTCCTTGAGTTCTAAAATGTCAAAGTGTAACGGGTACCAAGCCAACCTTAGATGGGTGTATCGGGCAAGGCACTCCACATAACCTTACGCCCGACACACAAGGGTAACGACCAACCTCTACTCATCTAGGCACAACGGCCAGGGGTGCAACTCAAACGACAACAAAGGAAGTATATCATCCAGCCAGGCTAGGCCCATGCTATTGACCAACACACAAGGCCAAGACCAGGGGGGGTAACGCCCACCACAGAACTCGCTAACACAACTCCAAAACATCAAGGTGTGACGGCACCAAGCCACCACCTAGGTTAAGTGTATCAGGCAGGGCACTCAACCTGGTGTGATGCCCGACACACAAAGCCAAGAAACTAGGTTGTGACGCTCAACACCACCACAACATGTCCACCAAGACTCTAGGCCAAAGAAGGGGTATCAGGCAGCACCATCACCAAGCCATATCGTGCAAGGTGCAACCCAACAAGGTCTTCTTCAACCTCAAGCACAAGGGAACCAAACTCTAAAGGATCAGGAAGATGGATCACCTCTCAACACCCAAGAGAGAGGGGTCTTACACAACTTCTTATCACCAATCGGGCAACCTCAAAGATCAACCCTAACAAAGGTCTACATCCACCACAAAGCTCACCCTTCAAGTCCATGGTGAGAGGAGGGTGTTGCTCAAGCAACTAGAATACAAGCTCACCTCTCAACTTCGACGAGAGAGGGGTATTGCCCATATTACTAGGACTCAAGCTCACTCCTCTAGACCAATGAGAGAAATGAGTGTTGCTCCACAATAAAACCCTAAGACATGGTTCAACCAACTAGGGCACAACTAAGCAAGGAACTAAACTAACAACATACATAGCCGATTATGATCATAAGAAACATACAAGAACATAGAAGGTAGTATAGTTAGGGTTAGGAGTTATGTAACCCGCCTTAAGCAAGCTCCAAGCTCCACCACAAGAAGAAGAAGAGTAGGGCACTCCAGAGTTCGGCCACCACTAGAGGAAGAAGGAGACTCCACGATAAGGATCGGCCACCAAGCTTGTAAAGGAAGATGTGTCGTGCACTAAGGGAGAGGGGAAACTAAGGAACTAAAGGGATCCTTAGCAAGAGAAAGGGAACACATATATAGGAGAGGATGGAGGAGGAACCAAGGTAAGACAAGGCAAGGTGTCGCCCACCTAGGGACACTTGTCCATGGTAATGCCACCACCTAACATGCCTTAAACACATGTCTAAGGCCATTGCCACATGCAAGCATCAAGCGCCAAGTGTCCACTAGTGGTGACACAAATGAGGTCAAAGGGGGTCAAAGGGGTCCATGGGCGACACACCTCCACACCATGCCCGACACACACCCTAGGAGACACACCTAGGCCAACACAACCATGGCCGAAACAAGGCACTCTTGCTCGACACAAGGTCCACAAGGCAGAGGCAAAGCACAACAAGGCCCACCAAGGCTCAACCAAGCCCAAAGGAACTCAAGCACGTGCCCAACCCTTCCTCTCAACACTAGAGGAAGCAAGGAGAGGGAGGAACATCTCACAAGGTGACAAACTTGCCCACAAACCCTAGACTTGGGTTAATTGCAAGTGGCACCTCCAACTCTCAACAAAGAACAAACAAACACTAATCACCACTAAAGGTGATTAGCAAGCAACTAAGCATCAGGGTTAAGAAAAGCAAACAGGATAAACCCTAAACAGAGGTCAGGGTCCTTACAACAATGATGGTGAAGATCGATGACAACATAAATCTCATTGATAGACGTCAATTGATGACGCCTCGCTCTGGGGATCAATTCATATAAGTGAGGCAAGGAAGTGACAGAGAAGAGATGAAAGGTGGTAAAAGACATCCTCCTATCATTAAAAAAACTCATGCCTTCGTTGGTCTGTCATCTCATTTGTAGACAACTCTGGCATTCCATCAATCTGCGATGTGAGAAACTCCATCGATAGACTTCCTTGCCGCACCTTCATTAGACATGTGAAGGGATTCCATCGATATCTATTGTAGGTCTAAGCTCTCAAAAAATCCATTGGTAGACACACACTAGGATACACAACACATAAAAAAACCATCTGTACCCGATGGAGGATTTTCATCGTTACCCAACCAGTGAAAACTCGTTGTCCAGCCAATGGTTGTTTCTTCAGTAGTCAACTAATAAAAGAACAGAAGGTCACAAGACCATCTATTTCTATCTGTCCTCTACTGATGAAAAAGTGAGGCAACCTTGTTCACCCTCAACCAACAAGAATCAAAGCATACTTCTATCAATACTCCAACCGATGAAAGGATATAAGGCTTGGTTAGGACATCTAAGTACACCCAACCAAGTCCAAACAAGAGAGAGAAAGAGTGACAAAAAATGATATGTGCAAATCACAAGAGAAACACTCCAACATGAGTAATTTGCAGACAAACATTAAAACAAGACATCAAGCATCAAACCATATGATTAAGGTAGCAAAATATGTTTAGAAAGTTAAGCTAGGTCAGGGGTTTTGGAAGAATCATCCTTATACACTAAGGTCTGATAAGGTGTTTTATATAGTAATGTAGCTACAAATCTATTTTTAGCTAGAATTTCATGTATATATGTACATGTTATAAACTTTGACAGATAGATGTCTTGTATAAACTGGTTGTAAGAGTGGTAATGGGTGATAAATAATAAATAATTAAATACTAAAAATGAATATGGATGCCCCTTTTATATGACTATATGTGTACTTGTGGTTGGACTTTTTACATTGTGGCTTTCTTTCCATCTTGACATGGCATCTCATGGTTAGGGTGTCACATAAAAGATGAGCACTAACACCATTTATGGTTGAAATCTATACGAAGCAATGATTTAAATTTCATATATGCATATTAAATAACAATGGTTTATATGAGCTCATGATTCGAATTGGAGAATTAGTGAATACATCATGAAAGATATATGAATTGTTTACACCAAAATATTTTGATGAGATATTACTTAATAGGCAATTCAAAATTCTTCAATGATGTATGGGAGTGAGAGATCGAGGGTTGGAGGAAGTTCAAATGAGGTCATATATATGCACTGTTTCTCTTAGATGTGTTCACACAAGTGTGCTAAAATGAGAACTAATCTTATAATAAAAATGAATGCTCTAGTATTGTGTGTTGAAGTCGGCGTCGACCTATTATAATAAGACTTTTATTTTAACAATAACCGGTGAGGTATGCCTTGAGTACGACCCATTATTTTAAGGTCTTTTGGAATGTAATACAACTGGTAAAATTTGTGCGACGAAATTAGGTAACCATGTGCTGATTTTAATGGTTGTATGATCAACATCACACGGATAACATATAGACAACCACATATCCTTTTTTTTTGGTTAAGCCAGGGGCCGCTTTTATTCATCCCACACCCCTCATGTGGGCACAATCATCCAGAAATTACAGCTCCTGCTTATAACAGTGCAGGTAAAGAGCAAAAAAAACCAGAAACATCATAACAGCCTAACCAACAGCACTCCGCTAAACAATGTAAGGGACTCTACGTTTCTCTAAAGCCGCCATACCTCTTACTCTACGTGGTATATTCAGTGTATCTGAAGCAATGAATGGCTCATTCAACCTTCTGCCCCATTTCCCTAGTTCACGAGGTATCGAGTTGATGACCTTGTGAACCAAGGACCCATATATCATAGCAGAATCAAGCTCCTCCCGTAGCTCCCGAACGAACGATGACGTCTTCCATGGTTCCATCCCGTTGTTCCATAAGATGTCATGCACGTACGCCTCATTAATCTCAATACACGAAATGACCAATGCATGGTCTCTCGCTATCTTCAACCCGATAGCACACGCTTGCATATATGCAATTATGTAATCCGTACTCCTGAGCCAAGCTCTGAATACAAGGCAGATATTAGCCCTGTGATTTCTTATAACTCCCTCCGCCCACCTTCGAGACACTCCTTGGTTATCTCTATCTCTCTCGATCGTGAGGTTGAGCTTAAGATTATGCAGGTCAGGAGTCTGCCATCTCACCAGCTCTATCTGTCTCATCAAGACTCATGGTTCAGTCAAGCTCGCCTCCCTCATCCGTGCATAAATGTTGTTATCTGTATCTAACACAAAAGATCTCCT